>VKON01001841.1:104263-136018 GCA_009741485.1 Malurus cyaneus samueli
AGAATCACAGAATCATGGAATCACAGAATCATGGAATCATCACAGAATCATGGAATCACAGAATCACAAAACCATCATAGAATCATGGAATCCCAGAATTATGGAATCACAGAATCACAGATCCATGGAATCACAGAACGTCACAATCCCAGAACATCACAATCACAGAACCCTGGCACAGCCGGGGAGCAGGGTGACCTGCAGCAGGTGACAAAGGGACAGGTCCAGGTGGGTTCAGAGTGACCCCAGAGGGGACACTCCAGGCCTTCCCTGCGCAGTTCCAGGGCTCTGCCCTCTCCACGGGAGGACGTTCTCCCTCATGTTGAGAATTTTTGAGGAATTCAAAGGCAGAACCGAGACTTTCACGAGTGGCCTGTGCCACCAGCTGCATTTCCCAGGTCATTTTCCGGCCACAGACCTCCCCATCCTGGTTTTGTTCCTTTGGGAAATGACCCCAGCATAGAGAAAGGACCCTCAACTCAATTCTGGCACCTTCAGGTGTCTCACAGGGGTGAAAACAACCTCAAAGATCTTTTCCAAGGCCGTCCAACCAGAACTTTCTAAGAATTCACCATTTTTTTTATGGCGAAGACCTGAGTGCGGTGGGTTTTCTCCACAAAAACCCAGTCCTGCCAAGACCAACCAGGCAGCACTGGACTCTGGGACCTCTCCCTCCTTCCAGACTCCGGGTGAGAGGTTTCGGGAGGCCAGGAACCCCAAAACTCACCACCTTTACCGTCCGTTTTGCAACTTCCAGCTCATCGTGCCGTGAGGGTGAGACAGCCGAGCCGCCCACACGGTTTTCACTGGCGGCCGAGCTGCAATTAAAAGCCGTGTGTAACACGAGGAAGACAATCCAGGGCCTGACAAGTCAATCCCAGAAATCGGGTTGCAGGAGCTTTGGAAGGTGGTGGGTAATTAGGGGCGCGGCTGTTGTGTAAATACTTTGGTCATTTTTGCCCCGGGGGGGTTATTGCATTTTCAGGAAGGGACTCGGGAACCGTATAAAAGCCCTCGGAGGGGAGAAGCAGCTCATTCACTCGGCTCCGCTTCTCCTCCAGAGCCTTCACAGCCCAGGTGAGTCCCTGCTTGACCGCTAGCCTTTCATTCCAACAAAAAATTCCCTGCGCTGAGCTGAGCTTTGCTCCCGGGGCATTTCCTGGGGTTATCCAGAGCCGAATCCTTGGCTCGGTGGCTGGGGCTTGTTTTGCGCTCCCAAAAATTAGGGTTGCCTGCGCCGAGAACAAAAATTTATTACCTGTAGTTATGTTTTGATTGTTCCGGTGCTTTCCAGTATCCAGAGGACAAACTGGAAACGAATAAAAGCAAATAATGGGATTTGGGGGATGAATGGGAGGCGGCAGGCTGATCTTTCCTAAGAAACCTCAGGGCTAAAGTGGGGATTTTAATTGCACTTATAAGCCTGACTCCTTCACTAAGCTCCTTTGGGAAACATTTTTGGGAGAGCTGAAAGTATTAAAAACTCCTTGAAGAAATTTAGGAAAGAGCAGAGAAGGCAGATTTAAACTTTGAGAGGAAGGAGCGGCAGGATCCTCTCGCAGCTCAGCGTTCCCGATGCCTTTTGCCTCCCTGAAATCCCAGCAGACCTCGGAAAGGGTTGGGATATGCACAGAGGATTTTCCTCACGCTCAGGGAATTGAGCCTGGAGGGAGCAGAGGGCACAGGGAGGGAGGAAGGCGCAGGAGTAGGTGGCGCGCCAGACCTAGCACTGGCTTTGCCAGGTCATACTTTACCTGTCCAATTGAAAGAGCCTAGTCTCCCACAATGGCCATGAGGACCCCTTTCGTCATTATCTCCCACCGGTTTGTTCCTTTGGGGACACATGACCCCAGATAGAGAAAGGAGCGTCTCAAACTCAAATCTGGACGCATCAGGTCAGGCCTCATCAGGGGGTGAAAACAACTCAAAGGATCTTTTTCCAAGCCGGGTCCCATGCCAGACTTTCGTCTATAGCAATTACGAGCATTTTCAATTCTCGAAATGAGCGAAGACCATGAGTGGCGGCTGAGATATTTCTCAACGAAAGCGCCAGTTTCCTTGCAGAACCACAACCAGCAGCACATGGAAGAATCTCTGGGTACCTCTCTCCCTCCTTCAACTCGGGTTGGAAGGGAGGTTACGATACGAGGCCATGGATAGCACCAGAGTTGCTACACGGTTTACCCGTCCGTTTGCATACTTCCAGCTCACGTTGCCGTGAGGGTGAAGCAGCCGACGTGGTGGCCCGTCCACGCCTATTTCGCAGTACATTAGCGTGCAGAAGCGGTTGCCGCAGCGAGATAAAGCCACTTTTTGAAAGAGCCTTTGCCCTTGTTCCCCACGCGTGAGCGCTTGCAGCAAGCGAGAGATGAAGCAAATTAGAGTGTTTGCAAACAAAAATTCTCGTGGGAATATTGGGTGGCAAGGTGCTGCCACGGTGTGCTGCCTTTCGCAGTACATAGCGTGCAGAAGCGGTTGCTCGCAGCGAGATAAGCACTTTTTTGAAAGAGCCTTCGGTTTTCGCCCAAACTTGGGGGCGGCCCGGGGAGGCATTTGGTCAGATTTAAAAGCCGTGTGTAACACGAGGAAGACAATCCAGGGCCTGACAAGTCAATCCCAGAAATCGGGTTGCAGGAGCTTTGGAAGGTGGTGGGTAATTAGGGTTGCGGATGGCTGTGCTGTAAGATTGACTTTGGTCATGATTTATTGCCCGGGGGGGTGTTATGCATTTTTAGGAAGAGGACTCGGAGGAACCGGTATACAAGCCTCGGAGGGGAGAAGCAGCTCATTCACTCGGCTCCGCTTCTCCTCCAGAGCCTTCACAGCCCAGGTGAGTCCCTGCTTGACCGCTAGCCTTTCATTCCAACAAAAAATTCCCTGCGCTGGGCCGGAGCTTATCGGCGTCGGGGGGCTGTTAGTTCCTCCGCTGGGCCTATCCAGTGTCCGCAAATACAAAATAATTGCCCCGTCCGCACACGACAGCCGGCTTTGCCTCCCTCCGCCTTGAGGCGTCGGGATGGAGCTGTGAGCTTTAGGTTTTTCAGGGACTATTTTTCGAAAGAGCCTTCTAGTGTCTGCTGCCGCACGACACAAAAACACTTTATTACTCTTGTAGTCTGATGTTTTTGAGTATTGTTCCGGGTGCTTTCGCCAGTGTCATTTGGCAAGAAGGATAGACACAAACGCGCTGGGAAACATAAATAAAAAGAAATTAATGGGATTTTGGGGGGGTGAGATGCGAGAAGCGGCAGCTGCTCATTTCACGAAAAACGCCTCAGGGCTAAGTGGGTATGTTTTAGTTATGAGCACTTATAACCATAAAACTCTCTCATCCTCTAAGTGTCTCCTTTGGGGAAAACATTTTTATCGGGTGGGATAGAGGCACTGAGAGTAGTATGTCTAAAAACTCCTTGAAGAAAATTTAGCAAGAGCAGCAGAAGAGTGCAAGCACTTTAATAGCTTCCTTGTAGAGGACGAGGGCAACGCGCATCACGCTCTATCATCGTCAGATCAGCGGTCTCCCGTGCAGAAGGACTGGGCTCTGTCTCTGCCTCCTGAAATCTCCACGCAGGACACTCTAGGAAAGACAGGGTGTTTGGATAAAGAGCCTTTGCACTGAGCGAATTTTCCTCATCCTCAGGTTGGAATTCTGAGCCCTGCGAAGGGAGCAGAGGGCACAGGGGAGGGAGGAAGGGCGCGCGATGTGTTATTTAGTTCAGCTGCCTGCTTGTGCGGATTGGGGTCAGTGTATGAGGGGCTGATACTGCACAGGGCAGCTACATACCTCAATCCAGAGGTGGTAGATTTGGGCAACTCCACTATCACCAAAATGCCTTCTCGTGCTGTGGGGTTGGATGATAGCGATTATGCGTTGAGCAATCCCACCGACGTGCAGTACACTTGCTGGCTCGCCGGGAAGCAGCCTGGGACGTCCCGGATGCGTGCCCAAGGAAGACGAGGGCCTGCTGATGGAATAGCATGGCGCATGGCTTTGCCTATGTGAGCTGAGGGGTACAAATGGTCTCAAGGAATTTGAGGGCGAGAATATGGCGCAGAAAGCAGAGATTGGGGGGATAACACGGCCTTCAGGAATAGGGGGAAATGGCTCAGGATTGGGAGGCAGAGATTGAGCTCAGAGGACTACTTTTTGAAGGGAGAGGCACTAATTGGCGCTTCTAGGGTTCAACTCAGGGGGAAATGGCTCAAAGGAGAATAGGGAATGGCTCAACATATCGGCGAGGATCAGCTCAAGGGGACGCATATGCACGCGAGGAAGCAAGTGCGACTGATAGGAGAGCAGGAGCATAAAGTTAGAGTGTGGTGGGCTCCCGCATTATAATCATATATATTTTCTCTGTGTGGAACTAAAACATTAGGATAGAAAAGAAGAAGACACTTAAAGCGCAACAGATGTAGACTCGCGCATTATAGGGGGAAACTGCGCTCATGGCAATAGAGGAAATAGGGCTCAGTGTAATAGCACATAGGGAAATGTTGCTCACAGGTGGAAGCTCTCAGGGGGGAAACTGGGTAGCAGAAATTAAGGGGGGAAGAATCGACTTCAACAGGTAGATACTGTTGAGATGTAGCAAAAGGCGAATTTCTAGGCGCCGTGGAAAATGCTCCAAGGAATTCACACCAGCAGCGGAAAAGCCAGGTCTTCGAGACGGAATAACAATTGGCAAGGCAGCGCCTCAATGGGCAGAGGCCCAGCTAGAAAGGACGAAGTTCCAGGGTGTTACGCTGATTTGTTGCTCTGAGGGTCTCAACGATGGTCCCAGCTAATCCAGGACTAATCCCAAACTGAAGGAAAAAGGAATTCCCGGCTCACGAGCCAGCAGGGCAACTGACCCCAAAAAGCAGAGCAGGGAAACGCACTTCATCTAACCCCAAACTCCTCTTCTCCCCCAGGTTTTCCACCTTCACTCCAAAACCAACCCAAAAAAATGTGCTCCCGGGAGAACAGAGGCTGCCACAGCTCCGAGAGCTCCTCCTGCCACGGCGGCAGCTCCTCCTGCCACGACAGGGAGCACTCGTGCCACGGCTCCGAGGGGGTGGGTGCCACGAGGTGACCGCCGTGCCCGAGGTGACCCCCGTGGTGGTGTTGACCCCTCAATGCCCGGTGGCCACCGGCAGGGCCAGGTGGCCCAAGTTCCATGCCGCAGCAGCAGCAGCAACAAGCGTGTGCTCCGGGTCACCTTTGTCGGCCGCGAGCTCACAAGCAGTAGGCAGCAGCGTGACGAATTGAAGGGAGACACCGCGGGAGATTGCTGCGCTCCCAGTCGCGATGCACTAAGCACTTTTAGGAATATGAGAACAGAGGCCTCGCCTCTCTCCTGCCGCAGCCCTTTCCGTCTCTATCTGAGAACCCCAAAAGTGCCATAGCGCGCGGTTGGATATCGGATTGATCCCCTGCGCGCGCTGGGGAATTTTTCGCTCTCGCTACCGAGTTCAAACGCCTGAGCATCACGTAAGCCTCAAAGTAAGCAGCGCTATATGAATATTATAAACCTAAAGACATGTGTTCCATAATCTTTGCCATGGAGTCCAGGTAGTTATATCACACTTTTGCTTTTCTCGTCGTGTGCATTAGTCAACTATTGCGCTGAAACGAGGGCTCGTTCTTGGGCGTCAACGGGAGCCGTTTCCTGCCTTTCCCGTGGCTTCCGGCGGTGGGGTGGCGCCCTGCAGCCTCTGGCCCTCGCGGGTGTTGCCTCTGCGGCCGCACTCGATTTTTCCGCTGTACAAAAGACATCTGTAGCTCGGGGGCTTGAGACAGGAAGGAAGAGAGGCAGTTGCCATACCGCATGTCTCTAGTGCAGCAGAGTACCTTGGCTTCGAAGCCTCAGAACGCTCACATCATGTTGAGACTCAGAGGACAGGGTTTTGTCCTGCGATTTGGCTTCTCATACACACAGGGCTTGGGGAGCAAGAGCAGACTCCCGTGTGGATATCTGGGAATCCCCTGATCTCGCTACGAAAAGGAGGACAAAAGTTTTGGCAGGTGAGGCCGACTCTGCAGCAACGTCCACGAGGACTTTGAGTTGTCCCTTGGCTCTTGTCTTGCAAAAGGTGAGAATATGATGGGTGTGTTGAGCAATACAGGAGAAATTTCTGTGCTCGACGGGAATCTCCGTTTCCGTGAGAGAGAATCCATCACACGGTAGTCCGGTTGTGCCCACGGGAAGGAGAAGATGTCTGCAAATTCCACAAAAACAAAACGTGAGGCTGGAAAAAATGGGACCGGCCCTGAGCGTCCCTATTTGTTGTCGCAGTACATATGATCCGAGCAGCTTGGAGAAGCGAAGCGGTTGCTCGCAGCGAATAAGCACTTTTTGAAAAGGCCTTTGCCCTTGTTCTCACGCGTGAGCGCTTGCAGGCAAGCGAGATAGAGCAAATTAGAGTGTTTGCAACAAAAATTCTCGTGGGGAATACTTGGTGCACAGGTGCTGCCAACGGTGTGCTGCCTTTCGCAGTACGATAGCGTGCAGAAGCGGTTGCTCGCGCGAGATAAGCACTTTTTGAAAGAGCCTTTCCTTTTGTTCCCCACGCGTGAGCGCTTGCAGGCAAGCGAGATAGAGCAAATTAGAGTGTTTGCAAACAAAAATTCTCGTGGGAATACATGGTGCAAAGGTTTCTGCCACGGTGTGTGCTGCCTTTCGCAGTAACATAGCTGCAGAAGCGTTGCTCGCAGCGAGATAAGCACTTTTTGAAAGACCTTTGCCCTTGTTCCCCACAAGTGAGCGCTTGCAGGCAAGCGAAGATAGATAGAGCAAATTTAGAGTGTTTGCAAACAAAAATTCTCGTGGATATACTTGGTGCAAGGTGCTGCCATGGTGTGCTGCCTTTCGCAGTACATAGCGTGCAGAAGCGGTTGCTCGCAGCGAGATAAGCACTTTTTGAAAGAGCCTTTGCCCTTGTTCCCCACGCGTGAGCGCTTGCAGGCAAGCGAGATAGAGCAAATTAGAGTGTTTGCCAACAAAAATTCTCGTGGGAAATACTTGGTGCAAGGTTCTGCCACATGGTGTGCTGCCTTTCGCGGTACAATAGCGTGCAGAAGCGGTTTGCTCGCAGCGAGATAAGCATTTTGAAAGAGCCTTTGCCCTTGTTACCCACGCGAGAGCGCTTGCAGGCAAGCGAGATACGGCAAATTAGAGTGTTTGCAAACAAAATGTCTCGTGGGAATACTTGGTGCAAGGTGCTGCCACGGTGTGCTGCCTTTCGCAGTACATAGCGTGCAGAAGCGGTTGCTCTCAGCGAGATAAGCACTTTTTTAAAGAGCCTTTGCCTTGTTCCCCACGCGTGAGCGCTTGCAGGCAATAGCGAGATGAGCAAATTAGAGTGTTTGCAAACAAAAATTCTCGTGGGAATACTTGGTGCAAGGTGCTTGCCACGGTGTGCTGCCTTTCGCAAGTAACATAGCGTGCAGAAGCGGTTGCTCGCAGCGAGATAAGCATTTTTTGAAAGAGCCTTTGCCCTGTTCCCCACGCGTGAGCGCTTTGCAGGCAAGCGGAATAGAGCAAATTTAGAGTGTTGAAACAAAAATTCTCGTGGAAATACTTTGTGGTGCAGTGCTGCCACGGTGTGCTGCCTTTCGCAGTACATAGCGTGCAGAAGCGGTTGCTCGCAGCGAGATAAGCACTTTTTGAAAGAGCCCCTTTGCCCTTTGGTTCCCCACGCGTGAGCGCCTTGCGGCAAGCGAGATAGAGCAACATTAGAGTGTTTTGCAAACAAAATTCTCGTGGGAATACTTGGTGCAAGGTGCTGCCACGGTGTGCTTCCTTTCGCTGTACATGCTTGCAGAAGCGGTTGCTCGCGCGAGATAAGCACTTTTTGAAAGAGGCTTGCCCTGTTCCCCACGCGTGAGCGCTTGCATAGGCAAGCGAGATAGAGCAATTAGAGTGTTTGCAAACAAAATTTCTCCTGGGAATACTTGGGTGCAAGGTGCTGCTTTGTTTGTTGGTGCTGCAATTTCGCTGTACATAGCGTGCAGAAGCAGGTTGCTCGCAGCGAGATAAGCACTTTTTTGAAAGAGCCCTTTGCCCTTGTTCCCACGCGTGAGCGCTTGCAAGGCAAGCGAGATAGAGCAAATTAGAGTGTTTGCAAACAAAATTCTCGTGGGAAACTTGGTGCAAGGTGCTGCCAACGGTGTTGCTGCCTTTCGCAGTACGTAGCGGTGCAGAAGCGGTTGCTCGCCAGCGAGATAAGCACTTTTTGAAAGACCTTTGCCCTTGTTTCCCGGCACGCGTGAGCGCTTGCAGGCAAGCGAGAATAGAGCAAATAGAGTTGTTTGCAAACAAAAATTCTCGTGGGAATCTTGGTGCAAGTGCTGCCACGGTGTACTGACTTTCGCAGTACATAGAGTGCAGAAGGCGGTTTGCCCCTCGCAGCGAGAGGAGCACTTTTTGAAAGAGCTTTGCCTTGTTCCCACGCGTGAGCGCTTGAGGCAAGCCGAGAATAGAGCAAATTAGAGTGGTTTGCAAACAAAATTCTCGTGGGAATACTTGGTGCAAGGTGCTGCCACGGTGTGCTGCTTTCGCAGTACAATAGCGTGCAATAGCGGTTGCTCGCAGCGAGATAAGCACTTTTTGAAAGAGCCTTTTGCCCTTGTTCCCCACGCGTGAGCGCTTGCAGGCAAGCGAGATAGAGGAAATTAGAGTGTTTGCAAACAAAAATTCTCGTGGGAATACTTGGTGAGAGGTGCTGCCACGGTGTGCTGCCTTTCGCTGTACATAGCGTGCAGAAGCGGTTGCTCGCAGCGAGATAAGCACTTTTTGAAAGAGCCTTTGCCCCTTGTTCCCCACGCATGAACGCATGCAGGCAAGCGAGATAGATGCAAATTAGAGTGTTTGCTAACAAAAATTCTCGTGGGAAATACTTGGTGCAAGGTGCTGCCCACGGTGTGCTGCCTTTCGCAGTACACAGCGTGCAGAGGCGGTTGCTCGCAGCGAGATAAGCACTTTTTGAAGAGCCTTTGCCCTTGTTCCTCATGCGTGAGCGCTTGCAGGCAGCGAGATAGAGCAAATTTAGAGTTGTTTTGCAAACAAAAATTGCTCGTGGGAATACTTGGTGCAAGGTGCTGCCCGGTGTGCTGCCTTTCGCAGTATAGGAAGGGCGGTTGCTCGCAGCGAGATAAGAACATTTTGAAAGAGCCTTTGGGCTTTCCCCACGCGTGAGCGTTTGCAGGAAAGCGAGATAGAACAAATTACAGTGTTTGCAAACAAAAAATTGTCGTGGGAATACATGGTGCAAGTTGCTGCGACGGTGTGCTGCCTTTCGCGTGGGGTGCGACGGCTGTTCGCAAATTTCCCATCTGGGTCCACTCAGACCAACCCAGGTGGTTTCCTCGGACACCTTCAGGGAATGGCGAAATCCAACCCTTGGGCAGCCCTTCCAAGGCCTGACCATCCTTCCCAGGAAAATTCCTCTGATGTGAATGTCCTGTCAGGGAGCTGGAGAGAGACAAAGTCCCCCCAAACCTCCTTTCCTCCAGGCTGAGCCCTCCCAGCTCCCTCAGGAGTTTTCCAGACCCTTCCTCCTGCTGCTCCAGCCCCCTTCCCCAGCTCCATTTTCATCTCTGGACACGCTCCACCCTTCTGTATGTTTCCTGAAGGAGAAAAAACATTCCCAGTTATTCCCAAGGTTCAAACTGACTTAAATCGTAGAAGTTCTGACCGCTCCTTGTAGATATAAAGGAAAAAAAGAGAGCAGAAGTCCCTGAAAATCAGCAGTTGGATTCCCATTGCACCAGAGCCGTCCCTGGCTTCCATCCCAGGATCCACCAGGGAATTTGCGGCTCTGCGGGATGATGCATCCAATCTGCTGGCGTCCTGGTGTTTTCCACTTTGGCTTTTCCTTGTCTTTGGCACATTCCCAAGCCCGTTTTGGGTAAGGGGAGCCGTTTTTCTGCCTTTCCCGTGGCATTCCGCTGGTGGCTCGCCCTGCGCTCTGTGCCCTGGGTGCCTGCCAGGCTGATTTCAAAAGCTGTCTGGGGCTGAAGGTGCAGATCAGCACCTCTTCAGTGCCAGCCCTTGGCTCGGAGCCTCAGACCCTCACAGGAGCCTCGGGAAGGGTTTGTGATTTGCTCACGGCTGGAGAGCACCGAGCAGACTCCGTGTGGGATATCTGGGAATCCCTCATCTCCTGAACCCAGGAAGGACCACGTCATGCTTGTTGTCCCCTCTGGCTCTTCTAAAGGGAGAATTTGGGGTTGGATCGATCTTCTGTGTGAGGGAACTCTCCCTTCCCTGAAAATCCCACCAGGAGTCCGTGTCCCTGGGAGGAAATCCCAGAATTCCAAAATCACTGAGGCTGGAAAAGACCCCCGAGGTCATTGTCGAGCAGGACCATTTATTTATTTATTTTATTTGGGATTGGGTTTTTTGGGGCTCTGCCAGGGCGCCCCTCCAGGCCGTGAGATTTTGGATCCTCTCCAAGATGCCTCGTGTGGTGTGGATTATCCAGCATCCCACGGAGTAGTTCTGCTCCTGGCGTCCGGATGCTGCAAAGGAGAGCAGGGAATGGCTCGAGGAATAGCGGGGAATGGCTCAAAGAAATAGGTGAAAAGGCTCAAGGAATAACAGGGAAATGGCTCAAGGGAGAACAGGGAAATGTCTCAAAAATGGGGGAAATGTCTCAAAAATGGGGGAAAATGGCTCAAGTGGAGAACAGGGAACAGCTCAAGGAATAACAGGAAATGCTCAAGGGAGAACAGGGAATGGCTTGGGAATACAGGGAATTGCTCAAGGGAATGGGGGAAAATGGCTCAAGGAATAGGGGAAATGGTTCAGGAATAGGGGGGAAATGGTCAAAGGAGACGGGAATGGCTCAAGGAAATGCGGGAATGCTCAAAAGGGGGGAATGCTCAGGGGAAAAGGGAATGGCTCAAGAAATATCAGGGAAACAGCTCAAGGAATAACAAGGAAGGAGCTCATGGAGCCCAGCAGGAACAGAGGATGGGCTGCTGTGGGGGCTCTGAGGGTGCTCAGATGGTCCCAGCTAATCCAGGACTAATCCCAAACTGAAGGAAAAAGGAATTCCCGCTCACAAGCACAGCAGGCAATGACCCCAAAAAGCAGACAGGGAAACCACTCTCTATCTAACCCCAAACTCCTCTTCTCCCCGCAGGTTTTCCACCTTTCCACTCCAAAACCAACCCCAAAAAAAAAATGTGCTCCCGGGAGAACAGAGGCTGCCACAGCTCCGAGAGCTCCTCCTGCCACGGTGGAAGCTCCTCCTGCCACGACAGGGAGCACTCGTGCCACGGCTCCGAGGGGGTGGTGTGCCACGAGGTGACCGCCGTGCCCGAGGTGACCCCGGTGGTGGTGCTGACCCCGCAGTGCCCGGTGGCCACGGCCAGGGCCAGGTGGCCCAAGTTCCGTGCCAGCAGCAGCAGCAGCAGATCAAGCAGCCGGTGCAGTGGCCGCCGCAGCAGCAGCAGAAGTGAGGGAGCCCCGGAGATGCTCCTGTCCCCTGTCCCCGAGCTTGGACAGGCCCTGCCTCCCCCTCTGCAGCCCCTTCCCCTCATCCTGAGAACCCCAAAGTGGCATTAGCGCGGTGGAATCGGGATTTGTCCCCTGCGCGTGGGAATTCCGCTCTCTCCGTTCCCTGCTCCCGTCTCCAGTAGCAAAGCTGTGATATTAAAACCTAAAGCTCATCCAATCTGCTGGCGTCCTGGTGTTTTTCCATTGCTTTCCTTTCTTGGCACTTCCAAGCCGTTTTGCTCGACATTCCCAAGCCGTTTTGGAATTTTGCCCCTGGCACTTCCAGCCCGTTAGGTGGGGCCGCTTTTCCTGCTTTTCCCTCAGTCTCCGTGCCCTGGGTGCCTGCCAGGCTGATTTCAAAAGCTGTCTGGGGCTGAAGGTGCAGCTCAGCACCTCTTCAGTGCCAGCCCTTGGCTCGGAGCCTCAGACCCTCACGGGAGCCTCGGGAAGGGTTGTGATTTGCTCACGGCTGGAGAGCACCGAGCAGCACTCCGTGTGGGATTCTGGGAATCCCTATCTCCAGAACCCAGGAAGGACCACGTCATGCTCAGCGTCCCCCGAGTAGCGCCGTGTGTAATGCGCGAGATATTTAATTAGCCAGGGGTTTGTGCTGAACCTTTGAAAGGAACGAGAAACTTATTATTAGCGCTCGTTTTGTTATTACTCTTAATTAAAATAACGAGGAGCCTCTTTGCCAGGTGTGAAGGCCGCGATTGCGGGTGCAGAAAATGTCAGGGGTGGGAACGTGCGGCTCTGACAGGACACGAGGACATCGAGGGGAGCCAATCCCTATCCCCAAACCCACCCAAAAGGGGTGGAAACCCAGCCAGACGAGACGCTCCAGCTGGGGTTGGAGTCTGACTGAAAACATTTGTGGGAAGGGGAGATAAAAATCTCCTTGGTGAATCCTTTCGCAGCAATCCAAGGTTTCACCCACGCTGGCGGCTGAGCCCCGGGTTGTGTCACCCAGGGAAGGGGAGGCTCGGGGAGGGTCTGAGACAGGGAATTTCTGCCGAGATGGGATTTTTATCTCCGCACGCATCTGCGGAGCCAAGCGGGAGAGCAGGACAGGCTGCGGGAGGGGTGGCAGAAACCAGGCAGGAAATCGTCCCCACCAAGACACTGCTGAGTCCCTGCGGAGAAATGTCCCAGGGGAAGCTTCTCCCTCTTTACACCAAACGCGGATGGGGCTGGGCAGAGCCCGTGCAAACATCGAGCCCGGGGAGAATTTCCCATAAATGTCCCAGATCATTAGTGGAAACCCCTCGGCCCACAACAGAGTGACAGCTGAGGCTCCAGCTGGAATCCTCCCACATTTTACAGAGCTGGAATATTCCACAGGGAGCCACCCCTGGGGAGCGGGGGCTTTGCTTTCCCAAACCTCAAACATTTCTCTTTCCTGCCCTCCTTTCCTGGTATTTACACCTGACAAAGATTTTTTTTTTTTCATTTTCCCCAATTGACCTCTCTCACATGACAGCAAATCTCCTCCCACACGTGGCCAAAAATCCCAAAAGGCTCTGCCTGACTGCAGCCTAAAGCAGTTCCCTTGCAGGGAACTATTTATGGGATCATTCTGAAGGTCGGGATCCCGGCACTCAGCTGTGAACGGAGCAGTTTGAGGGATCCCGGTGAGTCAGCAGAGCATCACCCCAAATCCCTTGTGCCTCACTCCTAATCCCCGATGCCACCCCAATGTTGACACATTCCTGCCTTTTATGGGACCAGAAGATGTAATTGATGGGTCCGATGGGCATGACTTGTACCCAAGCACGGAAGGGCAAAGTTCACCCGTGATTCACGGGAAAATCCGCATTCCCAAGTGTCTCCTGCATCACACTGTTGTGTTTATTTTTCTGTTGAGCTTCATCCCTGTCTCATCATCCCTGAAATCATTTCCGGAAGTGCTGGAAGCAGGGCAGCAAGAGGAGCACTTCATCACAGCAAAATTGAAGAATTTGAGTAAAATCAGAAGAGAAAATAACCAAAACACTTCTGGGAGGGTGAGCAGGGCTTGTGCCATCCTGGAGGTGTCTGGACGTGGCACTCAGTGCTCGGGGCATTGGTCAAAGGTTGGGCTCCATGGTCTTGGAGGTCTTTTCCAGCCTCGAGGACTCTGGGATTCCGTCCCAGGATTTGATATCGATGCCACCAATGTTGCAGAACCAAACTGGAACAGCTCCTAAAGCTCCGGGCTGGGTTTGCTTGGGCAGGGTTTTGTGGATGGGCACCCACAGAGGTGGCAGGAGCTGGAAGGAGCCCACTCTGGGGCATCTGGGGACACAGGACCTGGGGCCATGGACAGGAACCCAATCTGGGGCAATTTGGGGACACAGGACGGGCTGGACAGGTGCGCAATTTGGGGACACATGCGTTGGGAGCAATTTGGGGACACAGGACCTGGGCCCATGGACAGGAACCCAATCTGGGGCAGATTTGGGGACACAGGACGTTGGGCATGGACAGGTCTCTGGGCGCAATTTGGGACACAGGACCTGGGCCCATGGACAGGAACCCTCTGGGGCAGATTTGGGGACACAGGACCTGGGCCCATGGACAGGAACCCTCTGGGGCAGATTTGGGGACACAGGACTGGGCCATGGACAGGCCCTTCAGTTGGGGACAAGGCGCAACTCGGGGCCACTGGGCCATCAAACCATCTGGACAGGTTGGTGGAACCTGACCCGTATGGCACCAGGAGGAGAAACCCTTGGTGGCCACACCGGGCTGGCAGGTTGGAATTATCGGTGAAGGACAGATTGGGGCTCACACAAATCTCTCACTGACATATCCGGCCCCATTGGGCAATTCCTCAGGAGAATTCCTGCCCTGAACCTAATCCCCAGGGATTAACACCAAAACCCATCCTTCCTTCACGTGGAGGTCGATCACGTGCAGCTCCCGATCCACGTGACCCTGAGGAATTGGCACTTCTGGATTCCAAACATCTCTTCCACCCCATCCACATTGTCCATGAGACAGATCCATCGGTGCTGGCGTCACCTCCCGTGAAATTCCTTCCAATCTCGTTCATCGGGAGGTGAAGGAATTAACGAGCTATTAATAATTACAACTCTAAGAGCACAGAGCATCAAAGGGAAAATCCGGGAAGCTGAACGCAGCGGACAGAAATGGGCTGGGATCTGTAATTAGCGATGCCTCATGTCCCAGATAAACCTTCAGAAAAGTATAAAAGGTTTCTCATCCCAGTTTCCTTCATTCGTTGTTCTCTCCCAAAACAGCTCCATCCCCACTGCTGGAAAGGTGAGTCCGATTTTTTTCTTCCCTGGAGTTTCTTTAGGAAATTCGATGTTTTCGCATGATTTGGGTAGAGTTGGAGTGGTGGATAGCCCCTCACCTCTGGATCTTGGTCGTGCTGGAGGCCAAGTTCTTATTAACCCCAAGAGTAATTTATAAAAACAAAGGAGAAAAAAGGCCTTGAGCTGAGGCTCAATTCAAACCAAAACAACAGAAAGAGTGGAAGACACAAAGAGCAAAGCCAGAGGGGTTTGAGGAAAAGGGATTTGGAGGCTTCCAGGCAGGAGGAACCAGAGGGCCTGGAGCTGCTCTTGGGAAATGGGTGCTTGGACCAATTTTTCTGTGCAAATCCTTTCCTATCTGTAAAAGATCCTGGGTTTAGTGAGGAGCTAAAGCATCTCCCAACCTGCACTGACACCCACCTCTGGTTTAACCTCCCTAAAAACCCATACCATGAAATCTGGAAATCAGGAAGAAAACGGGGAATCCCAGAGCGAATGTCCTTAAGCTCGTGCCCACCCTAACCACTCCTCTCTCCAAACAGCTCCACCAGAACTCCAGGAAAATGTGCTCCCGCGGCTCCTGCCACAGCCACGAGACCTCGTGCCACGAGAACCGCTCCTCCTGCCACGAGTCGGGTCCCTCGTGCCACTACACCATCCAGAGGCAGCCGGTGCAGAAATTCAGCTACGTGACGCCCTGCTGCCCCCCGGTGCAGAGTTACGCCCCCAGTTCAGCGTTATTGTCCCCCAGTTCAGCCCTGCTACCCCCCGATGCAGCGTTACTGCCCCCCGGTCTGCCCCCAGCTCACCAAAAACATCTGCAAGCTGCCGCAGTACCCCAAATACTGAAATCGGGATCCGACCCGGCACTGGGATGTGCCAAATCGTCCCTGCTTTGGATGCTTCCGTGCCTAAGGCTTGAATCGACGGTTCTTCATTCCTGTTTTTAATTTGATCCTCGAATTGCTCGTCTGTGATTAGAATTCGGTTGCTGTTTTCGCTCCAATTTGGTTTAATTTGCTGGGCAGCCCAGACCTGGCTCAGGTTGATTTACATAAAGCTGGGAACGGCTCCTGCTGCTTCCCACACCGTGTGACAGCCTCCAAAACAATAAAATTTGATTTCTAAAAGCAAAAAAATAAAAGTTTATGGTCTCTTTATTCTTTGACCTTTTTACTTCAGAATTTCTTACCTCCAGTTCCTTTCTCACCTTTTTTTAAGCTGATCACAAAATGCCCCTAAAATTTCAAAATAATCAAAGCCAGCGATTCCAGAGGCTTTTCTGGAGCAGGTGAAGGCTCAGGGAGCTCATCTTCACCTTTATTTATATATGATATAGAGAATACATCTTTATACATTTATAGCTAGAAGGAATTCCTCCCTGGGAGGCAGTGAGGCCCTGGCTCTGGTGAATTCCAGCATTCTCCATCCCTGGAAGTGTCCAAGGCCAGGCTGGACGAGGCTCAGAGCACCCTGGGGCAGTGAAAGTGTCCCGTCCACAGCAGGGGTGACACTGGATGGACTGAGGTCTCCTCAACCCAACCCAGCCCATTCCAGGGTTCCTTTTGGAGCAGAACGGCCCCACTTGGTCCCTCCTCAGCAGCTCACACTCCATTTGTCCCTCTGACTCAGAGGCACAAACATTGTGAGGTGTCTAATAAATGCAAATAAGCACCTCGAGGGTTTTCCTAACCCTCCTTCTTTGCTGAGCTCAAATTACTGTTTTCAGCAGCAATCGCTGGCACTTAAAAATAAGTGTGAAACCTCTCAGGACTTTTGACAGCCTCAGACTTTCTTATCTCCCAGCCCAGCTGAGGCACCGGTTCCAGAACAGGCTCTGTGGCTGCATCAGCTTCTCCGAGAGCTCAGCAGCCACACTCAGCTTAAATTAATAACTCTGGAGGTTGGATGAGAGGATCTTTAAGTCCCTTCCTGCCCAAACAATCCTCTGATTCCCTGATTTCACAAACTCCTCCCGCCTGACAGAGGATTGGCATAAGGGCATCCCTCAAAAATGAGTTTTATCCACCCAGATGAGGCATTTCTGCATCACTCACAGCTCACCGCAGCTTCCAGATTCCGAATTTTGCTAAGCGAGGATTGGGTTTAGAAAATTTCATTAAATCTTCTGGGTTTCTGAAAAAAATGGTTTGGGTTGGGAGAGAGCTTAAAGATCATCTCATTCCTGAGCATGAGTGTTCCGTGGCCTCAGCGGAAAATCACAGGAAAGGGACAATCACCCTTTTTATTTCCAAAATCTTGGGCTTCTCTGAAAAACATTAAACAAGAGGAAAACGGAATGAATAAAAATCACAAAACTGCTTAAATG
Organism: Malurus cyaneus samueli; assembly: GCA_009741485.1. NCBI lineage: Eukaryota > Metazoa > Chordata > Aves > Passeriformes > Maluridae > Malurus > Malurus cyaneus. The sequence continues at coordinate 121,336 of VKON01001841.1, forward strand.
AGACGGGACTCCACAGAAATTTGGGGTCGATTGCCAAGAGGTAAAATCCCCCACAATCCCTTCCTGCCGAGGTTTTGACACCCCCTCCGTCCAGGAGGAAGGAACGTGAAATATTTGGCACAAACAAAACAAAACAGCTGAGGTCGCAACGAATGGAAAAATTGGGACTGGGGACGTCCTTTTGGCATCACCTCCGGCGCCGAGGCGTCAGGGCCGAGGTAATCACCAGGACCTCCCTCTAATGAACTCCCTGGAGTGTGGCCCTTAATTAGAGTCCCTTGTGTCAGGGGAAGAAAACCTCTCAATCAAAATGTGACTGTGCCACCGAGAACCAGGGGCAGTGCGCGGGAAGAGTCAACGCTCCGGAGCCGGAGTTGATGCAATTGCTGTTGCCCAACGCCCAAATCACTTAATAACTCCAGGGACAGGTTCATTTTTTTTGCCGTGGAAATAAGCAACTGCCTCCGAAATTCCCTTCTAAGCAGGTTGGGAAATTCGTTGCTTATTAAAGCGCTGAGGAAAAAGTAATCGTTGGTTTTTCCCCTGACTGCGTCAGGACAGAAATGCTGAAAAAGAGAAGAAAGATAAATATTGAGTGTGAGGGTTTGTGTCAACATTGCCAAGAGGTGCCCAAATCTGGGACAACCCGTGGGGAAATATAAAAGTCCGGCATCCGCTGTCCATCCCTCACTCAGCACCAGCTCCTCGCTCTCCTCCTGTGCTCCAGCCAAGGTGAGTTGGATTTATACAACTTAAATTGGATAAATTTTATTTATGTTGATTTATCTCCTCTTGAGCACAGGAGTTCACAGTTTCCGGGTTTAGGCCTTGCTTTTGTCCTAGACATCCCTGTTTTTGGTGATCAGTGCAGGAACATGCACAAGGAGCGCTCGGTTTGCTCCTGGATTGGAGGGACAGAAAAATAGGAACGATTAAAGGAGCAGATCTCCAAAAACGCAGATGGGGGTCTTTGGGGGACAACAGGGAATTCATTCCCACACCAGCAGGGGATGGAGGCACAGAGAGCTCAGACACGTCAGAGCAGCTTTAGAAGGAAATTTTACCTTAAAATGAAACAGGAGCGTCTTGGGAAGGAAATTCCCGTCAGAGCCGGACCATCATGGAGCGCCCTCCGAAAGGAAGGGTCGGGATGTCCCATAAATCCCAAAACAGAGGGAAACAGCATTCCCCATTCCACTTTAAAGCAGAAGTCCCCCGGCAGCGTCCCAGCCTGATGGGCCACTGACGCTCTCTCTCTCTTCTCTCCAGCTCTCATCCAGAACCCGCAAGATACTCAGACCCAAGAACATGAACCCCAAGAACTCAGAACCCCAAGATTGTGCTGCCTGCGACTCATGGCCAGACTACAGCTCTCTTCGTGCCACGTGGTCCGCTCCTCGTGTCCACCGATCTCCCGCTCCTTCGTAGCAAGAAGTGGAGCCCTCGTGTCACCGATACCCGCTCCTCGGTGCCAAGAGCCGGAGTCCTCTTTCCCGTCCCCATACCCGGAAGCAGTCGTGCTCAGAAATACGCTCTATCCTGGCGCCCTATCTGTTTCCCCCGATCGCAGCTGTACTGTCCCCCTGTCCCTTCTGTCCCCTGGTCATCCCCTGTCCTGTGTCCCTCCTGGTCCGTCGCCCCTCCTGTCCCCTGAATCACCCTCCTGTCCCCTGGTCCCCTCCTGGTTCCCAACTCACTGTCTCCCTTCCTGTCCCTGCCCCCTGTCCCTGCGTCCCCTGTCCCTCCTGTCCCATCCCATGTCCCCATCTTGTCCCTCTTCGTGTCCCTCATTCCCTCCTGTCCCGCTTGCTCGTCTCCCCTGTGCCCTAAACTGCCCGCCTGTCCCTACTGTCCCCTGTCCCCTATGCCCCCAGGTCCTCCTAGTGCCGACGTCCCTCCTGTGCTCTGTCTCCTACTCGTCCCCTAGATACACCAAGAATGTCTGCAACCTTCCACCAACGTGCTCCTAACTATTTGAACAGGATCCATCGCCGGACCGCCTCAGCTCTGACCTCAGCTCGTCTCATCGGCGCTGAAATAAATCCCCGGGTCCCTGCCTTGTGGGATCCTGGTGGGAATGAAATGCTCCCCTAATTAATATCCGTGGTGTTGTTCTGGCTAATTCTTTGGGAAATTATTTCTGGCTAATTATTTGGGAATTATTTGGCCTTTCTAATTATTCCAAGCTTTATTGCTTTGTTGAGGTTCTGTCTCTGTCTTGCTCTTGTCTCTTTCAGGCTCATTGGGGTGCGGGAAACAATAAATCTGGTGATTCTGGACCTCACTGCCTTGTTTAGGTACCTTTTTTTTTCTTTTTGGTTTTTTTGTTTTTTTAATTTTTGAGGGGTTTTCAGTCAAATTTCTTTGTATTCCAAAAATATCCCGATATCTGACAGCCAATAATTTCCACCTTCATTTGAGAATTAACAGGAAACACATCAGAAAAAAAAGGGAAATGGTCAAGGGCTCTGATGACTCGGAGGGCTTTCCAACTCAGGATGCGGGAATTAAATGAAAGGGGAAGAAGTAGGTCACGGTTGCCAATGCTCTTTCTCAACACTGTAATAATTTACTCCGAGCTCTATTTCACACCTTGGATATAAATTTTCAAATATTTGAGCTCCTCTGAGCCTCTGGAAACACACGGCCCAAATTCCTGTGAGCAAAACGCGAGCAAAAGCAATGAGAACCCTTTTGAGATCCCATTTTCCTGAGCAGGTCCTGAATTTGAAAGATTCAGCGATGGCTTTTTTGGGTGTTTTGGGGAGGCTCTTGAGGAGGTGGAAACATTTTTGGAGAACATCGGTGCGATGTGCCAGGACAAAGCTTGGACCAAAGGAGAACTGTCACCCAAACACCCCCTTTGTCACCTGGGAGGCTGCTCAGGGACCCACACCTGAGTCACCAAATGTCCCCGAGGAGTTTCTGCAACCCTCCCTTGCACCACAAAACTCACCACAAGGAATTGTCTGCCTTTAGCCTGGAGAAAAGCTGTGGGACACCCCCACTTTGGGAGATCTGCCCTTCCCAGTGGGTGAATTGCTCTAACGGGGAACATTTTGCCAGGTTGAGGAGTTTCATTTTCTTGCATTTCAAATTTTGAGTCAAACTGGGTCATAAATGCAACTTTAGTGCCCAAAATCCCACCATCAGCGACAAAACCCAGCATTTGCTCAATTTTCAGCTCCTCTTCTCTGAATCCTTTGGTGGAAAAAAAAGTGAGGAATCACTGAAGGAAAGAGAAACCAAGAAATGAGAAAATTCAACATCCTCAGCCCTGGTACAGAGCTCAGTGTTTTCCTCTGATCTCACGTATCCATAACCTTTGATTCACGTGGAACAACCTAACAGGATCGTCCCTGTCATCTGCCAACTCAAGGGACACGTGAAGAACCAGGAACATTTCATTTCTCGCCATTCCCGAGGAGATCCCACCGGATTTTCCAGGCGTTGTGCCATCCCCAGGAACTGCAGCAGTAATCCCATTTCCTCTTGGCACTCAACAACAGGGGAATTAAAACCCTGAGCTGTAACCTGCACCCAGCAGAGAGCAACCCCGGGAGTCAGCGTTTCTGGGACCTTTCTGCCCCTGATGCAATCCCGGCCGTCCCTAATTAGCACCCATCCCATTACAGTGTCAGTCTGCAGGAAATGGGAGATTCCAAAATCCCTGCGTGAGGAATCACTGATGGGACGGGACCCGGGTGCGTCAAGGAGGGAACACCTAAAAACTGGAGAAGTGCAAACATCTGCGGGATTGAACGCGGAATTAATTAAAGTGTCATCGTGAGGAGGTGCCTCATATCCCAGATAACCCCGGGAGGGTATAAAAGATCCCTCGGCGCCATCCTCTGCACTCACTCGCCTTCGCTTCCAGAAACTTCTCTCTGCATTTGAAGAGGGTAAGAGCAATTTCACCATTTCTGTTCTTGTTGAGACAGGGGAAAGGTCCGTGAAGGGTTTTCATGGATCTTGTGGGAGATGGGATTTAGGGGAATGGTGGATGGAGGATTTTTTGGGAAAGGGGCAGCCCACGGAGGGATCCACGGGTGACGCAAACTCCGCTGTTTCGCAGAGAATTGGGGTTTGGGAGATGAGCTCCTGGGGCTCCAGCTGAGTTCCAGAGCCTGATTCCACACCCAGCAGATCCGCAGGATCGAGGGTGCGTTGGGGCTGGATAGGAAGTGAACAAAAAAAAAAAAAAAAAAGAGAGAAAACCATTGACTGGAGATCACAATAAAATATTATTAAAAATAAAAAGGGAGGGATGTTAAGAAGTGAATCAGAGCCTCCTCTCACCACGCTGATCTCTTGCTCCAAACAGCTCCACCAGAACTCCAGGAAAATGTGCTCCCGCGGCTCCTGCCACGACTACGAGTCCTCCTGCCACAGATCCCGCTCCTCCTGCCACGAGTCGGGTGCCTCGTGCCACTACACCATCCAGAGGCAGCCGGTGCAGAAATTCAGCTATGTGACACCCTGCTGTCCCCCAGTGCAGAGTTACTGTCCCCCAGTTCAGCGTTATTGTCCCCCAGTTCAGCCCTGCTGTCCCCCAGTTCAGCCCTGCTACCCCCCGATGCAGCGTTACTGCCCCCCGGTCTGCCCCCAGCTCACCAAGAACATCTGCAAGCTGCCGCAGTACCCCAAATACTGAAATCAAGATCCGACCCCGGCACTGGGATGCTTCCAGAACCTTCTCACGGGATCACTTCAGGCATGATCACCTTGTGCCCGAAGCCTCCAGCTCGTCCCAGCACTCATGACTGCCCAGCTTTGCCATTTTTCCCAAGAAAAGCCTTCTAAAACTGTCCGAGGTGATGCAGTTTTAGGATGAAACCTCTCAGTTTAAGGACCCTGAGCTGTTTGTCTTTCCTCTGCCGGCGCACAGCCGGGATTGGTTCCCTTCTTGCTTTGCCGCTTCACTCTCCAGCAGGACAATAAAATGGTTTTTTGAGCCGAGCTCATCCTGGGTGTTTTCAGTCACCGCTCTGTTAAATGGGCTGGGTTAAGGCCAGCGGGCTGAGGGTCAACAAGGCCAAGGGCTGGGTCCTGTCTTGGGTCACCACAACCCTTTGGAATGCTCCAGGCTGGGTGGAGAGTGGCTGGAGAGCTGGGAAAGGACCTGGTGATGCTGGTGGGGGGCAACTGGACACAAGCAGGGACCAGTGGCACCTGGGTGGCAGCAGGAATAGTGTGGGACCTTCTCATTCTCCACAACTCTGAGGTTTTTCCTCTGAAGGAGCAGCCAGGAGGAATTTGGGATCTGATCAGAGACAGGACGAGAGGGAATCACCCTCGTGTCAGGGGAGGCTCAGGGTGGACATCAGGAGGAATTTCCTCCTGGGAAGGGTGGTCGGGCCTTGGAAGGGGCTGCCCAGGGAAGTTTGGATTGCCCATCCTTGGAAATGTCCACAGACTGGACATTGGACTGGGTGGCCGGCGGGCAATCGGTCACAGCTTGGACTTGATGACCTCAGAGGGTTTTTCCAACCTCAGTTACTCTGGGATTCCGTGCTGCTCTCTGGTGGTTTCTCTGTTTCCTTGTGTGTTTGGAACTGTGCTGCAATCCCCGGAGCGGGAAGAATGCCAAGGGAACACGAAATCCTTGGAAAACGCCAGGAGCGCTCACAAGGGCTGGGAGGAGCACGGGGGTGAATTCCTGGGGGAAGCAAATCCTCGCCCCGGGCTCAGCGAGGATTTTCCAACCCGACCTGTGTGTTCATGTTCTTCCCGCCCCTTTCTGCTCCCAGGGCCGCTGCTATTTTTGGAACCAAAACAAAGCGAATCTTGCCGGGTTTGGAACTCAGAACAGCCTTAATTAAACAATTCCTATGGTGTAAAATAAGTGAAGGTTTCCCCAGCGTGATTCATCCTTTACCACCCGTTCCAGGCGTGGGAAACAGCCTGGAATGAGCCGAGCGCTGCAATAGCCAGTAAATGACCAGTTGGTCAATAAGGAATTGGAATTAGTTGTTTATAGGTAATGGAGAAAATGCTCATTAGGGAGGAATGAGCTAAAAAGGAAAAGTTGCAGCCGGGGCAAGGAATGATTCACCTGCCTGGGGTTCTGGTCCTTGCTGGGAGGCAGCTCAGCCCCACATGAGCCTCAAAAGCTCATTTTTGTACTCAATTCCCTCCCGGCAGGTGGGAATTGAGTAACTGAGGCTTTGAAGCCACAGCAGCTGTTTGGCCTCAAGCAGAGGCTCTCGCTTTCTTGTGCTGCCCTTTTTATTTCTTTCCTTCAGGAGCAAGCCCAGAGGAGGCCACAAAGTTGCTCAGGGGATTTGGAGCCCCTTCCCTACGAATCCAAGCTGGGAGAGTTGGGAATGCTCAGCCTAGAGGGGAGAAGGGTCAGTGGAGAGCTCAGAGCTCCTGTCAGGATTTGGGGGGCCCAAGGAAAGTCGGAGAGGGGTTTTTCCTCAGGAACCGCAGGGATTGGACATAAAATGGGGTCAGACTGATGGAGACGACGTTTGGGGGTGATATGGGGAAGGAATTGCTCCCAGTGAGGTGGGGAGGCCTTGAAGAATCCCAAATATTCGGCAAGAGGAGTCTGTCCTCCCTCCCTGCAATCCTGGTCACCTGAAGGGACATTTCTGCTGTGCCAAGGACACCTTAAATAACAACACCACGGGTTGCACACCCAGGATAAAGAGTGAGGAAAACCCCAGGGGTTAACGAGGAGGAATTGGGATTATGGAGGAGGAATTGGGATTACGGAGGAGGAATTGGGATTACGGAGGAGGAATTAGGATTACGGAGGAGGAATTGGGATTGAGAAGATTGAGATTACAGAGGAGGAATTGGGATTAAGGAGGAGGAATTAGGATTAAGGATTTCCCAGCAGGATCAGTTCCTGAGGTCTGTAACTCCCAGTCCAAACAATCAGAGCTCTGCTCCTCCGGGCATCTCTCAGAGCCTGCTGAGCCCCTTCACTCCGCGCAAATTTGATTGAGAAAGTCGTATGACTATAATTTGAATTATTTCCTTTGAAAAACCGGTGATGGATCCACCTCGATGAACCCCTTGGTGTTCACATCCAGCTCTAACCGTGGGGGTTTTTTTTTGGTTCACTGCATGAATCCATGCACCAAATCCCTACAAACCGACGTAAAATGGCCTCAGGCTGGCCAATCGCTCTTCCTTCACCTCCCTGCTCGGAATAATCCCACGTTTCCAATGCTGGAATTTCCTGTCCCTCCTTCGAAGGCTCAGGAATGGCCAATTTCAATCTCTAATTTGGTGATAATGGGTGGCAACAGGCTCGAGGGTCATTAGCACGAAAATGAACCCAATCAGAAATTAAGCTTTGAGCAAACTTTGACCTTGGGATGACCTCACCTGGTCAGGTGGTGACGTTTTGGGAGCTCTAAGGAGCAGGGCCACCTCCTCGAATTGTGACGTAGCCAAACATCAAGAGCAGCCACCCAGCAGAGCTGAGGGGAAACTGAGGCTCGGTGTCACCAGCAAATGCAGTGTTCTGGTGGCTTCGAGTGGCCTCAACAGCCAGGATCTGGATGAGCAAACACGGCCCAAATCTCCCCTTGTTCACCCCAGTCAGGGGTCTCCAGGGGTGCAGGGGATCCCAGTAGGACCAGCCTTTCCCTAGGGGTGACCTCAGATACCAAACATTTCACCCGGTCACTCACAGCCCCAGGCCACTCACAGCCCCGGGTCATTCACATCCCCACAAGTCCCGTGAGATTCCCCTGACCGGAGAGAGATCATCTTTTAAAAAGTCATGATTTAATTTGAGATCCTCGAGATGCTCAGGACACCACGTGAGGCCTTGGAGCTTTCATGCAAAATAAATATTAACGTCCGTCATTAATGACTGATCACGGCAGATCATTAAACGTCGGCACTAATCACTGCCAGGGGGTGACGAGGAGGTGAGTACGAAGTTATTCCAGAATTACCATCCGTAGATTGGTCTTCCATTGCTCCAGGGCATTTTGGAATCTGAAAAGAATTGAATAGGAATTTTGCAGATCAAGTTTTGCTGAGCACAAACAGGATGCAAAAATCCCAAGGCACTTTTGCATTTTGCTTTTATTTAAATAAATAAATTCCTCAAAGAGGAATCAGAAAGATATGGGCTCCAATTTGACCTGGGCTCGATTCTGAATTCCCACCATGGATTTGCAGAGTTCCTTGCACGGAAAATTTCTGATATTGGCAAGGCCTTGAGCCTGATAGAGCTCCAGCGGGGTTTGGTCAATGATCTTAGGGACAGGGTGGGATTGTTGGGGCTGTGCAGGGCTGGGAGTTGGACTGGATGATCCCAGTGGGTCCCTCCCCACTTGGGATATTCCACAATTCCATGGAATTCCATGGAATTCTGTTGAATTCCACAGATGGGATGAGGCAGCAAGGGAGGAGATGTCAAGAACTTTCTGGGTTTGCCCTCCTGGTGACACCAGGGAAGGACTTTGACCTTCACCATTTCTGCATTCAAACACAAAACACACCATCACGGAATTGCACTTCCTGGAATTCTATTTTAAAAATCGTACCAAGGAACCACTGACGTCCAGAAGCTTCTGCACGCCTCTGGAATCCACTGCACCTGAATCTTAATTAGGATTTTTATGTTAATTAAGCATCTCCATGCAGCAGCCTTACCGTATGTTAATTAAGCATCCCCATGCAGCAACCTTACCGGGGCAGAAACAACCCCTCCAAGCGTCCCACAAGAATTAACTTGACATTAAAAAATTGTAAAAAATTCACACAATGAATTGATAATACCCAAAATTGAGGGGTTGGTCAGAAGCCACGAACGCATGAAGGCCCATTGGGTGAATAAGTGCAGGCTTGGAGCGTAAATCACGGATTGCTGGGGGGTACCTCATGTCCGGCAGGACAATTCCGGCCTCAATAAAAGGTGTCCGGGCGCCTCTGCTCCTCACACACCTTCAGCTCTCCACAGCAAGAACGGTGAGTGTTCCCTACCATTGGGAAGGATGGTTCTCCATTGGCTTTGGGCAAGCGATGAGTTGAAGTTGTGTCTTTGTGGCTGATCTCTGCAGGGTGTTGGACTGGATGGACCTTTGAAGGTCCTTCCAACCCAACTGCTCTTTGATTCCATGGCTTCGTGATTCTATGGTTTTGTGATTCCATGGTTTTATGGTTCCATGCTTTTATGGTTCCATGGTTTTATGGTTCCATGGTTTTTGGGTTCTATGGTTTCATGATTCCATGGTTTTTGGGTTCTATGGTTTCATGATTCCATGGTTTTCAGGTTCTATGGTTTCATGATTCCATGGTTTTGGTTCTATAGTTTCATGATTCCATGGTTTTCAGGTTCTATGATTTCGTGATTCCATGGTTTTCAGGTTCTATGGTTTCGTGATTCCATGATCTCCAGCTCTCTCTGAAATCCGATTTTTCTCAGCCTGTTTCTCTGTTGCCGCCTGCAAAAGGTGGAGAGAGCACAGCAGAAAATGAACTTCTTGGGGTGGAAATTCAGGGAGGGAATGTCCTGGATGAGCACAGAGCAGGCATTTCCCGTGAGAGTTCAAACATCTCTGGGACAGCAACAGCTGGTTCGATTCCTATGAGGATCTTGCGTTTCCAACTCAAGACAAAGAAACAGGGTTGGGATGTGGTTCCTTGGAGAGTTTGGAAAGACGGGTTGGATCTCAAAGTCTTTTGTGTTCCAGGTCCTCGCTCCGTCCACCCTTCACTCCTCTCCCAACACCATGTGCTCCACTGGATGCTGTTCCACGGGATGCTGCTCCATCGTGAAGAGCAAGACCGTGTGCTGCTCCCCCTGCCAGAAGAGCGTGTGCTGCTCCCCGTGCCAGAAAACCGTCTGCTGCTCTCCGTGCCAGAAGAGCGTGTGCTGCTCCCCGTGCCAGCAGTCCTGCTGCTGCGCCCCGTGCCAGAAGAGCGTCTGCTGTGAGCCCTGCAAGACGGTCTGTTGTGACCCGTGCCAGAAGCCATGCTGTGACCCGTGCCAGACCGTGTGCTGTGACCCGTGCCAGAACCCGTGCTGTGACCCGTGCCAGAAACCTTGTTGTGACCCGTGCCAGACTGTGTGTTGTGACCCGTGCCAGAAGCCCTGCTGTGATCCATGCCAGACCGTGTGTTGTGACCTGCCAGAAAGCCCTGTGTGACCCGTGCCAGACTGTGTGCTGTGACCCGTGCCAGAAGCCGTGCTGTGACCCATGCCAGACCGTGTGCTGTGACCGTGCCAGAAGCCTGTTGTGACCATGCCAGATCGTTGTGTGACCGTGCCAGAAGCCGTGCTGTGACCCGTGCCAGACGTCTGCTGTGACCCGTGCCAGAAGCCATGCTGTGACCCGTGCCAGACCGTGTGCTGTGACCCATGCCAGAAGCCCTGTTGTGATCCATGCCAGACAGTTTGTTGTGACCCGTGCCAGAAGCCCTGCTGTGACCCATGCCAGACCGTGTGCTGTGATCCGTGCCAGAAGCCCTGTGTGATCCATGCCAGACGTTGTGTGACCCGTGCCAGACGTGTGCTGTGACCCGTGCCAGAAGCCATGCTGTGACCCGTGCTCAGTCCGTGTGCTGTGACCCATGCCAGAAGCCGTGCTGTGACCCGTGCCAGTCCGTGTGCTGTGAGCCCTGCCAGAGCGTCTGCTTGTGACCCTGCCAGACTGTGTGCTGTGATCCGTGCCAGTCCGTGTGCTGTGACCCGATGCGTACCAGAGTCCGTGTGCTGTGACCCGTGCCAGTCCGTGTGCTGCACCAAGGTGTGCAAGAAGTCCGTGTGCTGCGTGCCGCGGCCCTGCTGCAGCCCCTGCGGGTGCTACACGTGCGTGGTGAGGAAGCCGGTGGTGTGCTGCACCCCGCTGAGGAAGTGCTGCACCCCCTGCATCCCCATCCAGCAGTGCTGTGCCAGCCTCAAGAAGAGCTGCTGAAGCCGGCCCCGTGTCAGCTCCACCCTGAGGACACCAGGAGGTGAAGAGCTCCTCGTTCGCCTCCAGCGCTCACCATGATGGAGCCAACTCATTGTGATTCTCTTCCTATTTTCAAGCTTAAGCTGCTGCTTCTTTCTGTCCTTTAATTATTGTCTTTAGTTACTATCTTTAATTATTGACTGTCTTGACCACACTGGAAGTGATCACCCAGTGGACGAGGCTTTAGATGTTAGTGGGTGTTCATTCTCCTCTTGGTGTTTGGGGAACCTGTCATTGTGATCACTCTTCATTTCCTCTTTCGACTTGTAGACAATAAAATTTAGCATTCAGCAAAACCCAATATTTGGTCTTTTGGTTGTTCTTGCATCGTTTTGCCCTTCCTTTGTCACTTTGCCCTTCCCTTGTCACTTTGCCCTTTCCTCGTCACTTTGCCCAGAGTTTGTCCTCAGTCCGGTCCCATCCGTGCCTTTGGCCAAGGTCCTGGGTGTGTCCACAACAGAATATTCAGGACACAAAAAGTCGTCCAGGCACAAACCAGACCATGTCCGAGCAGATCAGCAGAGCAGCCTGATCCTCTGGAACTGCTCAGAGCAGCTGCGGCTGTCCCATCCCTGGAGGGGTCCAAGGCCAGGTTGGACGGGGCTTGGAGCACCCTGAGATAGGGGAAGGTGTCCCACAGCAGGGTGTGGCACTGCATGATCTTTAAAGTCCTTTCCAACCCAAACCATTCCATATTCCATGATCCCTTCTTGCCCCTCCTGGTCATTTGCCTCAGCTCAGGTTTTAACACAAAAAAAAAACAGGCGAAGGAACCAAAACTCAAAAAACAGGGATTGAATGAGGTGTAATTCTGTTATCTGAAAACACATTTCCACACATCACAGAACCCTAGAAAATCCTGACTTGGAAAAGATCCACCAGGATCATCGAGTCCAAATCCTGACCCTGCACAGAACCCCCCAAAATCCCACCCAGTCCCTAAGAGCGTTGTCCAAATAATCCTTGAGCCTGGCAGCCTCGGGGCAGTGCCCATTCCCGGGGCCTGGCAGTGCCCACCACCTCTGGGGAAGAACTTTCCAGAAATACCCAATCTAGACCTCCCCTGGCACAGCTCCAACCATTTCCTCAGTCCTGTCCTGATCCCAGAGCTGGGATCGGAGCTTCCCTTCAGGAGGAAGCTCTGGACAGCTGTGAGAGGCTCAGGAGCTCATCCCTGATCTCGGGAGGGGTGTTCCAACAGGTACCAGAGGAATTCTTACTCACTGAAGCAGCCGGCAACATCTTCTTCCCTCCACCATCTTCCAAAAAAAAAAAGCTTCGTCACCCCCTGAAATCCGTGAATGGTTTTTCGTTGTTTTCAATGAAATTGAAATCGTTCCAATGGTTTTCAACCAGCGTTTCCCTTGAACGTTCCTGGACTACCAGCCCTGGAATGAATCCTGGGGTTGGCATCCGGTTTAAAAGCTTCATTCCTGAAATAGCAAAGCCGTGAGTCAACGATGCCTTCCCGCCCTGGCTGGGACTTTCTTTGCTATTAAAATGCAGGACTCAGCTCTGAATTGCAGGTCTGGGGAAAGCGCCCGGAGCTTCCCGGAGATTTGCTTCCTCCAATCTCCATACGAGAAGTCTGCATTAAAATAATCTTCTCTACGTGTTTTGCTCTCCTGAAAACACTCCCTGGGTCTCCAGGATGGTTTTTATTTACAGTAAATCAGGCACAAAGCACAAAGAGAAGAAGGAAATCCCATATCACGTTTTTATAGGAGTGCATTCTGTTTAGGGAATCTTGGGAATATTCATTCCGTCTTTGAGTCACGGAATTGAGGAATGGTTTGGGTTGGGAGGGACGTTAAAAATCATCTCGTTCCAACCTCCCTTCATGGACAGGGACACCTCCAGCTTGACCAGAGCTCCGTCCAACCTGGCTTTAGGAACAGATTCACAAAGACCTTGCAATTCAAACTCACGGAAACACCACTGAAGCTTCCCAAAGACACCACAGGATGGGATATCCCCTGTAAAACAGACTTGGTGTAGAAGTTATTTCCAACCCAAGTGTAGGATAGATGGCATTGACCAGCAGGGAAAATTTCATAAATATTGAGAGTGTTTGGGATTCTGGAAAGGGGTAAGGTATTGGAAAATTCCCCCCTGTGAGGGTGGGAGGCCTGGCATAGGTTTCTAGAGGTTGTGCATCCCAAACCCTGAATTGGCAAGGCCAGGTGAATGGCATTTGAGCACCTGGTTCTAGTGGAAGGACTTTCCCTGCTATGGCAGGGGTTGGGTGGATGAGTTTTATGGTCTCTTCCACCCCAAACCGTGGGGTGTAAAAATCCATTTTCCTATGGCTACAACACCGGGATCGTCTCGGCCGACGGCAACAATAAAACCCGACAAAAACGATGATGAACAATTCAATGAACGATTGATTCAGGGGAGATGTTTGAGGGTTTACACAAGGAGGACGTCGCTTCCTGCAGCAACTCCTGGTCATTATCGAGCCACCAAAACAATGCTCCCCTGGGGACAATTCCAGCAGGGACACGAGACGTCACAGGAGGTCCTGGTCACATCCTGGAAAGGCAGATCCTGTCCCAGTCACCTGGGATCACCTGCTACCACGTCAGCCTCGCACTCAGGGTCTGCTGAAGGTGATGAAAGCCCCTCTTTTTGCCAGGAATTGGCGCTGCCTCAGCATCCTGGAATTCCAATATTTTAGTGGATGGAGGCCGCTGACATCACCTTCCAACACGGAGCTGCACGAGGCTACAGTTCCTCGTTTCGACACTCAAATGTGGTCACCACAGTTCTCCTCAGTCTCACAAACCTTGGGAATAATCTCAGAAAATGGGATGCATGGAAACAACCCGGAAAAACCCTCACATGTGCTCTGCAGCTTTGAAAACCGCTTCATTAGGACTCCATCCATCCATTCCATGGATGAAAACGAAAGAAAACCTTAATAATACAATAAAAATTATATACAGGGAGTGTGAGGACGCAGAACCCTGAAGGGAGACCCAAGAGCAAGACCGAGAAAGGGGAAATTTCAGCCTAAACTTTGACCACAAAGGCAGGGAAAAAAGGGTCCCTGTTGACCAACAGTGTCCTCTGGCCCCCAAAAATCCCAGCCAAGGGCAGAGGGGACACTTTAACAATGACAATTCCAAGTTCCAGGCGTGGTTGTCCCACTGCTTCAGCATCCACCTGGCCCCGGGCGCATTTCTGAGCGTCCCCGTGGTGTCCCAAGGTCATTCCGGATGAGAATACCTCAGAGCTCCCTCCCTCCGGTCCCATTAACGCAAATCCATTAGAAAAAAAATTTGCATCTGTTGTTCCTCTGGATGAGTAATTATGGGGCACAATTGGGGTGGTGAGCAAACAGAAAGAGGCAAAGATTAAACACCGGAAGACACGTGAGGGGACACCCCGGGTGATGCAGGGGGTGTCAGGATTGCCGAGGGATGCCTCATTTCCAGGGGAGGAGGCTCTGGAGCGGATAAAAGGCTCCCCAGCCCATGGGGTCTTCATTCAATCGTCTCCAGCTCTCCTCTCCTGACTCCAGTGTTCAGCAGGGTAAGTTGGACATCGCTGCTCGCCTTTGCTTTGGGACTCTGCTGTGTTTTCCGTGGGCTTCTCCGGGATTTTCTGGGCTGTCTGGTTCACAGCCCAGAAAATCCTGGAGAAGCCCACGGAAACACAGCAGAGTCCCAAAGCAAAGGCGAGCAGCGATGTCCAACTTACCCTGCTGAACACGTGAGTCAGGGAGGAGAGTGGAGAACGGATTGATGAAG
>VKON01001841.1:136043-158260 GCA_009741485.1 Malurus cyaneus samueli
GAGTCCTGAACACGGCGAGCCGGGGCTGAAAGCTTTTATCCGGCGCCGAGCTCTCCCGGGAATGAGACACGTCCTGGGAATTAATAGCTGACACTGAGCCCTGCCGTGTGTGCTGTAATGTGTGTGTGAGTTGAGCTTCTCGCCCTCGCTGCCGGATTAATCAGCCGCAATTAGCGCCTGCCCCGGGTCGGCTCGGCTCTGCCGAGGCTGCAGCGCCCATTATCCCATTAATTCTCCCACTGGTCATGCCGAAATGCGCTCCCGGGATACTGGCACACGGATAGCTGGGATGCCGCGGTGCTGAGTGATGTGCCACGGAGGTGGGAAACACGGCAGAACCCCAAGAAGGTGGGAGGAACCCAGGGAACGGCGGGGTTTATCTGGGGATGACTGCGAGAGGTGATTCCAGGATCCCCACGGACAGCGGGCACGGGGGGGAGGCCGGGGATGGGATGTTTATCCCGTGATTTAAATTGATTCATTCCCCTGATTTAAATTGATTCATTCCTTTCCACGCGTGGAGCCGAGCGATGGTTACGGCCAGGAAAAGCCTTTTATGTGTGGAAAGCCTGGAATGAGGACAGCGGAGGAGCGATGACCTCACACACAAACAATTCCAAGCGCCGTGTCCACCTTTCGGACATTTTTGCTTTGATTTGGTTCAGTGTAGCTCCTCTGTTTTGCATTTCTGTGGCCCAGACTGTTTTGTTGTTTTTTTTTTAAGCACCAGGAAAATTCCTCTCGCAGGAACCCCCGGGGCTCCGAAGGCATTTCCACGCGGAGCCTTCCGTGAGGGATGCTCAGAGCTCCTCCCCCGCTGGAATTTGGGTTTGAATCACCGGGAAAAGCATGTGCAGAATTCGGGGGTGTGGCTCTAGGGCTGCTCTGGCACCTGACACGGCTCCGCTGTGATTTATTCTGTAACTACAGGAGAAGTGGAATTGCCTTGGCAGGAGGCCACGGGGTTTGGTGGAAAGATGAAAAAAAACCTCGGAATCTGCTAGGATTTTAGAACTCATTGCCGAAATCCCAGTTTGTGATGGGTTTGGATTTTTTTTAATTTTTATTTTTTTTTCACTTAAGAACAGTTTGGAGTAATTTCCTGAGGATTTCACAAATCACCAAGTGCGAATATCGAATTTCTGACCCTCGTCTCTTAAAGTTTACCATATTTTAATGGAACCCAGGAAAAATGGCTCTGCATTTCTGGACCTTTCAGGCTGAACTCGAATCCGAGCAGCCTGGGCTAGCGGGAGGTGTTCCTACCCGAGCTTTAAGGTCCCTTCCGACCTGAACAATCCTGTGATTCCATGGCCTCAAAAATTCCGGTGATTCCCTCCCTGCTTGCAGACCTCGCTGCTCTATTTAATCCTTTTTAGAACCCTCCTTTAAAACTCAGCAAATTCTCTGGAGGATTCCCATCAGAAAAAAAAAAAAAAAACAAAACACCCTTCACTCTGGCTTTGGGATCAGAGATGCTTTGGTTGCAAACTCGATCTTCAAATCAGAGGGAGAATGATGGAATTAAATCGGTGCTCCCCTTGCTGAGGTGACAATTTTTCACCTGCGAGTCCCATTTTTCACCTCCCAGCCCGAGGAGTTCACCAGGTCCACCGGGGCGTTGTCATCGGCAGAATGACAAACATGCGAAATTAATTACCATAATCAATTAGGCAAACGTTAACGACATCCCAGACCGGAGCTACCGTTTAAAGACAAATGAATAATCATAACCCGGCAGCTTGCAGGATCACAACTTACAGATTTTATTGGTTCATCGCTAATTGAGGATTAAAGGAAGAGAAGGGAGAGCGAGACAGCGTTTAACATCCCACACACCGAGAGAGGGGAAGAAGAGCCGGGCCAGAAACGCGCCGCAGCGGCTGGGCACAAAAAAAAAAAAAACACAGGAAGGAATTTCTACAGGATCTGAGCACAGCAGGAGGAGCATTCAGGGCGTTTTCCATGTCCGTGTCCGTAGTCGAGCTCGGGGCGAGCCGGACGCTCTCAGTTGCCACCACAGCAGCCACCGCAGCAGCCGCTGTTGTTGTTGCTGCTGATGGTGTAGCAGCAGGTGGTGGGCATGCAGCAGCTCTGCATGGGCATGCAGCAGGGGCTGCAGCACTGCATGGGGCTGCAGCACATCGGGGTCTTGCAGCAGCGGGGGCTGCTAATGCAGGTCACCGAGTAATTCCTGCCGCCGCTGCCGCAGCATCCGCCGCAACACCCGTTGGGCATCTCAAGGGTGGAGCTGGAAGGAGCAAAGAGTGAGTGGGGCGGGAGGTTTGGGGATTCGGGGTTAATTCAGAGCTCTGCCCGTTCATTCAGATTTGGGGGTTCAAGGAGGGGGACCCAAGGGTGTCTGGTTTGTAGATCGTGGCCCCAACACCGCTGGGTTTTTCCCAGTGGCTCATTCCAGCCATCCCCGGTGTCTCAGGAAGAGGAACCTCGCACTGAGTCCTCACTCTGGGCCTTTCTGGAAGGTTCTCCAGCCCCTCATCCTGCACGGCCCTGTTGACACTCCCGGAGCCTCCAGGAACATTCCCAGCTCATCCCTGTAACTCCTCGTGCAGGATTCATAAAACCCCAACCCCGAGCCCCATCCCAGCTCCTCAGCCACCCTTGGATGCTGCTCTAAGACACCCAAAATTCCCTTTGGGGAAGCGAAAGAAGGGTTAGGAGTTCCCACTTACCCTGCTGGAGAGTGAGGAGAGGTGAAGGGAGGAGAAGACGAGCGAGTGAAGGGATCTGGACCCGGAGCCCTTTTATACTCACGGCCATCCTCCCTCCTGGAAGTGAGACAGCCATCGACCATTCCCGCTTCCCTGTTTATCCATGCAAACCCATATTTTTTGGCCATATGTGTCGCCCGGAATTTGCATTTCGCCTCATTACTGCTGATCACCACCTTTGTTCTGCCTCGTCACGGTTGAGCCCGGAGATAATCAAAGGGCTCTCATGAATTTGGATGAATTTGTCCTCCCCACAACCTTGCGAGGGAGCCAAAAAATGCGGCCTCGTATCTGCTGGACGGGGATGCTCCGGGACTGACTCAGCAGCAGTTGGTGCTGAATCAGTGCGAGAACCGAAACCGAACCCCGGCTGTTTCACCGGAATGGTGTTCGGAACAAATTGGGGAAACGTCGGGGAAATGGGGATGTTTGTTCTGGGATGTGCAC
This sequence comes from Malurus cyaneus samueli, assembly GCA_009741485.1. Taxonomy (NCBI): domain Eukaryota; kingdom Metazoa; phylum Chordata; class Aves; order Passeriformes; family Maluridae; genus Malurus; species Malurus cyaneus. Next base: position 139,223 of record VKON01001841.1, read on the forward strand.
GTGAGGAGGGAGAGAGGAGGGTGTTTGGGATGTCTGGGGCTCCGTCACCCGCTCGTGACTCCGTGCAAAGCCACCACAGAATGGTTGGGGTTGGGAAAAACCTTAAAGATCACCCGGTGCCACCTCCCCCGCCACGGACAGGGACACGTCCACCTAAACCAGAGCTCGGTCCAGCCTGTCCTTGGACGCTTCCAGGTTGGAGTTTCTCCTTTATTTATTCATTTTTAGTAGCAGTAGCGTTATTTCATTAATATTTTAATTAGAAGGGTCAGGGGCTGCTCTGCCTGAGCAGGGGGGAGCACGAGGGACGGTGGCTCTGGGACCGGGTGTGATGCACCCAAAGCCAAAATTTCCCTCCTGCGGCCTCCCCCGGTGTCCAGCTGAGATCCATTGGGGTCCTGCAATCCTGGCCTTGAGCAGAACCCCCTGCCCAGCTCCCTCAGCAGAGTTTGGAGCTGCTGTGGGACCCTCCGAGGGTGCTGGAAGGAGAAGGAGCCCAGAATGAACCCAAGGGAGAGAAGATTGAGGTGGAAGAGAAGTGCCTGGTGCAGAAACTGCTCCGAGCTGGGCTGGTGGAGCTGAGTGGGAAGCAGGGACTCAGGAAGAGACCTCGCTGAGCTGAAACCATTTTCTGGGAGGGGAAGAGGAAGGGAGGGAGGTCAAGGTAAGGCAGAGCCTTGGGCGGCTGAACCCTGGCAGGAGCACTGGGGAGGAATTTTGGGAGGAATTCTTTCACGGGCTGAAATTGCAGCTCTCAGCTGAGAACCTCGGTGCATTATCCTGAGAGCTGCCTAATGAGAGCATGGAGGATCCTGCCGGGCCAGTTCCCTGCTTCTGCCTGACATCCTCGGGGATGTTGAGGCTGCTCAGGACAGGGGTCGGCCCGGGTGAGCTGAGAACGGCCCTGGGGTCGATGATCGGACCCTTGGTGTGCTCCTGCACAGCACCAGGGGGAGAGGATAGAGATTTTGGAGCTGTTTCACCCCTGCAGGAAATGCCAACAGCTCCTTTCCAGGCTGCCCTGGCACGAGAGCAATTCCTGGGGTGAAACACTGGAGAAGCCACGCAGGTAATTGGGACCTCTCCGGACCGGGCAGGAGAACACGCGCGGCATTTCCTTCCTGGCACGGGAAATGAACGCACTTGGGAAGATTTAATTTTCAAGGAATTGACGGGGCAGAAGCAAAGGGACGCGCTGCACTTGTGCCTCAATTTTCCACTGGCAAATCCTGCAGCTGCAGGAAGGGAGATTGGGGTGGACATTTCCCACTTGGGATGGTCATTTCCCACCTGGGATGGCATTTCCCACTCAAGGTGGTCCTGTCCAGCTCTCGGTGGAACTGAGGTACCTGAATCATTTTTGGGGAGTGGGATGTGGATCATAACACAGAGAAGGGGCTGAAGCAGGTGGGAGCACCATCAGAAAAAGGCAGAAAATGCATCAAAAGTGCAGAACATCCACATTTTGGTCCAGCCCCCATCTTGATATCAGCAGAGGTTTCTGAGCAGCTGTTTCACCACTCGATGTGGGTAACTCAGTTTGGGAAAGGCAAAACCTCCATATCCTGTTTGCAGGGACTGAGGTGGATCTTTAGCTGGAGGGGATCCCTGGAGCTCTCCTGGTCAGGATGTGTCTGTGTCACTCTTTTGTAAATGTTCCTGTCCTTCACGGGTTTATGAATCATTGTCATGGAATCAGGGAATGGTTTGGGTTGGAAAGGACCTTAAGATCACCAGTTCCACCCCCCCATGGCTGGGACACCTCCTATCCCGGTGCTCAAGACCCCGTCAACCGGCCTTGGACGCTCAGGAGGGAATCCTGTGAACACTCACCACCTTCAAGGAAAAATTTCTTCCCAAAATCCCACCCAAATTCCCCCTCTGTCACCCTGACCCCATTCCCTGTGTCCTGTCCCTGCAATTCCTGAGGAAAAGTCCCTCCCCAGCTTCCCTGGAGATCATGGGAGGGCTTGAGTCTCCACAGAACCTTCTCTTCTCCTATTTTCTTCCTATTTCTTTGTTATTTTATACTGAGAGGAGAAATATCACTCCCAGGGGTGCCAGAAACTGAGCTGAGGTTTGACCTGATGCCTCAGGGGTGCCCTGATTTTCTTTCTGTAGGGAAATCCCCCCTTCAGTGAACCCCACAGAGACAGGAGAATCCCAGCTCTAGGAAAAAAAAAACCACCAGGAAAAACCCAAAAGTGCAGAAAAACCCTCAGGATCCACCAGCAAACAAACAGATCAACACCGGCAGGTTGCAGGGTCACGAACTACAGGTTTTATTGGGATTTTTTCACACAGATCGAAGCCAAGCAGCGACGGGAAGAACAGGACATCCCACACACCAAGAGGGAAACGAAGAGCAGGATCGGCGCTCCCGGGGGAATCTCATCCAGCAGCGGCTTCGGGGCGCGACACGAGGGAAAGGAGAGGAGAGGAGAGGTTCTACATCCCTAAGCACAGGAGGAAGAGCGTTGGTAGGGGGTATTTTCCATATCCACATCCAAATCCACGACGGAACGCGCTGGAAGGGCTCAGTTGCTGCCGCCGCCGCAGCAGCCGCTGTTGTTGTTGTTGCTGCTCATGGTGTAGCAGCAGGACATGGGCATGCAGCAGGACTGCATGGGCATGCAGCAGGACTGCATGGGCATGCAGCAGGGCGTGCAGCAGGACGAGCAGCACTGCATGGGGCTGCAGCACATGGGCCGCTTGCAGCCCTTGGGGCTGCTGTAGCAGCACACGGTGCAACTGTTACCGCCACTACCGCCGCAGCATCCGCTCATCTTGGGTATGGGAGGGGAGGCAAAGCTGGAAGGGAAAGAGAGAGTTTGTCTTTTTCTCTGCTTGGATCGCCCAGAGGCTGAGGCAGCTCAAAGCATTTTTATCCCCAAATCCATCCCAGACTGGCCAGGGAAGTGCCTGGTGCCCAAAATCCCAAGACAGAGTCTCCGAGGAATCACATTCCCGCATTTGGCATTTTGGCCAGCATTGGTTCTGCCACAGAGAAACCACCCGAGTGCAGCCCAAAACCAATCTGCGATCCCAAAACCAATCCGTGATCCCAAATCTTCTTCAGTGTCCGGTTCCGGAACCGGACACTGAAGAAGATTTGGGATCACGGATTGGTTTTGGGATCGCAGATTGGTTTTGGGCTGCACTCGGGTGGTTTCTCTGTGGCAGAACCAATGCTGGCCAAAATGCCAAATGCGGGAATGTGATTCCTCGGAGACTCTGTCTTGGGATTTTGGGCACCAGGCACTTCCCTGGCCAGTCTGGGATGGATTTGGGGATAAAAATGCTTTGAGCTGCCTCAGCCTCTGGGCGATCCAAGCAGAGAAAAAGACAAACTCTCTCTTTCCCTTCCAGCTTTGCCTCCCCTCCCATACCCAAGATGAGCGGATGCTGCGGCGGTAGTGGCGGTAACAGTTGCACCGTGTGCTGCTACAGCAGCCCCAAGGGCTGCAAGAGGCCCATGTGCTGCAGCCCCATGCAGTGCTGCTCGTCCTGCTGCTCGCCCTGCTGCATGCCCATGCAGTCCTGCTGCATGCCCATGTCGTGCTGCATGCCCATGTCCTGCTGCTACACCATGAGCAGCAACAACAGCAACAGCGGCTGCTGCGGCTGCGGCGGCAACTGAGCCCTTCCAGCGTTTTCCGTCATGGATTTGGATGCGGATATGGAAAATACCCCCCAACGCTCTTCCTCCTGTGCTTAGGGACTGTAGAACCTCTCCTCTCCTCCTCCTTTCCCTCGTGTCGCGCCCCGAAGCCGCTGCTGGATGAGATTCCCCCGGGAGCGCCGATCCTGCTCTTCGTTTCCCTCTTGGTGTGTGGGATGTCCTGTTCTTCCCGTCGCTGCTTGGCTTCGATCTGTGTGAAAAAATCCCAATAACCCGTAGTTCGTGACCCTGCAACCTGCCGGTGTTGATCTGTTTGTTTGCTGGTGGATCCTGAGGGTTTTTGCACTTTTGGGTTTTCCTGGTGGTTTTTTTTTTCCTAGAGCTGGGATTCTCCTGTCTCTGTGGGTTCACTGAGAGGGGGTTTCCTACAGAAAGAAAATCAGGGCACCCCTGAGGCATCAGGTCAAACCTCAGCTCAGTTTCTGGCACCCCTGGGAGTGATATTTCTCCTCTCAGTATAAAATAACAAAGAAATAGGAAGAAATAGGAGAAGAGAAGGTTCTGTGGAGAGCTCGGAGCCCCTCCCAGATTCTCAGGGAAGCTGGAGAAGGACTTTTCCTCAGGAACTGCAGGGACAGGACACAGGAATGGGGTCAGGGTGACAGAGGGGGAATTTGGTGGGATTTTGGGAAGAAATTTTTCCTTGAAGGTGGTGAGTGTTATTCCACGGATTCCCCATCCCTGGCAGCGTCCAAGGCCGGGTTGGACGGGGCTTGGAGCACCCCGGGATAGCAGGAGGTGTCCCTGCCCATAGCAGGGGGTGGCACTGGGTGATCTTTAAGGTCCTTTCCAACCCAAACCATTCCCTGATTCCATGACAATGATTCATAAACCCGTGAAGGACGGGAACGTTTGCAAAAGAGTCTCACACAGACACATCCTGACCAGGAGAGCTCCAGGGATCCCCTCCAGCTAAAGATCCACCTCAGTCCCTGCAAACAGGATATGGAGGTTTTGCCTTTCCCAAACTGAGTTACCCACATCGAGTGGTGAAACAGCTGCTCAGAAACCTCTGCTGATATCAAGATGGGGGCTGGACCAAAATGTGGATGTTCTGCACTTTTGATGCATTTTCTGCCTTTTTCTGATGGTGCTCCCACCCTGCTTCAGCCCCTTCTCTGTGTTATGATCCACATCCCACTCCCCAAAAATGATTCAGGTACCTCAGTTCCACCGAGAGCTGGACAGGACCACCTTGAGTGGGAAATGCCCATCCCAGGTGGGAAATGACCATCCCAAGTGGGAAATGTCCACCCCAATCTCCCTTCCTGCAGCTGCAGGATTTGCCAGTGGAAAATTGAGGCACAAGTGCAGCGCGTCCCTTTGCTTCTGCCCCGTCAATTCCTTGAAAATTAAATCTTCCCAAGTGCGTTCATTTCCCGTGCCAGGAAGGAAATGCCGCGCGTGTTCTCCTGCCCGGTCCGGAGAGGTCCCAATTACCTGCGTGGCTTGGACACCGGGGGAGGCCACAGGAGGGAAATTTTGGTTTTGGGTGCGTCACACCCGGTCCCGGAGCCACCGTCCCTCATGCTGCCCCTTGCTCAGGCAGAGCTGCCCCTGACCCTTCTAATTAAAATATTAATGAAAATAACGCTACTGCTACTAAAAATGAATAAATAAAAGGAGAACTTCCCAAACCTGGAAGCGTCCAAGGACAGGCTGGACCGAGCTCTGGTTTAGGTGGACGTGTCCCTGTCCGTGGTGGGGGTGGTGGCACCGGGTGATCTTTAAGGTCCTTCCCAACCCCAACCATTCAGTGGTGTCTTTGCACAGAGTCACGAGCGGGTGACGGAGCCCCAGACACCCCAAACACCCTCCTCTCTCCCTCCTCACGTGCACATCCCAGAACAAACATCCTCATTTTCCCGACGTTTCCCCAATTTGTTCCGAACTCCATTCCGGTGAAACAGCCGGGGTTCGGTTTCGGTTCTCGCACTGATTCAGCACCGGCTGCTGCTGAGTCAGTCCCGGAGCATCCCCGTCCAGCAGATACGAGGCCGCATTTTTTGGCTCCCTCGCAAGGTTGTGGGGAGGACAAATTCATCCAAATTCATGGGAGCCCTTTGATTATCTCCAGGCTCAACCGTGACGAGGCAGAACAAAGATGGTGATCAGCATTAATGAGGCGAAATGCAAATTCCGGGCGACACATATGGCCAAAAAATATGGGTTTGGATGGATAAACAGGGAAGAGGGAATGGTCGATGGCTGTCTCACTTCCAGGAGGGAGGATGGCCGCGAGTATAAAAGGACTCCGGGCCCAGATCCCTTCATTCGCTCGTCTTCTCCTCCCTTCACCTCTCCTCACTCTCCAGCAGGGTAAGTGGGAACTCCTAACCCTTCTTTCGCTTCCCCAAAGGGAATTTTGGGTGTCTTAGAGCAGCATCCGAGGATCTGAGGAGCTGGGATGGAGCTCGGGGTCGGGGTTTTATGAATCCTGCACGAGGAGTTACAGGGATGAGCTGGGAATGTTCCTGGAGGCTCCGGGAGTGTCAACAGGGCCGTGCAGGATGAGGGGCTGGAGAACCTTCCAGAGGGGTCCTGAGTGAGGACTGAGGGTGGGGTTGCCCTTCCTGAGACACCGGGGATAGCTGGAATGAGCCACTGGAAAAAAATCCAGCAGCATTGGGGCCACGATCTACAAACCAGACACCCTTGGGTCCCCCTCCTTGAACCCCAAATCGGAACGAACGCACAGAGCTCTGAATTAACCCCGAATTCCCAAACTTCCCGCCCCACTCACGCCTCTCTCTGCTCCTCCCAGCTCCACCCCCGAGATGCCCAACGGGTGTTGCGGCGGATGCTGCGGCAGCGGCGGCAGGAGCTACTCGGTGACCTGCATTAGCAGCCCCCGCTGCTGCAAGACCCCGATGTGCTGCAGCCCCATGCAGTGCTGCAGCCCCTGCTGCATGCCCATGCAGAGCTGCTGCATGCCCACCACCTGCTGCTACACCATCAGCAGCAACAACAACAGCGGCTGCTGCGGTGGCTGCTGTGGCGGCAACTGAGAGCGTCCGGCTCGCCCCGAGCTCGGCTACGGACACGGACACAAAAAACGCCCTGAATGCTCCTCGTGCTGTGCTCAGACCCTGTAGAAATTCCCTTCTCTGCCGCTTTCTTTGCGCCCCGGAGCCGCTGCCCAGCGCGTTTCTGGCCCGGCTCTTCCTTCCCCTCTCTCGGTGTGTGGGATGTTAAACGCTGTCTCGCTCTCCCTTCTCTTCCTTTAATCCTCAATTAGCGATGAACCAATAAAATCTGTAAGTTGTGATCCTGCAAGCTGCCGGGTTATGATTATTCATTTGTCTTTAAACGGTAGCTCCCAGTCTGGGATGTCATTAGCGTTTGCCTAATTGATTATGGTAATTAATTTCGCATGTTTGTCATTCTGCTGATGACAACGCCCCGGCGGACCTGGTGAACTCCTCGGGCTGGGGGAAAATGGGATTTGCAGGTGTCAAAAATTGTCACCTCAGCAAGGGGAGCATCGGTTTAATTCCATCGTTCTCCTGCTGATTTGAAGATGGAGTTTGCAACCAAAGCATCTCCGTGATCCCAAAGCCAGAGCCGAAGGGTTTTCTTTTCCCAGAATCTTCCCAGAGAATTTGCTGAGCTTTAAAGGAGGCTTCTTGAAAGGATTAAATGGGCCGGCAAGCGAGGTGCTGCAAGCAGGGAGGGAATCCCGAATTTTTGAGGCCATGGAATCACAGGATTTGTTCAGTCGGAAGGGACCCTTTAAAGCTCGGGTAGGAACACCTCCCGCTAGCCAGGCTGCTCGGATTCGAGTTTCAGCCTGACAAGGTCCAGAAATGCAGAGCCATTTTTCCTGGGTTCATTAAAATTATGCGTAAACTATTAAGAGACGAGTCAGAATTCGATATTCGCACTTGGTGATTTGTGACAATCCTCAGGAAATTACTCCAAAACTGTTCTAATGTGAAAAAAAAAAAATTTAAAAATTAAAAAAAAAACATCCAACCCACAAAACTTGGATTTCGGCAATGAGTTCTAAATCCTAGCAGATTCCGAGTTTTTTTTCATCTTTCCACCAAAACCCGTGCCTCCTCCAGGCAATTCCACTTCTCCTGTAGTTACAGAATAAATCACAGCGGAGCCGTCAGGTGCCGAGCAGCCCTTAGAGCCACACCCCCGAATATCTGCACATGCTTTTGCCGGTGATTCAACCAATTCCAGCGGGGAGAGCTCTGAGCATCCCTCAGGAAGGCTCCCCGCGTGGAAAGCCTTCGGAGCCCGGGTTCCTGCGAAGGAATTTTACCTGGTGCCTTAAAAAAATAAACACAAAATCAGTCTGGGCCACAGAAATGTCAAAAACAGAGGAGCTACACTGAACCAAATCAAGCAAAAATGTCCGTAAGGTGACACGCGCTTGGAATTGTTTGTGTTGAGGTCATCGCTCTCCGCTTCCCTCATTCCAGCTTTTCCACACATAAAAGCTTTCCTGGCCGTAAGCCATCGCTCGGCTCCACCGCGTGGAAAGGAAATGAATCAATTTAAATCAGGGAATGAATCAATTTAAATCACGGATAAACATCCCATCCCGGCCTCTCCCCCGTTGCCCGCTGTCCGTGGATCCTGAATCACCGTCTTCGCAGTCATCCCACAGGAATAAACCCCGCCGTTCCCGGGTTCCCTCCCACCTTCCTCTGGGCTTTGCCGTGGTTCCACCTCTCGGGCACATCACTCAGCACCGCGGCATCCAGCCTATCCGGTCCAGGCATCCCGGTAGCACATTTTTTTTTTTTGTTACGAGCATGACCAGTGGGAGAATTAATGGGATAATGGCGCTTGCAGCCCGCAAGCCGAGCCGACACGGGCAGGCGCTAATTGGCTGATATCCATTGCAAGCGGTGCCAGTAGCTGAACCAACAACAATTTCACACCACACACGGCGCGGCCTCAGCTCGCTCACTATTAATCCCAGGAGTGTCTCATTCCCCGGGGAGTCGGCGCGGCTAAGAGCTTCCGCCCCTGGCTCGCCCGTGTTCAGGACTCCCGATTCCCTGCTCAGCCCGTCCGTCTCCCGCTCGCAGGGTGAGTTGGTCGGCTCCGTTAGCCCTGTCCTCGGGTTTTTTCATGGAAATAGCATATAAAAAAGGCGTCTGTGTCGTTTTTTTTCTTTCTTTTCCGTGGTTATGTCGAGTTTGGTCCACTCTTAAAGTATTTAGTGAGTGAGGAGGAGCAGCTCCCGAGAATTGGGGCTCATCCAGGAGAAAGCGGTGGCGAAGGTGGTAATTTTTTGTGGGCTCTGCCACAACTCCCTGACTAGGAGGGCACTCAGATAAAAAAAAACAAAAAAAAACTGGCAAACATTGAAGAAAGAAAACAAAAAATAAATGAAAAAAAGATGGGAAGGTCCGGGCTGTGATTCCAGAGACAGGGACAGGGAGAGGGAACGCAGCCTCAGGCTGGGCCAAGGCACGGGCAGGGTGGACACCAGGAGGATTTCTCTGCATGCGAAAGGTATGGTTCAGGCCTTCGGGGGGGCCTGCCCAGGGAGGTTGGAGTCCCCATCCCTGGAGGCGGTCGGAGAATTCCTGGAGTGTGCACTCAGGACTCTGGGCGGGGAAAGATTGAAACGATGTTGGTACCATCCCAGATGACTCGCAATTTGTTCTTCCAACCCTAAAAACTCCCCGACTCATGTCTCCTCTGCCCCAGGATGCTCTACCAGAAAGCCGCGCGACTCACGATTGTGGCCATGCACCCCTCGGGCTGCGGCCAGTAAGGGCTGGTACATGGGCCAACCCCAGCGGGCGACTGCCACATCCCCCCGACCCCCTGCCCCACCCGCGCGGCCTCAGCCACGACATCGAGGGTCCCTGCCAGAGCCCAGCCCAGGGTTGCCCACCCGTTGAGCTGCCGCCCACCCTGCCGCCCCCGCAGAGCTGCAAATCCCGGCGCGATGGAGGTGAGCGGCCCCCCCCCGGTGGGGGCGCCCCCCCCCCCCCCGTGTTTTTTATTTGGCCCCCCCCCCCCGCCCGCAAATCCACGCGGCCGGCCAGCTGGAGCAGCACCGCCCGTGCCCCGCCGTGCCGGAGCGCGACTTCGTCGGGAAGCCGCGGAGGAGAGTGGAGCAGCGTCCCGAAGAGGATGAGGAACCCCCTGTGATCCTGCAGCCTCCCCGGCCGCTGCAGACCGCGTCCGTGCGTGCAGCGCTGCCCCCGGCCCGTTCCGTGCTTGCCCCGGCCTTCCTGATGCCCCGCCCGTTTTCCGTGCTGCCCCCGGCCCGTTCCGTGCTGCCCCGGCCCGTTCGTTGCTTGTCCCCGGCCGCTGTCCCCCTTCCCCCGCATCCGCTCATGCAGCACAAGCAGGTTCTACTTCTGGTGCCTCTCTGCGTGAAAAGCTGAGCTCGAAGAGGCACTGGGACCCCTTCCCAGATGTGCCCGCTCCTGGCCGGGCTGGGGGATTCACCCCCGGCCCAAAGGACGCTCGCAGCTCCGCTCCTCGCTGCGCTTTGCACTTCAGATTTGGGGGCCGCGCTGCCCCGCTTGGCCCCGGCACCGACACTTTAAATTGGCGGCGTCCTGCCCTGCCGGCCTCCGCTTTTCCCTGGGTTTTACCCCTTCCGGGGAGCACTTGGAGATGGAGGAACAGCCACGGATTTGCCTTCCACCGGGGGCTCACCGTGATTTTCAAAGTTGTTTGAAGCATGCACCATGACTGAAAAAATAAAAAAAAACGACAACCCACTGTGACTTCAGAAACATCCAAGGACTCCTGCAATTTTATCTCCTCCCCATTATATTCTGGAATAAAGTTGAAAAATATTTAGCAAACCCTTGGCTCCTCTGTTTCTTACCCACAAACATCACCAACATCACCACCGAGAAGGTGTTGAAAGCCATTAAACCTCTCCACACGGAAACTTGTACATTTAAATCAGAATTAGGGTTCGCCACGTGCGATTTCAGCTCTGGTTTCACCCGGCTGGGAGGTGGAAAACCTCCCAGGCGGTTCACCACCCCGGATTTCTCATGGTGGGATCCGGCACATAAAATTGGCTGATTGCCAGCGCCTTCTTCTCCCGGACAGCACATCATGGGGAGGGCATCCTCATTTAATGTTCATTAGATAATGCGAGCGCGTGGCCCGGCGGGGGGCTTGGCTGTGCATGCCGGGGATGCCTTTTCACTCCTGCAGGAAGGCTCAGGCCGGGCTCCCTCAGGCACAGGGGTGACCCGGCTCCTTCTGCCTCGCTTTGCCAGAAAAACCTCCCACGAGGTGCATTAAAATATTAAATTGTTGTTTGTTCGTGTTGCCCCGGTGTGTCCTCACACAGCCACCACGGAGAATTGGAGATAAAAAAGAATTCATCCTCGTTTTCTTCACCGCCGGAATTTATTTCTGTCGTGTCTCATTTTAGCCAAATAATAAAAAAAAAACTCTAGACTGTGAAATTTAACTCGGGAGAGCTCTTTTTTTATTAGGGATTTTCTTCCCAGCCTTTTCCCAGTTCCCAGTGTGGTGACTCGGAGCCCACAGACCAAAGCGCCAGCTCAGCCCCACCTTCCAGTCAATATTGGTCAGATTATTGTCCAAATTGCTTTTCACCAGCCCTCATCCCAATTACCCCATCCCAGTTACCCCCGTCCGAGCCCTCCCATCCCATGCCATCCCATCCCAGTTATTTCCATATCAGCCCCCGCATCCCATTTACCCATCCAGTATACCCCATTCCAGACCCGCCATCTCATTTACCCCCATACCCAGCTCTCCCATCCCCGGTTATCCCATACCCATACCGCCATCCCCATTTTACCCCGATCTCCACGGCCCTTCATCCCAGATTACCATCCCAGATTACCCCAATTCCAGCCCCCCATTCCATGCCCCCATTCCCAACTTACCCATTCTCAGCCCCCATCCCAGTTCCCCTCATATTCCCAGTCACTCCATCCAGTTACCCCTTTCCAGCCCCCCATCCATTACCTCAGCCCAACTTAACCCCATACATTCCCAGTTACCCCATCTGCAGCCCTCCCACTCCCAGGTTACCCATTACAGATTCCCCTATCCCAGTACCCCCCCCAATCCCCATCCCACTTACCCGCATCCCAATTACCCTATTCCAGACCCCCATCCCAATTACCCCATCCCAGTACCAATCCCAGTGCCCCCCATATCCCAGTTACCCCATCCAGTGCCCCTTCCCAATTACTCCATCCAATTATTCCCATTCCCAGGTACCCATCCCAATTACCCATATCAGACCCTCATCCCAGTTACCCCATCCCAGTTACCCCCATCCCAGGATCCTCACCCCAATTACCCCATCCCAGTTACCCATCCCAGTTACCCCATCCCAGTTACCCCACCAATGGAATCATTGGAACACAGAATCATGAATCAATCATGGAATCATGGAGATCAATCCATGGAACCATAGAATCTATGGTTAATTCATTGGATTCGTTTTTGGGGTTGGGAGGGACCCCAAACCATCATCTTGGGGATGGGGTGAGGAGCATTTCTGAAAAGCAGAAATAGAGAAAAATCAGAATCAGGAATGGTTTTGGGTTGCGTGGGACCCCAAAACATCATCTTGGGGATGGGGTTGAGGGCATTTCTGAAAAAGCACGAAATATCTTAGAGAAACAAGATCATGGAAGTTTGGGTTGGAAGGGAGCCTCAAAGGGTTTTTTTTTTGCCAATCTTTTACCCATTCCAACACCACCGGGCAGCACCTTCTGCTATCCCAGCCCTGTCCAGCCCGGCTTTGGACACTTCCAGGGATGAGGCAGCCAGAAATTCCCTGGAAAACCCGTGTCAGTCCCTGCCCGTCCTCACCCGCTCACGGCACGAACCAACTCCCTTTCGTTCACCGGCGCAATTTTGTGACTCTGAGCGGCTCTTCCCACACCTGCTCGTGTTCAGCTGGGATGCTCTGACGCAGCAGGAGGGGTCAGAGCCGTGCCGTGACAGCTCCTGACTCACGGGTCACCCTTCCGTGTCGCGGGCCCCTGCTCGGGGTGATTAAAGTCCTTATTTACCCGTTCCACAGGTAAAGGCGCTTTAAAGCCCTGGTCAGTCTTTAGTGCCCCGCTGGGGACCGATGTTATAATTAAAAGATGCTTATCAGAAATCGTGAGTCAAGCAGAACATGCCAAGCACTGAGAACAGAATTCAAATGGAGGAGATGTTTTGCTAATAAATAATTTAATCCTCGTTCCTGCCGCGTTTCACTTGTAGGGGAACACTCAGAGCTTTATAAAAGCCTTCAGCCCCTCGGCCTCTCACATTCTGCTCCCCTGGACAGTGCCTGACTTTACCTGAGAGCTGGTGAGACTTAGACTCGGCTTGGATGGGGTCTGGATTTGGGGAGGTCACTTATGACCCTTCAGAGCACGGGGGATGGGGCTGAGCCGAGGGAGAGCTCCGAGGACCAGCGGTATACAGTCGGGCCACCACGGGCTGTGGTGTCTGTGGGTCGGTTTTCTGTTCCTTGAGGGGTGTAATATATAAAAGGAAGTGTTGAATGGAGGGTTTGATGCTAATCTAGACAGCGTTTGGGCAACCGCAGGAATCTCCTCCGGATCCGGGCTCTCGGGATAAACCCGAGCGCCGCTCCCTGATGCGTCTTCACGGGAATTTCAATGGAAATGTGGCAGATGATGACGACCCCAACCTCTCTTTTCCAGATTTTTTCCCCTCCAACCCCAACATGATTTACTCCTCCGGAAGAGAATCCTACTTCAACCTGAACTCCACCTGGTACGACCCCTCGGGGTCCTGGCTGGACACTCGGCGCACCCCGTTCCGCTACGGCTACGCCAACTGCTGCTCCTCGGGCTGCGACGGCGAGGGCGTGGAGGGCATGAGGGGCCACGACTACCGCCACTATGGCTACCGGCAGCCGCGGTGTGGCGAGCGATGCCAGGGCTCCTCCGGTTCGTGTCACGGAGGGGGTTCCAGCTGCGTCCGCAGACCTACCTACAGCACCGGGGGCTCGGGGGGCTGCCAGGGCTACGGGAGATCGGTCTGCTCCGAGAGATGCCAGGGCTCCTCGGGTTCGTGCCACGGAGGGGGTTCCAGCTGCGTCCGGAGACCCACGTACAGCTACGGGACATCGGGAGGGTGCCAGGGCTACGGGAGGTCCGTGTGCTCCGAGAGGTGTCACGGATCCTCGGGAGGCTCCGGGGGTTGTCACGGGTCAGGAGGGGCTCAGGGAGGGAAGCCGTGCTGCGGGAAGCCGGTGCAGAGCGTCCCGGTGCAGGTCTGTCCCCAGCCGGCTCAGGTCTGTCCCTGTCCCACCCCGGTGCAGGTTTGTCCCCCGCCAGCGCAGGTTTGTCCCCGTCCCTGTCCCCGCCGGTGAAGAGCTGTGCCACTCGGTGCAGGTTTGTCCCCGTCCCTGTCCCACCAGGTGCAGTTTGTCCCGTCCCTGTCCTCCCCGGTGCAGGTTTTGTCCCCGTCCCTGTCCTCCCCAAGTGCAGACCTGTCCCTGTCCCCCCCCGGTGCAGGTTTGTCCCGTCCCTGTCCCCCCCGGTGCAGGTTTGTCCCCGTCCCTGTCCCCCCCCAGTGCAGGTTTGTCCCCCTCCCTGTCCCCCCCCGGTACAGCAGAGCTGCGTGCCCGTGGCCAAGGGCATCCCCTGCCCGCAGCAGAAGCAAATCTGCCAAGTGCCCGCCCGGAAAATCAAATAAAGGACGCGAGGAGTGAGGGGAAACGAAGGGAGCGCGTCCCTCGTGTCCCTCGTGTCACCAGCCCCTGCCCTGCGCTGTCACCGATCTCTGTCCCCTGCTTGTAACCCGCTCCGAAGATGCGACCCGCGTTCTCTGTGGAATTTAAAATGCTCTTCCTCTCCCTGTTCCACAGCAGACGTGGAGGCAAATAAAAAACCCTGGCTTGAACCTTTTCTCTTTTTTTTTTTTTTTTTTTTTTTTTTTTTTTTTTTTAACTCCTCCGAGCGGTTTCTGGTCCTTCTTGTGGCCGCAGCCGCATTTGCAGCGGCCTCGGCCGCCCTCGCGAGGAGGCTCCGGGTTGGTTCCACCCGGTGGCTCCTGGTCCCCACTCGGGGCGATTTTCCCGGCTGGGAAGTGACCGTTTCCATCATGTTCGTCATCAAAGTGCCCGTGTTCATCGCGGAGCTTTGTGCACGGGGTAATTAAATATTTAACAGTCACGTTTAAAAAAAAATAAAAAAATAAAACCAAACCTTCGTTTCATCACTGCTCTGTCACGAGTGGAGTGATCGCAACGTGGAGTGCCGCTTCCTCCCTCTCTCCTCCCCCCACTTCCCCTCCCTCCCTCCCTTCCGCTGTCCCCAAGTGCCACCTGAAGCCACTCCCCGGATTTTCGGGACTCTCCCAAACCCCCCAGGGATCCCAATTTGCAGCTAATTAACCCATAAGGACGCCAAATTAACCCCCAATTGACACCAATCCGTTCCCCCAGTGGGAATGGCCCTTCAGGGACCCCCAATTAACCCGCAAGAACCCTCAATTAACCCCGAATTAAACCTTGAGGAGCTTCCCAAAAATCCTCCAGGGACCCTCAGGGTGGCTGGGACACAAAGGGACCGCGGCTGGACATGAGCCAGGTGTGCCCAGATGTGCCCAGATGTGCCCAGGTGTGCCCAGCTGTGCTCCAGGTGTGCCCCAGGTGTGCCAGCTGTGCCCCGGTGTGCCCCAGGTGTGCCCAGATGTGCCCAGATGTGCCCAGGTGTGCCCAGGTGTGCTCCAGGTGTGCCCAGGTGTGCCCAGCTGTGCCCAGGTGTGCCCAGGTGTGCCCAGGTTTGTCCAGGTGTGCCCAGCTGTGCCCAGGTGAGCGGGACCCCCGGGCTGGGGGTGACCCCAAACACACCACCGGACCCGTTTCTCTGCTACGGGGGCCAAACCGCAGCTTTTTAATCAAACTGGGAAAAAAATAAAAATTCGGGTCGATTTTTGGGGCCAAACCCGCCATTTCCAGCGGGAAAAGCTGCGATTTCCCACGGTGGGGGAGGGGAGGTGGGATTCGGGGGGGGGGGAGGGCGGTGGGGAGGGGTCACGAGCTTTTCATCTGGAGGGTCTCGTACATCTCCTCGTTCCCAGTGCTGAACCCTGCGGGGGTGGGGGAGGGGGGTTATGGGGGGTCTGACCCCACCTCGGTGTCACCCCTCACTGTCACCCCCTCATTGTCACCTCCCCAGTGTACCCCCCAATGTCACCCCTCCCACTGTCACCCCTCATTGTCACCCCCCAATGTCACCCCTCATTGTCACCTCCCCAGTGTCACCAACTTGTCACCCACCCACCGTCACCCCAATTTGGGGGTTCCCAAAATGATCCCCTCGGGGAAAGATCCCCCCCAACTTGGGGGTCCCCACAATGAGCCCCTTTTCCCAATTTGGGGGTCCCCAAAATGAGCCCCTCCCCCCCAAGTCAGGGGTCTCCAAAATGAGCCCCTCCCCCCAATTTGGGTCCCCAAAATGAGCCCCTCCCCCCAATTTGGGGGTCCCACAATGAGCCCCTCCCCCAATTTGGGGGTCCCAAAATGAGCCCCTCCCCCCTTTGGGGTCCCCACATGAGCCCTCCCCCCGGGAAAGCTTCCCCAATTTGAAGTCCCAAAACGAACCCCTCCCCCCAATTTGGGGTCCCAAAATGAGCCCCTCCCCCCATTTGGGGTCCCCAAAATGAGCCCCTCCCCCCAATTTGGGGGTCCCCAAAATGAGCCCTCCCCCCTAGACCCTCCACCCCCCCCGTTTGACTCACGGCATAAACGCCTCTTCCTCTTGCTCCGGGAAAGGGATGAAAGTGAAAGTGGGTTTTTTGGGTTTTTTTTTTGGGGGGGTGGGAGCACAGCCGGACCCCCTCATCCCCCACAGCCCCTCCCCCACCTCTCCCGGCATCCCTGCACCCCAAATTCAGCCCCTCCCCCCATTTTACCTGCTCAGGGGATCCCCGCGATCGCCGAGCCGCGAACTGGGAGGGTGCGAAAATGAGGAAATCAGGAAAAAAAAAGGGAAAAAGAGGAGAAAAAAAAAAAAAGGGGAAACGGGAAAAAGGAGGGGGGAAAGGGAGGGAAGGGAGGGGGAAAAAAGGGGAAAGGGGGAGAAAGGGAAAAACGGGAAAAAAAGGAGGGGAAGGGGGAAAGGAGAAAAAAGGGAAAAATGGGAAAAAGGAGGAGGAAAAAGGGGAAAAAGGGGAGGAACTGGGGAAAAAGGATGGGGAAAGGGGAAAAATGGGGAAAGGGGGGAAGAAAGGAGAAAAAATACAGAAAAAAAGGAGGAAAAAAGGGGAAAAGCCTCGGGTGGGGGAAGGGGGATCTGGACCCCTCCCCAAATAAAGGGGGTCAGCGGGACCCCTCCTCACCTTGAGGCGGCAGTAGAGCCCCGTGAGGATGATGCTGTAGAGGAAGAGGATGCCGTCCAGCACGTAGCAGAGTTCCGGCTCCACCAGGGACCCTGCGGCGATTTTGAGGGGCCGAGGGGGGGTCCCCGGGGTCAGCGGGGAGTGGGCAGCCCCCCCCCCGAGCACCCGCGGGGTTTGTGGGTTACCCCAAAATTCGAAGCCACCAGGGAAGGAGCCGTGAGCCAGCTCTGGGACCCCCCCAATCCCTTGAGACCCTCCAATCCCTGAGATCCCAAATCCCGGGGACCTCCCCAAACCCTGAGACCCCAAATCTCTGTGACCCCCAATCCCCACGACCTCAAAACTCTGAGACCCCAAATCCCTGCAATCCCAGATCCCCGAGACCAAACCCCCTGGAACACCCCCCCAATCCTGTGACCCCAAATCCCTGAAAACCCCCTCCACTGTCCTCCCCTTCCCCAGCACCCGATTTCCTGGACCCCTCCCCATTTCCTGGCCCTCCCCCTGCATTCCTTCAGCCTCCCATCTCTGGACACCCCAATCCCCAAAATGTGTCCCCTCTTCCCATCACCCCAATTCCCTCACCCCTCCCATCCCCTGGAACCCCCAAATCCCCTGGAATCCCCAAATCCCCCGGATCCCCAAACTCCAGAGACCCCAAATCCCAGACCCCAAATCACCCACTGCCTCCCTTCCCATCACCTCAATTTCCTGCCCCCCAATTCCCTCACCCCTCCCTTCCCCGGAACCCCCAAATCCCCTTGGAAACCCCAATCCCTCCCCCACTGCCCCTCCTTCCCCCATCACCCCAATTTTTCTGCCCCCCCTCAATTCCCTCACTCTCCTATCCTCTGGATCCCTCAAATCCTTTCGTCACCCTAAATCCCCTGGAACCCCAAATCTACTGGAGACCCCAAATCCCCCGGATCCCCAAATCTCCTGGACACCCCAAATCCCCGAGACTCCCGCACTGTCCCTCCCTTCCCCATCACTCCATTCCTTCCCCCACAATCCCTCACCCTCCCATCCCCAGTCACCCAAATCCCCTGGAACCCCCAAACCCCTGACCACCCCAAATCCCCGAACCTCCCGCACTGCCCCTCCCTTCCCCATCACCCAATTTCCTTCCCCCCCCAATTCCCTCACCCTCCCTTCCCCCGGAACCCCCAAATCCCCCAGACCCCCAAATCCCTCCCTCACTGCCCTCCCTTCCCCATCACCCCAATTTCCTTCCCCCCAATTCCCCTCACCCTTCCCCATCCCCAGGTCACCCCAAATCCCCCACGTGTCCCCCCACCTTCAGCCAGGCCGGGTCCCCGATTAGGGCGAGTCCCAGCAGCCACAGGGACCCGCTGTCCCCATTGTCCCGCGGGGTCCCCTCGGTCAGAGCAGAGTGACCACAGCTCGGCCACTCCCCTCCCCGCCCTCCCTCCCGCCACCACTTCCCCCCTCCCTCCCCTCCCTCCCTCTCCCTTCCGCTGTCCCAAGTGTCACCCGAGGCCACCACCGACCTCTGGCTGCTCCCCGGGTTTTGGGGAGGCTCAAAATTGAGCTGGGAACATGGGCAAGGACATGGGGACAGGGTTGGGGACAGCGTTGGGGACATGGGGACAGGGTTGGGGACAGCGTTGGGGACATGGGGACAGAGTTGGGGACATGGGGAATGGGCATTAGGGACATGGGCAGGAACAGGGCAGGGTTGGGGACACAGGCAGGGACACAGGGACAGAGTTGGGGACATGGGGACACAGCTGGGGACAGGGGTAGGGACAAGGGGACAGCACTGGGGACATTGGCAGGGACATAGGGACACGGCTGGGGACACAGGGACACAGTTGAGGACATGGGGACACAGCTGGGGACATCGGGACACGGGGACACACCAACTTGGGGACACAACTCACCTGGGGACATCTGGGACAGCAGGGACACGGGGACAGAGCTGGGGACACGAGAACACAGTTGGGGACATGGGCAGGGACACAGGGACATAGTTGGGGACAGGGGAAAGCATTGGGACATGGGCAGGGACACGGGGACAGCACTGGAAG
>VKON01001845.1:0-14560 GCA_009741485.1 Malurus cyaneus samueli
GTGGCACTGGGGTGACGGCAGTGACACGGTGTGAGGAAGGTGAACGTGTTGTGACACGGGGGTGACACGGGGGTGACATGGCAGTGACACGGGGGTGACACAGGCGGTGACACGGGGCTGTCTCCGGGGTGTGCACAGGGGTGACACTAACCTTGCCGTGGGTGACCACGTTGACCGAGCCCTTCCAGATGATGTACCACGATGTCCCTTTGTCACCTTGGCTGAACACTGGGACAGCGCCCGGGAAAGAGGGGAAAATCGGCGGTTTTGGGATCGGCCCCGCTGCCCCCAGAGCGGACACCCGAGCGCCCCGGTTGCACACGGCGGTCCGTCGTTGTGCCCCTCGAACATCAGCACGGCCGCCAGCTCCCGCTTCACCTGCGACAGCGACACCCCTGTCACCCCTGCCAACCCCTGTCACCCCTGGCTGAGCCAGGGGGGACACGGGGACCGGGGAATGGGGTGGGAAAGGGTGAGGGAAGGGGCAGGGAGGGTCGGGAGAGGATGGGAAACAATGGGATGTGGCAGAATTTGGGGACCAGGATAAGCCCCCGGTCATCCCTGACCCCACAGGATTTGGGGACCAGGATCAACCCCGGGGCACCCCGACCCCACAGGATTTGGAGTTCAAGATCAGCCCTGGGGACACCCCGACCCCACAGGATTTGGAGTTCAAGATCAGCCCTGGGGACACCCCGACCCCACAGGATTTGGGGTTCAGGATCAGCCCCGGACACCCCGACCCCACAGGATTTGGGGTCCAGGATCAGCCCCCGGGCACCCTGACCCCACAGGATTTGGGGTCCAGGATCAACCCCGGGGCACCCCGACCCCACAGGATTTGGGGCTGAGGATCAAGCCCCGGGGACACCCCGACCCACAGGATTTGGGTTCAGGATACGGCAGACCCCAGGATTCCATCGCCTCGGACCGACCCCACAGGATTTGGGGCCACGGCCGCGCTCACCGAGTTGGAGAGATGAGCCACGGCTTTGATGTGCAGCAGCTCCTCAAAGATCAGCTCCAGCTCGTCCTGAGTGCGCTGGGCAGGCCTGGGGGTGCCGGGGGGTCAGCGGCTCCCAGGGCACAGCCTCCTTCTCCTTCTCCTTTCCCTCCCTTCCCTTCCCTTCCTCCCTTCCCTTCCTTCCTTCCCTTCCCTTCCGTCTTCCCTCCCTTCCCTTCCCTTCCCTTCCCTTCCTTTCCTTCCTTCCCTTCCTTCCCTCCTTCCCTTCCCTTCCTCTCTCGGCGCTCCAAACCCCCCGAGCGGGGTCCGGGGGTCCCGGGGGGGTCCGGGGGGGTCGGGGAGCCCCCCCGGCACTCACGGTTTGCGCAGGGCCATGGAGACAGCGCGTCGGGGCGAGCTGCGCCAGGAACGCCAGAGCCTCCAGCAGCTCCTCGGGCTCCCGCGGAGCCGCTCCGGGCTCGGGGCTCAGCTCCAGCTCGGCAAAGCGGTAAAACTGCGACTCCTTGTCCTGGAAATGCCATTCCTGCCTCACTGCGGGGGGACGGCGGTGTCAGCTCGGCTCTGTGCCCGGACTTGGAGACCCCCGGAGCCTCTCCGAGACCCCGGAAGCCCCCGGAGCCGCGTTGAGCTCCCTCGACCCTTCCAGAGCCTTCTGGAGCCCCTCCGAGCCCCCCTGGCTATCGTGAGATCCCGAAATTCCCCCGGAGGCCCCTGGAGCCCCGAGCCCCCGAGCCCCCGGAGCCTCTCGAGCCCCCGGAGCCCCTGGAAACCCCGAGTCCCGAGCCCTCTAAAGCTCTGGAGCCCATCTGAGAGCTCTGGAGTCCCTCCGAGCCCCCCTGCCTCCGGACCCCGAGCTCCTCCGAAGCCCTCCGAGCCCCCCGGGCCCCACGAAGGCCCTCCAAGCCCCCGGAGCCCCCCGGAGCCCCCGGAAGTCCCTCACCGTGGGTCAGGACCCTCGTCCCACAAGCACCTGCCCGATCCCACGGCCTGGCCGGGTTGGACGGCCACACCGGCGCTCAGCAGCCAATCCACCAGGTCCTTCCCGGAGCAGCACTGCTGGGAGGGGTCGGGTGTGAGAACCCCGGGACGGCGCCCCAGACCCCGTGAGCCCCCCGAGCCCACTCCGCACACGGTGGTGCCGCAGGTGGTGTTGTGGTCGCGGATGAGGCCGGGCCGGAGGTCAGGTGGGCGAACAGGGCTTCCCCGCCCTCATCTTCCAAGGATGCTGGTGGGAGGGGGCGACGAGGTCAGGGGAGGGGGACGGGTGTCCGACCCCGACACCCCGGATGGCCATTGTCCTCCGCCCCGCGCCCCGGAACTGCCGAGCCCGGGTGCCGCAGCGAGCGATGGCTCCGGGCGGGACACCCGGCCCAAGTCTCCTTACACCGCCCCACCCCTCCGATCATCCCGGCCCAAGCCCCCTCCCCAATTCACTCCACGGTCCCAAGCCCCTCCCCAAATTCCCCGCTGTCCCCGCCCCCCCACCTGGGTGATGCTGTGTCCATATTCCAGGGTGGGGTCCGAGTCCAGGAGCGGGGTCTGGGAAATCAGAGGGGAGGGGTCGGTGCTGTGGGGGCTCTGCTGTGCCCCCCTCACCCCACAGAGATGGGGGAGGGTCCTGGGACCCCCGGGGCAGCTCCAGATCTTCACCAGGGGAGGGGGCAGCGCCACAGCACCCAGATCTTGAACCCAGAACACAAATCCTGAACCCAAAACCTAAATCCTGACTCCGGAACCCAAATCCTGAACCCCGCACTCAAATCCTGAATCCAGTACCCAAATCCTGAGTTCAGCACCGAAATTCTGATTCCAGAACCCAATCCTCAATCCAGAACCTAAATCCTGAATTCAGAACCCAAATCCTCAATCCAAAACCCAACTCCTGCATCCAGCACCAAAATCCCGAATCCAGCACCCAGTTTGCACCCCAGCACCAATCCCACTCTGACCACCCTCCCCCCAGTTCTGCACCCCAGCACCAATTTCCCGAATCCGAACCCATTTCGTGCTCCGTTCCCTGTCCATTCTGCACCCACCCAATTCCCGACTCTGACCCATTTCGTGCTCGTTCCGTGTCGTTCTGCACCCGCACCATTTCGACCTGAACCCTTTCGTGCCCTTCCTGGCCAGCCCCCCCTGATCTCTTTTTCTGTTCTCGTTGTCGGGTGAAGCGGAACGCGGGAGGGCCGACCGCCCGGATCCGGGCCAAGGTGGCCGAGTCCGGTGCGGGGCTGCCCGCGGCCGGAGTCACGGACGGGGCCCGGCCTGGTAACACCCGGCCGCACCCGTCAGACCAGTTCCGGGGAAATGGAACGCGCGGGAGCGCTCCGGAGGGGCACGGCGGGGGGGTTGGGCACCCGGGGGATTTGGGCACTGGGGGGATTTGAGACACCCGGGGGTATAGGGCCAGGGGTTTGGGGTACTCAGGGGATTTGGGGTCGCTCTTGGGTATTCCCGGCTCCCCCGGTGTCTCCAGGGATCCTCCCGGGATCCGCCGGCTCCGGGCAGGGAAGGTTGGAGCAATCCCAGCCCAGGGCGACAATCGGGATAGACGGGCCAATTAAGGATTAATTACTGCGGAATCCTCCAGAGATTCCTCCCGACCCTGGCTGTGCTGTCACCAAAGCAAGGACACCGCTCCTGGCACGGCCACAGTGTCACCAAAGCAGGGACACCGCTCCTGGCACAGTGTCACCAAAGCAGGGACACCGCTCCTGGCACGCCACAGTGTCACCAAAGCAGGGACACCGCTCCTGGCATGGCACAGTGTCACCAAAGCAGGGACACCGCTCTTGACCTGGCTGTGCGGTCACCAAAGCAGGGACACCGCTCCTGGCATGCCACAGTGTCACCAAAGCAGGGACACCGCTCCTGGCACAGCCACAGTGTCACCAAAGCAGGGACACCGCTCCTGAAGCACGGCCACAGTGTCACCAAAGCAGGGACACCGCTCCTGGCCTGGCCGTGCTGTCACCAAAGCAGGGACACCGCTCCTGGCCTGGCCGTGCTGTCACCAAAGCAGGGACACGGTGACTCGGCGTGACTCTCCCCTGCACCCGCCGGCCGTGCGGGCGGTGAGCTGCGCAACCGCGAGCACAATGTTTGGTTTGGGTTTGGGTTTAGTTTGGGTTTGGGTTTGGATTTGGGTTTCAGTTTGGGTTTCAGTTTGGATTTGGGTTTGGGTTTGGGGTTGGTTTGGGTTTGGGTTCAGGTTTGGGTTTGGGAGTGGCCGGGGTGTGGAGCTTCTCCAGGGGACACGAGGTGTCACCCCGGAGGAGCAGCAGGTCCCTGTCACCCGTGGGTGTCTCAGGTCCCGGTCACCGTGGGTGTCTCAAGTCCCTGTCACCGTGGGTGTCTCAGGTTCCTGTCACCCGTGGGTGTCTCAGTTCTTCACGGTTCGCTGTCACCCGTGGGTGTCTCAGGGTATGTCTCTGTCACCGTGGGTGTCCAGGTCTCTGTCACCCGGGGTGTTTCAGGTTTCTGTACCGTGGGTGTCTCAGGTCTCTGTCACCCGTGGGTGTTTCAGGTTTCTGTCACCCGTGGGTGTCTCTCCCTGTCACCGTGGTGTCAGCGCCCTGTCAGTGCTCTCCAGGCGGCTCTGCTGGTCCGCCTTGGCGTCTGGCCGACCGCTCGCCGCGTCAGGCACCGAAGGAGCCAAATCCGCTCAAGGACGTCTCCTTCCCGGGTTCGCTGCGAGCAGTCTGAAGTCCCTCTGCTGTCCCTTTGTCCCCAAAGCCGTCCCTGGAGCACCCGGCTGGGGCTCGGGACCCGCGGGACGCCCCCCGCCCCCTCCCACTCGTCACGGCGCCGCTCCAAGCAGCTTCCTAAGGAGTTGCCTTTTCCATCTTCCTGCCCACGGGACGCGCCGGGATCCGTCCTTTCTGCAGGAATCCGGCAGCTCCGGGCGCCGGGCCAAGGCCGCCAGCGGCCGTTCCGCGCTCGCCCGCGGCCGCTTTTGTTTGGGATCCCGAGGAAAACAAGCGCGGCTATTTCGGGCTTTACGGCTCCGGAGAAAGTCCTCGCCCATCCGCAGCCTCCGCAGGCACGGCCGGGGCTCGGTGTCCCCCGGGACGGTGCTCGGTGTGTCCCCAGGACGGGGCGTCGGTGTCCCCAGGACGGGGCTCCGGTGCTCCCCAGGACGGGCTCGGTGTCCCCAGGACGGGGCTCGGTGTGCCCAGGACGGGGCTCGGTGTCCCCAAGACGGGGTTCGGTGTCCCCAGGACGGGGCTCGGTGTGCCCAGGACGGGGCTCGGTGTCCCCAGGACGGGGCTCGGTGTCCCAGGACGGGGCTCGGTGTGCCCAGGACGGCTCGGTGTCCCCGGACGGGGCTCGGGTCCCAGACGGGTTCTGGTCCCTCTCCGGCCCCTCTGTCCTCGCCGGGGACGCGGTGGCACCCGGCGCGGTGGCATTTGTCCCCCGGGAAGGGCTGGGGACGGAGCTGCTTGGGGACAGCGATGTCCTGTGGAGCCGGGACGGGTCCCCAGGAGGGATGAGACGGAGCCAGGACGTCGGGAGGAGTTTCCAGGAGCTTCCAGTGACGGGGACAAGGGACAATCGGGAATGGCTGCGCTGGGAGGGAGGAAATGCCCCTTTCCCTGCTCAAATCCCCCGGGCAGGTGCCACCGCTGCCAGCTCTGCTGGCATTTCTCCCAGTTTGTCCCAGTTTATCCCAGCAAGGCTCCAGGCCCGCTGCTCGCCTGGCTTCCCGGGCTCACTGCCCCTCAAAAACCCTCCCCAAAGTCCGTTCCTAAAAATTCCAGAGAGAAAAAAAACGGGAAGAAAGGAGAAAGAGAGGGAAAATCTCATCTGAGAGGGAGCCCCGGTGCTGCACGGAAATGCCAAACGGGAGTTGCTCCTTTAAAAAAGTTCAACTTTTCTCCCCAAAAGTCTCGCAGGTCCGGCAGTGTGCGAAGGGAAGGACACGAAGCTCCGGAAGCTCTGCCGGGGCTCCAGGGTCACCTCCCCGGCCAGAGGGGACAACGCGGGGCCCGGACCCCCGGGAGCCCCCCCAGCTCCGGGGCCAGCGCGGTACCGGGAGGGAGAACGCGATGTCAGGGAACAAATCCATGCGGCGAGAACGGGCGGGGAGCGCCGGGAACGCCGTGTCCCGCCGGGAATGTCCTTCCTGCCCGCGGCCGGGGTGGGATGCGGCGCCGGCCACCTGGCACCGCGCTCGTTTCACGCCTGGCCGCGCGTTCCGCTCCGCTCCGCCCGGAGACGGGCCCGGGCCGGGCGGCTGGGGAAGTGCGCAGGGTGCACAGCTCACCTGGAGCCTCACCTGGAGCCTCACCCGGCCCCCCCTGCCCTCACCCGGCTCCCTGCACGCCTGGCTTCACTCCTTCCACCCTCACCCGGCCCCTCGTACCTCACCCGCACGCCTGGATTCGCTCCCCGTGGCCCTCACCGCTCCTTCCACCCTCACGGCTCTGCACTCCTGAATTCTTCCCTCCCTTTCCCGGATTCCCGTGCTGGGAGGGGACCCTGGCCCCAATTCCCAGATCCCTGGTTGGGACACGCTTCCCCGGCTCCAACCTCACGGTCCCGCGTCGGGCGGATCCCCTGGCCCCACCCAGCGGATTCCCCACGTTCGGTACGGATCCCCCGGCCCAAACCCTCCGGCCCCGGGTTCGGGACGGCCCCGGCCCACTCACCCAGCGGATTCCCTGGATGCGGGGCAGGCTCCCCCCGGCCCCCTCCAGCCTCACGTCGTAGCTGGAGCTCCGGAACAAGTGCATCTTCCTGAGCAGCCCCGAGATCGCGGCTCCGTCCGCTCCGGGACCCCGGGGGCTGGGGGGGGTGGCGGCGGCGCGCGCTCCCGGTCCGGCCCGCTCCGCCGGCCCGCGCTCCGCGCCCCGGCCGCTCCCCCGGCCCGGCCCGCGCACCTTCATGCGGGCGGCGCGGGGGGAGCGAGGCCATCGCGGCACGGCCGGGGGCTGCTCCGGTTCCTCGGGACGGGCCGGGCTCGGAGCGGCTCCGCCGCCGCCGCCGCCGCGCCGGGGGCGCGCCCCGCCCCGGGCACCGGAGCTCCGCCCGCGGCCCTCCCGGCTCCGGCCCCGCCCGGGACCGCGGCCGGAGGGGACCCCGCTCCCCTCTCCCTCCGCGGCGCCCCCGGCCCCCCTGGGAACCCCGAGCCGGGATTTCAGGGGTGTTCAGGAGTCCCGAGATCCTCGAGAAGCTCCTGGGATTTGGGGATCACAGGGAAAACTCCCGCCCTGCTCAGTCTGAGCAGGGGAAACGACCCAGAGACGCTGGGGAGAGGGACGGGGTTTGTACTGGGAATGGTTTGTGCTGGGAATGGTTTGTGCTGGGAATGGTTTTTACTGGGAATGGTTTTTTCTGGGGAGGGGGCCCCCAGCCCCGGCAGGAGCAGCGCAGCTGCAGCGAGGCCCAGGGGTCCTGGGAGAGCTCTGGCTTTTGGCGAAAAAGGAAAGGGGTTCCTGCCAAGAGGAGCCTTCACTTCTGAAATAAATCCCAATCTTTGAATTTAAATCTGCCTTAAAATCGGCCCACCCAGGCGGAGCAGGGATGGGAAACATCAGCCGCATTCAAGGAATTTGGGGAAAGAGCCCTGAGCCTCCCCTGCTCCGGCTCCTGCTCTGGGGGTCACACCAGGGTCCCCAAAAATGGGAACACCAGGGAAAGGAGAACGCTGGGGAAACGGGAACACCGGGGAACCGGGAACACCGGGGAAACGGGAACGCCGGGGAAACGGGAACACCGGGGAACCGGGAACACCGGGGAAAGCGGGAACACCGGGAAGCCGGGAACACCGGGAAAGCGGACACCGAGGGAAACGGGAACACCGGGGAAGCGGGAACACCGAGGAACCGGGAACACCGGGAAAGCGGGAACACCGGGAACCGGGACACCGGGAAAGCGGGAACACCGGGAACCGGGAACACCGGGAAAGCGGGAACACCGAGGAAGACCGGGAAACCGGGAATACGGGGAACACCGGGGAACCGGGAACACCGGGGAATCGGGAACGCCGGGGAAACGGGGAACCAGCAATGCCGGGGAACCGGGAACACCGGGGAGGAATGCCGGGGAACCGGGGAACACCGGGGAGAACGCGAATGCCGGGGGAACCGGGAACACACGGGGAGTAACGGGAACGCCGGGGAAAATGGAAATGCGGGGACCGGAACGCCGGAAAACCAGGAACTCCGGGGAACCGGGGAACCAGGGAAACGAGAACGCCGGGGAAGTGGGAACATCGAGGAACGGGAACGGAACGGGGACTGGAAACGGACCGGGGAAACGGGAACCCCAGAGAACCGGAACCGGGGAGCGCGGGGAAGCGCAGCCGTGCCCGGCCGGGTGCGGGGTCAGCCATCCCGGCCACCGGCAGGGGCTGCTCCGGATCGCTCGGAGCAGCAGCTCTAGCCCCGCCACGGGCGGCAGCTCTGCCTTATCAAACTCTTATCGCTCGTTGAGCTCGGCCCCTGAGCAATCATTAACTCCCGAGTTCCGAGCTCCGGCTGCCTTTGGGGAGCCCCGGCCCCACCGCCCCAAACGGAGGAATCTCCTCAATATCTCAAACCCTAAAAAGGACCCGCGGATCCACTGCTGACCCTGCTCCCCGTCTGACCCTGCTCCCCGTCCTTCACCCCCCAAATGCAGAACGGAACGGGATCAGAGTGAAATCCCAATATTTCCATTCCATCCCCTATTTTGGCTCCGTTTCCTGGAAATCTGCAGCCGGGCCTCGTCCCTTGGCACGGGAGAAACTCCGGGAGAAACCTCGGTGTCCCCCCGAGGCTTTGGGGGGCAGGTGGGGCTGGAGAAAATCTTCCATATTTATCATCTCCCTGCTTCACCGGGACACGGCCACAAATCAGCCCCGAAAATCCAATCCTGGGGAAAATGGTCGGGAATTTACTGCGCTCCAAACGCCGCGGGTTTATCCTTTAATGCAGCTGCTTTATGCATTTCTCTCCCTCCAACCCTATTTATTTCCTGTTTATTGGCCCAGCCTCCCCTAATTTATGTTTTCATTACTTTGATTAATGCTCCTGCTCCCCTGACATCGTTATTCCGGCGCTGTTTTCCGAGTGTCTTCCCGAAGCGCTCGGTGTTAAATAATCCTCGGATTTAGCCGGGGTGATTTGTAATTTAATAAACTCCAGCGCCGTGTTTTATCTCCTAATTGGCCCGGAATTAGCAGCAATTCCGGAATTAACACAAATTACGTGATACCCGCTGTTATTACACGGGGTTTTATTGGGTCGGAACAACAGCTTTAGGAATTATCTGAGCCACGTTCCTTAATTTTGAGTGCGATTCATTTCTGAATCCTCCTCTGGGCCATCACTCGAGCGGGAATCGCTGCCGTGGAGAGGTTGCTGCTCCTGAAGAAGGAAGAAAAAAGGAAGGAAGGAGGATTTTGGACTCGCAGGCAGTTTCATTTCATTCCCTCATTATCATTTTGGGGAACGTGATGTGTCTTGTTCTCCCGGTCTTTCCGTGCCCGCTCGGCTTCTTCCTGAAACAATTCCCAGCTTTGCATCCCTGAGGAGCTGCGAACACCTCAGATCTGAGTCCAGCAGGAGCTGATCGTCCAGAAAAAACACGGAAAAGTGGAATTTTCCAGGTTGGAAAAGCCCTCCAAGGTCATCGAGTCCCACCAATGACCCGGAGAGAGGAGGAGGAAACTCAGAGTGGTTTTGTGGATTTGTGACCAAGATTTGCGCCCATTCCTCGCACCAGGAAAAGCCGGGACCTCCCCTTTTCCTCAAATTCTCCTTCTTCCTTTCACCTTTGGGTTTTTAACCCTCCCGGGGTCTAAACCCCGGTTATTCCCGTGGGTGAAACGTCTCTTTAAAAGCGGGAAAACAAAAACGCCTCAAGGCCAAACTGTCAGGATCAAACTCCGGGCTGTTCCCAGCTCTCGGGAAACAAACAGGGCCGTCCCCATCCCGGATGATTTTCCTCCTTTTGTTCCCAGATCCAGCCCCCACGGAGGAGGAAAGGATCCTCACCAGTAACTCCGGCTGTTTCCCAGCTGTTCCCGGGGCAGGAGCAATAATCGGGAAAACGATTCCGGGTGCTGGGGAACGGGGCCAAGGTCCACAGCCCCGGAAAACCCAGCTGGCACCCGGAGCTGCTCCCCGAGGGCAGCGCCGAGGGCTCGGGAAGCCAATTTTTGGGGAAAAAGGTGGAAATCCTTCAGCGGGGTGGGAGCTGCAGGCAGGGTGGGGGAGCGGGAATGTCGCTGTTCCCACCCCGAGAGGTTCCTCATCCTCCCCCTCCTCCTGTCCCCGTCCTCATTTCCATCCCATCCACCTTCCCCTGCTGGATTTGGGATGGAATTCCCACCCCAGCCCATCGGGGCGAGGATTTGGGGTGGAATTCCATCCCATCCACCTTCCCCTGCTGGATTTGGGGTGGAATTCCCAGGCCCCAGCCCATCGGGGTGAGGATTTGGGATGGAATTCCCACCTCAGCAGCATCGGGGCGAGGATTTGGGATGGAATTCCAACCCCCAGCCCATCGGGGTGAGGATTTGGGATGGAATTCCCATCTCAGTCCATCGGGGTGAGGATTTGGGATGGAATTCCCACTCCCAGCTCATCGGCGGCTAGGATTTGGGGATGGTTCCTTCCATTCACCTCCCCTGCTGGATTTGGGGTGGATTCCCCACCTCAGTCCATCGGGGTGAGGATTTGGGGTGGAATTCCATCCACCACCTTCCCTGCTTGGATTTTGGGTGGGAATTCCCATCCACGCCCATTCGGGGTGAGGATTTGGGATTGGGCATTCCATCCCATCACCTTCCCCTGCTGGATTGGGATGGATTCCCCCTTCAGTCCTCGGGCATGAGGATTTGGGATGGATTCCCACCCCAGCCATCTGCGTTGATGAATTTGGGATGATTCCCCTCAGCCATTTGGGAGCGATGTGGGATTTGGGATTGGAATTCCATATCCAGGCCATTCTGGTGGATTGGGATGGTAATCACTTTCCTCGCCCAACGGGCGAGGATTGGGATGGTAATCCTCAGCCCTGAAAGGGTGGGGAGGCCCTGGATGGTTCCCGAGGAGTGCAGCTGTCCCGTCCCTGAAGTGTCCACGGTACCTGGAATCTCGGGATGTGTCCCGGGTCTGGGATATCCCACACCAGCACTGCCCTTCCAGCCGGGAATCCACACAAAGTGCCCAAAAAGCTGATTCCTGTCCCCAAAACCGGTGCCTCCACTCTCCTCCCAGCCGGGAATCCCCACCTGCAGCACAAAGTGCCCAAAAAGCTGATTCCTGCCCCAAAACCGGTGCCTCCCCTTCCCTCCAGCCGAGAATCCACACAAAGTGCCCAAAAAGCTGATTCCTGCTCCCAAAACACGGTGCCTCCTCTTCCCTCAGCTCGAGAATCCACACAAAGTGCCCAAAAAGCTGATTCCTGTCCCCAAAACTGTGCCTCCGCTCCCAGAATGCAGTCACTGATGGGGTGAGGTTTTCCTGAGCTCTTCCCTCGGGCAGCGGTGACTCAGGGGTGACACCGGGTGATGCCACCTCAGCCGGTGACATCGGTGACATCGCCACCGGCTAGTCACTTCCGCTGCAGGGCTGGTTGCAGCCATTCCGAGACCGTCCTCTGTGGGTTTGTTCTCCAACTCACCCCCTCCTCAGCCCCTTCCCTATTATTCCATCTCTCCAAAAAAAAAAATCCTTTTGGATAAAATTTTGCTGTCTTCCTTTCAATTTGAGCTGCATCTACTAAAAAACCAAAAAAAAACCCCAAAACCAAAAACTAAACTATCCAATACGAAAAAAAAACCCAAACCTAAATAAATAAAAACAAAAAAAAAAAAAAAAAAAAAAAAGAACCCCAAACAAAAAAAAAAAAACAAACAAACAAACAAAAAACCACAAAACCGGTTTGTTCCTTCTCAGCTCAAAGCCGTTTTCCACCTGCGAGAAAACCATCCCTCGGAATTTCCGCGGCCCAAGCAGAGCCGCGATGGCAAAAAATCAGCTCCAAATTCCCGCGGGGGAATTGGCGTAAGGAAGGGGATCGGCGAGGAGGGAGTGATTTCACTGATTTCACTGATTGTCATGATTCACCTGTCTGGGATCCGCGAGCTGCGTGCGCCGTGTCGTTCCGCTCCGGGGACGTGCCCAGGGAGCCACAATCCTGGCAGAACAACAGGAATGCATTGGGGTTTTGTTTTTGCTGCTCTCGAGGTTTTTCCTAAAAAAAAAAAAAAAAACCGCGGCCACGCCCTTCCCCAGGCAGGCAGGACCTGCGGGTCCTTGCAGGTTCTTTCAAAGACAGATTGGGGGTTTAGGGATATCATTGGGATTTTAGGGATGTCACCAGGGCTTTAGGGACATCTCTGGGATTTTAGGGATGTCACTGGGGTTTTAGGGATGTCACTGGGGTTTTAGGGATGTCACTGGGATTTTAGGGATGTCACTCGGATTTTAGGGATGTACACCGGGGTTTTAGTGATGTCACCGGGGTTTTGTGGACATCTCTGGGATTTTAGGGATGTCACCAGGGCTTTAGGGACATCTCTGGGATTTTAGGGATGTTACCGAGGTTTTAGAGATGTCACCGAGGCTTTGGGGACCGGGATGAGCCCCGGGATGATCCAGGCTGGGATTCCGCGTCGCTGACCCCGAAGGAGCCGCAGGATCGGGAGCACAGCTCAGGGGTGAGGTGTGAGGGACAGAGCAGCTCCCAGCAGCTCCCGGGCTTTTTTGGGAGGTCTCAGGCCGGGATGTGAGGAGGAAATCTGGGCTGTGTTGAAGAAATTTTGTGGGCTGCTTGCGATTGGGAGGGATGAAGGGAGGGAGGGTGTAGAGCGGGGAAGGGGGGGGGGGGTGGATGAGAGGGGATTTGGGATGGGATGAGATGGGAGGGGATGGTTGAGGGAGGAAATGGGTGGAATGAGGAGCGGGAAATGGGGGATGAAGAGGGAGGGTGAGGGATGAAGGGATGGAGGGATGGATGAGAGGATGGAAGGGGTATGGATGAGGGGAGGGAAGGAGAGGGATTGAAGAGGCGGGAATGGGGGGATGGCGAAGAGGAAGGGAATGGGATGCTGAAAAGCAGGATGGGGGTGAAGAGGGGGAAGGGGGATGGTGAAGAGGAGATGGGTGGGATGAAGGAGGGGGAAATGGGGGATGAAGAGAGGGATTGGGGGGAGGGATGAGAGTGACATTGGGGGGATGAAAGCGGGATGGGGGATGAGGGAGAAATGGGGGATGAGAGCAGGGATGGGGGATGGATGAAGAGCGGGGAATGGGGGATGGATGAAGAGCTGACACTGGGGGATGGATGAAAAGCGGGGAATGTGGCGTCAGCGGTGTCTCGGGAAAGGGAAGGAGGCTGCTGCCATCTAGAGCAGGCGTCCGACAGCCCAGCCGAGCTTCCCCAAACCCCCGGGAAATTCAGGAAAAGCCATTTTTCCAGAGCTGGGATAGAGCAGGAGGCTTCCCAGGCGCTGGCGGGTGGAATGACTCTGGTCCCCGCGTCGGCTTGCAGGAGATTATTAATTAATATTAAGCGAATAGGTGGGAACATTCTTCTCCCCCGCACCCCCATGGAAATTTCTGTCCGGCGGGCTGAAGCGAGCCGACAGCCAGGGCAGTAAGGAAGAGTGGTTTAAAAAACTATAAATTAAAAAAGAGGGAAGGTAGAAAAGGGGACGGGAAGCCCAAAAGTTCTTTTTGAGGCTTTGATGAGGTGTTCCCCAGACCGCAATCCGCAGGTGGGGGGGAGGAAACTTCCGGGGAGGGAAGCGAAAGGCCATCGGAAGGAGTCCCAGTGCCCATGTGCCAGCTCCCGGTGTCCCCGGGTGCTTCACGGTGTCCCCCACCTGAGCTCTGTGTCCCCCGCGATCGCGGTGTCCCCACGCCCCCCGTTCTCCCCGTGTCCCCCGGGATCGCGGTGTCCCCGTCCCTCCGTGTCCCCTTCGTGTCCCCTGGGATCGTGGTGTCCCCAGGCTACCCGTGTCCCCGCAGTGTCCCCGGTGTCCCCGGGTCGCGGTGTCCCGTGCCCCCGTGTCCCGCAGTGTCCCGTCAGTGTCCAGGGCGTGTTCCCCGGGATCGCGGTGTCCCGTCCCTACATGGTCCCGTGGCCCCGCAGTGTACCGCCGTGTGCCCCGATTCGCGGTGTCCCAAGGCCCCCGTGTTCCCGTTGTCCCGCGTGTCCCGGGATTTGCGTGTCCCCACGCCCCGTGTTCCGCAGTGTCCCGATCGCGGTGTCCCAAGCCCCCGTGTTCCCCGTGTCCCGCCGTGTCCCCAGGTATCGCGGTGTCCCGTGCCCCCCGTGTTCCCCGTGTCCCCGCAGTGTCCGCGATCGCGGTGTTCCCCAAAGCCCCCGTGTTCCGTTGTCCCGCCGTGTTCCCCAGGTATCGCGGTGTCACGTGTCCCCCGTGTTCCCGTGTCCCCCGCAAGTGTCCCGATCGCGGTGTTCCCGTTCCTCCGTTGGGCCCCCTACCTCGGTCCTCCCGGCCAGCAGGGGGCGCGCTGGGGGAGGGGGCGGGGGGGGGGGACCCCCCAAGGGGGGTTCGGGGTTTGTTTTTTTTATTTCTTCCCCCTCCTTTTTTCCCCTTTTTTTTTTTTTTTTTTTTTTTTTTTTTTTTTTTTTTTT
>VKON01001851.1:0-21691 GCA_009741485.1 Malurus cyaneus samueli
TTGTCCCCATTTTCCCCCTCTCCCCTCACGCCGTGTCCCCATTTTCCCCCTGTCCCCTCACGCCGTGTCCCCATTTTCCCCCTGTCCCCTCACGCCGTGTCCCCATTTTCCCCCTGTCCCCTCACGCCGTGTCCCCATTTTCCCCCTTCCCCTCACGCCGTGTCCCCTCATCCCCTCTGCACCGATCCCACAGCGCTCCCCTTTCTGTCCCCCATTTCATCTCACTGTGCCTCCCACCCCATATCCCGGGTCTCCCCATTTCCCCTCACCCCATACCCCGGGTCTCCCATTTCCCCTCACCGTGTCCCGGTGCCACTCTCTTGATGGCAGAGAAGAGCAAGGCCCCATAACTCGGGTATTCCCTATCCCGCCTGTCCCCATTTCCCTCACCCCGTGTCCCAGTGCCGGTTCGGGTATCTGAGGGCAGTAGGAAGAAGGCCCCATAACCCGGGAGTTCCCTTATACCGGCTGTCCCCATTTCCCCTCAGCCCCGGTGCTGGTTCGGGTCTCTTGAGGGCCGCCCCTCAGCCATGCCCCGCAGGAAGGCCCCATAACCCGGGTATTCCCCTACCCGGCTGCCCCATTCCCCTCACCGTGTCTCCGGTGGTCCCGTGTCCAGGTGTCTGAGGGCCGCCCCGCAGCCATGCCCCGCAGGAAGGCCCCATAACCCCCCATAACCCGGGAGTTCCCCTGTCCCGGCTGTCCCCATTCCCCTCACCCTCGGTGCCGGTGTCTGAGGGCCGCCCCGCAGCCATGCCCCGCAGGAAGGCGGCGGGGCCGCCGTGGGACGCGGGCACCGGGGCGCTGCGGTGCGGCGGGAGGCGGCCGCCGGGCCGCTTGCGGGCGGGCGGGAGCGGCGGGCCGGCCGGCGGCCCAGCGCGGCGGGCAGAGGCAGGTCAGAGGAGAGATGCGCCCCGGGGCACAGCGCGGCGCGGGACGGGCCAGCCCGGGGCCCGTAGGCCCGGCGGCCCGGCGGGGCGGCGCGGCGGCGCCGGCGGCCCGGAGCGGCGGCCCCGGCGCCCGCGGGCAGTGCGTGTGATACTGCGAAGCCCGAGCAACCAAGGGAGCGCATCGTGAGCGGCGCGGGGACCGGGAGGGAGGGAGGGCCCCTGTGCCTGATTGTATCCCGATATACCCCCACCAGGACCCCCTGTGCCCTGATTGTGATCCGCCGATACACCCCCAGGACCCCTTGCCTGCGAATGTATCCCCCTACACCCCCAAGATCCCTGTCCCTGATTGATCCCCAATACACCCCAGGACTTCCCTGTCCGTGATGTTCCCGATACACCCCCCCCACCAGGACTCCTGGCCCATGATTGTACCCCGATATACCCCCCCCCAGAACCCCGTGTGCCTGATTGTATCCCCGATACATCCCCCCCAGACCCCCTTGCCCTGATGTATCCCCGATACACCCCCAGACTCTCTTGTGCCCTGATTGTGCCCTGTTGTACCCCCCACTGACCCCCCAGGACCCCACAGTCCC
This sequence comes from Malurus cyaneus samueli, assembly GCA_009741485.1. Lineage (NCBI taxonomy): Eukaryota > Metazoa > Chordata > Aves > Passeriformes > Maluridae > Malurus > Malurus cyaneus. The sequence goes on from VKON01001851.1 coordinate 1,490, forward strand.
TGGTTTTGGACCCCCATTACAGCCCCCCATTGTTCCCCACCAACCGCCCCCCAAGGAAATCCCACTGTGCCCTGATTGGTGCCCCATTATTCCCCCACTGCACCCCTGACACGCCCATTCCACCCCCAATGCACCCCATACCCCACTGCACCCTACAACCCATTCCACCCTACTACACCCCATACTTCACCCCAATACAGCCCCCGAACCCCAATGCTCCCCCCTTTTCACACCATTGTACCCCTCCACATACCCCTCCCAGTGCCCATGACCCTGCTGGCCCTGTCTCCAGTGTGCCCCGTGTCCCCCACATCTCCAACATCCCCAAATGTCCCCATGTGCCCCACCTCCAACGCCCCTCCACATCGCCCATGTCCCCCACAATCCCACATCTCCCCAGCCCCCACCTCCCCAACATCCCCTTCACATACTGCTGACCCTCCTGTCCCAGTCCTTCGTCCCACTGTCGACCCTTCCCTGTCCCCATTGCTTGAGGGGGGGGGGGGTCCCCAATGTCCCTGTCCTCACAATGTCCCTGGCCCCAATCTCTCCATCCCCTGTCCCTGACCCCAACATCCCTGACCCTGATGTCCCCGTCCCTGACCCCACTGTCCCTGTCCATCCCCAGTGTTCCTGACCCTGCTGTCCCCAATGTTCCTGACCCCAATGTCCCTGTCCCTGACCCTGCTGTCCCCATCCCTGACCCCAATGTCCCCTCCCTGATCCAATGTCCCTGTCCCTGACCCAATGTCCCTGCCCCAATACCCTGACCCCACCTTGTCCCCAATGTCCCGTCCCAAGTCCCTGTCCCACTGTCCCAATGCCTGTTCCCCAATGTCCCCAAATGTCACCTTTCCCAAATAGCCCTACCACCACTGTCCCCATGTCCCTGACCCCAATCTGTCCCTGTCCCCAATGTCCCTTCCCCACTGTCCCCGATTCCCTGTCCCAATGTCCCTGTGCTCCCGTACCCTGTTCCATGTCCCCATTGTCCCACTGTCCCCTAGTCCTCATTGTCCCAATTGTCCCCCTGTCCCCACGTCCCCAGTCCCTGTCCCCACTGTCCCCAATGTCCCTGTCCCCAATGTCCCACCTGACCCCTGTTGTCCCACTCTCCCTCAGTCCCCAATGTCCCTGACCCCAAATGTCCTGAACCCCAGTGCCCTGTCCCCAGGTGTCCCTGTCCCACGTCTCCCAATGTCCCTGTCCCCAATCCCATCCCTGCACTCGCCTGTCCCCCATCCTGTCCCCAAGTCCCACCTGACCCGGCCATGTCCCCATCCTGTCCCCAATGTCCCTGACCCCAATGTCCCTGTCCCCACTGTCCCCAATGTCCCTGTCACCCGCTACCTGACACCACTGTTCCCCTCCCTGTCCCCACAGAAGCGAGAGTGCTCCAAGAGCCGGGGCAGCTCCTGATTTCGCGCCACCAACTGGGACCTGATCGGCCGCAAGGAAGGTGCCCAAGCCAGCAGGGTAGGGCTCATTAGCACCTCATAATTAGGGGCTAATCACTAATTGGTAATAATTAACGATATTGGGCTGATTGCAAGCCCCGGTGTGCTAGGCCCCTGCACAGCACCATCAACAGCCGAGCTGGGGCTTATTAATTAATTAATTCCGTTAGTTTTCTGCTTATTTTATGCCCAAGTCTTTAATTAATATTTAATTAATGCCCCATTTTGGTGAGATTCCTGTTACATTTACATGTCACGATATGGGGTGGAATTCGGGGTGTCCCAGTTCTTAGGAGTTCGTTTGTTCTGCCTGCAATTAACTCATTCTGTTCACTTCTAATCCGCTATTTGGAATAATTTTGTAGTTTAATTATTATTTTATTTCATTCTGCATTTCTATTTATTGTTATTTGTGTTTCAAGATGAATTTTATTAATTAATGTCAGGGGAAGGTTTTTATTAGGGTTGTAGAGCAGAATTTGGAATTTCCCAGATTTCCTGAATTTCCCAGATTTTCCCGCATTTCCCCAGATTTTTCCTGTGGATTTGCCTGATCCCAGAATTCCCCAATTCCCCAACATCTCCTGGATCATTCCCAGAATCCTGTTTCTCCACAGAATTCCCATTTTTATCCCCAGCATTCCCAAGTTTTATCCCTGGAATGCTCAGATTTTCCCAGGTTTTCCCGGATTTCCCCAGAATCATAAAAATTCCCGATTTCCCGGCTTCCTCTGTCCAATTCCTGCTTTTTTCCCCTCAATTTTCCTGGATTTTCCCAGATTTTCCTGACATTCCCCATTTCCCTGGAATTTCCCAGATTTCCTCAAATTCCCCAGATTTCCACTGCATTCCTGGAAATGGAAATTTCCCCAGAATTCCCAGGTTTTATTTCCAGTTTTTCCTTGCCATTCCCAGTTTTTTCCTCGGCATTTCCGGGTTTTTTCCCCGGAATTCTCAGATTTCCCTGGATTTCCCTGGATTTTTCCAAATTTTCTGCATCCCTGATTTCCTGGAATTCCCCAAATTTCCTCAGATTTCCACGATTTCCCCGGATTTTCCCACATTTCCCCAGGTTTTCCTGGATTTTCCTGGATTTCCCCAGAATTCCCCCAATTTCCCTGGCATTCCTGTTTTTTTCCCCAGAATTCCTCATTTTTCCCCAGAATTCCTTTTTCTTTCCCTGAAATTCCCCAATTTTTTCCTTGGCATTCCTGAGTTTTACCCCCGAAAATATCAGATTTTCCTGGATTTTCCCAGAATTCCTGGATTTCCCTGACATTCCCAGCTCTTTTCCCCAGATTTCCCCGGCATTCCCTGGAATTCCCAGGTTTTTTCCCCAGATTTTCCTGGGATTCCCAGATTACCCGGATTTTCCCAGATTTTCCCGGATTTCCCCAGCTTTCCCTGGCATTCCCAATTTTTTTCCTGGCATTCCCAGATTTTATTCCTGAATTGCCCCAGCATTCCCAGATTTTCCCAGGTTTTATTCCCAGATTTCCCCTTCATTCCCAGATTTCCCGGATTTTCCCAGAATTTCCAGATTTCATTCCCATTTTTTTCCCCAGAATTCCCGGGTTTTATTCCCATTTTTTCCTCTTCATTCCCATTTTTATTCCCCTTCATTCCCATTCTTTCCCTTTCATTCGCTGTTTTTATTCCCTTTTTTTTCCCTTTCACTCCCAGATTTTATTCCAGTTTTTTCCTTTTCATTCCCGGTTTTTAATCCTGTTTATTCCCAGATTTCATTCCAATTTCCATTTTTTCCCATTTTCCAGCCGAGTACCAGAACCTGGGGCAGAACCTGTGGGGGCCACACTGTTACGGATGCCTGGAATTTCCCCGTATTTTCCCAGAATTCCCAGATTTTATTCCCAGTTTTAATCCCAGTTTTATTCCCAGAATTCCCAGATTATATTCCTGCTTTTTCCTCCTCATTCCCAGTTCTTAATCCCATTTTTTCCCAGAATTCCTGGATTTCAGTCCCAGATTTCCCTGGTTTTTTTCCCTTCATTCCCATGTTTTATTCCCAGATTTTCCCGTTTTTTCCCCCTTCATTCCCACATTTCATTCCTAGATTTTCTCCTTTTTTTCCCCTTTCATTCCTGGATTTTCCCAGAATTCCCTGGAATTCCTAGAATTCCCAGATTTTATTCCCAGTTTTAATCCCGGTTTTATTCCCAGAATTGCCATATTTTATTCCGGTTCTTTCCCCTTCATTCCCAGTTTTTAATCCCCTTTTTTCCCAGATTTTATTCCCATTTTTTCCCAGATTTTATTCCCAGATCTTCCCCATTTTCCCCTTCATTCCCAGTTTTTTCCTGTCATTTCTGGATTTCATTCCCATTTTTTCCCAGAATTCCTAGATTTTCCCATTTTTTCCCATTTTTCCAGCCGTGTACCGGAACCTGGATCAGAACCTGTTGGGGCCACACCGTTATGGCTGCCTGGGATTTCCCCAGATTTCATTCCCAGATTTTCCCGTTTTTTCCCCCTTCATTCCCGCATTTTATTCCTTGATTTTCTCCTTTTTTTCCCATTCATTCCTGGATTTTCCCAGAATTCCCAGATTTTATTCCCAGTTTTAATCCCGGTTTTATCCCCAGAATTGCCATATATTATTCCGCTTCTTTCCCCTTCATTCCTGGTTTTTAATCCCCTTTTTTCCCAGATTTTATTCCCAGATCTTCCCGTTTTCTTTCCTTAATTCACAGTTTTATTCCCAGATTTTATTCCTGTTTTTTGCTCTTCACTCCTGGTTTTTAATGCCGTTTTTTTCTCAGAATTCCCAGATTTCATTCTCAGATTTTCCCATTTTTTCCCCTTCATTCCCAGATTTTCCTACCAATCCCAGATTTTATTCCTGGACTTTCCCAGATTTCCCAGATTTTTTTCCCAGATCTTCCTGTTTTTTCCCCTTAATTCCCAGTTTTTTCCCGTCGTTTCTGGATTTCATTCCCGTTTTTTCCCAGAATTCCCAGATGTTCCCGTTTTTTCCCAGAATTCCCAGATTTTATTCCCAGTTTTAATCCCGGTTTTATTCCCAGAATTGCATATTTATTCCAGTTTTTTCCCCCTTTCCAGTTTTATCACCTTTTTTTCCCAGATTTGTTCTCAGATTTCCCAGGTTTTCTTGCAGATTTCCCAGAATTCCCAGATTTTCCTGTTTTTTCCCGTTTTTCCAGCCGCGTACCGGAACCTGGGTCAGAACCTGTGGGGGCCACACCATTACGGCTGCCTGGGTTTTCCCCGTATTTTCCCAGAATTCCCAGATTTTATTCCCAGTTTTTAATCCCGGTTTTATTTTTCCAGATTCCCATATTTTATCAGTTATTTCCTTCATTCCCAGTTTTTAATCCCCTTTTTTTCCCAGATTTTGTTCTCAGATTTCCCCAGGTTTTCTTCGCAGATTTTCCCAGATTTCATTCCCAGATTTTCCCGTTTTTTCCCGTTTTTCCAGCCGCGTACCGGAACCTGGGGCAGAACCTGTGGGGCCACACCGTTATGGCTGCCTGGGCGGGATCCGCGTGCGCAGCGTGGCCTCGGGACCCTGCTCTGCCCACAGCCTGCTCATCACTGCCGAGGGGCGCCTCTGGAGCTGGGGTGAGACCCTAAACACCAAGAAAATATGGGATTGGGGGTGGAAATCCTATTGGGATATGGGATCAGACCCCAAAACCCCGGGGAATGTGGGATCCGTGGGGTCCGTGTCCACAGCACGGCCTGCTCATCACCACCGAGGGGCGCCTCTGGAGCTGGGGTGAGACCCAAAACTGAAAATTGGGATTGGGGGTGAAATCCTAATGGGTATGGGATTGGGACTGAAATCTAGGGATTGGATTGGACTGAAATCTTTTGGGATATGGATTGGAGTGAAATCCTATGGGATATGGGATTGGGACGAAAAATCCTATTGGGATATGGGATTGCTGGGCAGTGAAAATCGCTATTAGCCTATGGGCATTGACTGAAAATCCTTATGGGAGTATGGGATGGGACGAATCCTATTGAGGATATTGGGATTGGAACCGAAATCCTATGGGGATATGGGATTTGCGGGTTGGAATCCTATTGGAGTATGGGATCAGACCCCAAAACCCTGGGGAATGTGGGATCTGCCTGGGCAGGGTCCGTGTTCACAGCACGGCCTGCTCATCACTGCCGAGGGGCGCCTCTGGAGCTGGGGTGAGACCCAAATACATGGGAATGTGGATTGGGGCTGAAGATCCTAATGGGATATGGGATTGTGGATGAAAATCCTATTGGGTATGGACTGCTGGGCGGGGTCCGTGTTCACACAGCTGCTATACTGCCGAGGGGCGCCTCTGGAGCTGGGTGAGACCCAAAACGAAAATGTGGGATAGGGGTGAAAATCCTAATGGGATATGGGATTGGGAACGAAAATCCTATTGGGATATGGGATCTGCCTGGGCGGTCCGTGTTCACAGCACGGCCTGCTCATCACTGCCGAGGGGCGCCTCTGGAGCTGGGGTGAGACCCCAAATACCGGGAAAATGTGGGACTAGGGGTGAAAATCCTAATGAGATATGGGATTGGGACTGAAAATTCTATTGGGATGTGGGATTGGGACTGGAAATCTTATTGGGAATGGTTGGGTGTTTGAAAATCCAATAGATATGGATTGGACTGAAAATTCTATTGGGATGTGGGATTGCGACTGAAAATCCTAATGGGATATGGGATTGGGACTGAAAATCCTATTGGGGATATGGGATTGGGACCGAAATCCTAGTGGGGATATGGGATTGGGGGTTGGAATCCTACTGGAGTATGGGATCAGACCCCAAAACCCCGGGGAATGTGGGATCTGCCTGGGCAGGGTCCGTGTTCACAGCACGGCCTGCTCATCACTGCTGAGGGGCGCCTCTGGAGCTGGGGTGAGACCCTAAATACCTGAGATGGGACTGAAAATCCTAATGGAAATGTGGGATTGGGGGTGAAAATCCTAATGGGATATGGGATTGGGACCGAAAATCCTATTGGGATATGGGATTGGGACCCAAAATCCCAGGGAATGTGGGATCTGCCTGGGCAGGGTCCGTGTTCACAGCACGGCCTGCACATCACTGCCGAGGGGCGCCTCTGGAGGTGGGGTGAGACCCCAAATACATGGGAATGTGGGATTGGGGCTGAAGATCCTAATGGGATATGGGATTGGGACCGAAATCCTACTGGGGATATGGGATTTGTCCTGAAAATCCTAATGGGGATATGGGATTGGTCCCAAAACCCCCTGGGACTTTGGGATCATCCTGAAGCCCCCCTGGGATTCCAGGATTGATCCCAAACTCCGTGGGATCCCGTGTGGGGTCAGGATCCCAAAGGGCCCTTCCAGCCTGGCCAGTCCTGGCGATTTGGGGATTTTATGGGATATTACGGCATTTTATTGGAATTTGGGGGTTTTCTGGGAATTTGGTGATTTTTTTTGGATTTTCCAGGATTTTCTGGGATTTTCTAGGATTTTTTTTATTATTTTTGGGATTTCCCAGGATTTTCTGTGATTTCCCCAGAATTTGGGGATTTCTGGGATTTTGTGGGCTTTTCTGTGAATTTGGGGATATTTTGGGATTTTTTGTGAATTTTTTGCATTTTTTGCAGTTTTCTGGGAGTTTGGGGTTTTTCAGAATTTTCTGAGATTTCCCAGGATTTTCTGGGGTTTTCTGGATTTTAGGATTTTTTGGGATTTTCTGGGGATTTGAGGATTTTTGGGTATTTTTGGGATTTTCTGGGAATTTTTTTTTGGAGTTTTGAGACTTCCTGGGATTTTCTGGGATTTCCCAGAATTCTCCAGGATTTCCTGGGAATTCCTGGGATTTTCTGTGAATTTGGGATTTTTGGTGATTTTTTTTTTTTTTTTTTTTTTTTGGGAATTCTGGGATTTTCTATGAAATTGAGATTTTGCCCATTTGGGATTTTCTGGGAACTTGGGGATTTTTTTTTTCATTTTGATTTCTTGGGTTTCCTGGGATTTGTGGGATTTCTGGATCTGTGGATTTTTCTGGGATTCTCTGTTATTTTGAGGATTTTTCGGGATTTTCCATAAATTTGGTGATTTTTTCGGGATTTTCTGGGATTTTCCATGATTAGGGTTGTTTTTTGGGATTTTGGGGTGTTTTTTAGGGCGGAACGAGAAGGGCCAGCTTGGCCATGGGGACACGAAGCGCGTGGAGGCGCCGAGGCCGATCGAGGCCCTGGGCAGCGAGAGCATCGTCCTGGCAGCGTGCGGGCGCAACCACACCCTGGCACTGACCGGTACGACCCCAAATTGACCCTAAAACTGATCCTAAACTGAGAAACCGCAACCACACCCTGGCACTGACCGGTACGACCCTAAAACTGACCCTAAAACTGATCCTAAACTGACCCCAAAACTGAGAAACTGCAACACACTCTGGCACTGATGGGTATGACCCCAAAATGACCCTAAACTGACCCTAAAACTGACTCCAAAACTAGAAACTGCAACCACACCCTGGCACTGACCGGTACGACCCCAAAATGACCCTAAAACTGATCCTAAACTGACCCCAAAACTGACACCAAACCTGAGAAACCGCAACCACACCCTGGCACTGACCAGTACGACCCCAAAATGACCCTAAAACTGATCCTAAACTATCCTGAACTGACCTAACTGACCTAACACCGAACTGACCTGAACGACCTGACGATCCTGACTGACCTGAACTGATCCAACTGACTTCCTAAACTGACCTAACTGATCCCAAACTGAGAAACCGCAACCACACTCTGGCGCTGACCAGTACGACCCTAAAATGACCCTAAAACTGATCCTAAACTGAGAACTGACCCCAAAACTGACCCCAAAAACTGACCCCAAAACTGACACCAAAACTGAGAAACAGCAACTACACCTTGGTACCGACCAGTACGACCCCAAACTGACCCTAAACTGACCCTAAAACTGACCCCAAACTGACCCCAAATTCCCCCTCTTGACCCAATCTGGATCTGACTCCAAACTTGCTCCCTTTGACTCAAAATCTGAGAAACTGATCCCAAACCTGGAAAACTGATCCCAAAACTGACCTTAGAATCTGCTCCTTTGACCCGTAAATCCACCCCTTTGACACCAAAAGTGGTCCCAAATCTGGGAAATGGGCCCTGAATTTGGGAGACCGACCCCAAATCTGGGAAACCGACCCCAAATCTGCTCCTTCTGCCCCAAGTTCCAGGAAACCATCCCCAAATCCACCCCTTTTGCCTCAAAATCCTGGGAAAACTGATGCCAAATCTGCTCCTTTGCCCAGAATTCCAGGAACCTGACCCCAAATGCGCCCGTTTTCCCCAAAACCCCGCCATTTCCCCAAAATCCTGCTGTTTTTCTGAAAACCCCAATGTTTTCCCCCAAAACCCACAGTTTTCCCCCAATCCCCACAGTTTTCCCCAAACCCCCTCATTTTTCCCAATCCATGTTTCCCCCAAACCCCGCAGTTCCCCCCAAACCTCGCAGTTTCCCAAACCCCACATTTTCCCGTCCCTGCAGTTTCCCTAAATCCCAGTTTTCCAAACCTCACAGTTTCCCTGAGCCCTTTCCTCCCCAAACTCTTTCAGTTTCCCCCAACTCTTTCCTCCAACCTGCAGTTTCCAAACCCTTCCCCCACCCACATTCCAAACCCTTATTCCCCCATGCCCGCGTTCTCCCAAACCCCACAGTTTCCCCCAAATCCCATTATTTCCCTCAATCCCCACAGTTTCCCCAAACCCCACAGTTCCCCCAATCCCTGCTGTTTCCCAAACCCCATTTTCCCCCAACCTCCTCCTTCCCCGAATTCCTTCGCATTATTTCCCCAACCCTTATTTCCCCCCCATTTTCCCCAAACCCCGTTATTTCCCCGAATCCCTTCCATTTTCCCCCAAACCCCGTTAATCCCCCTGCGCGCTGTTCCCACGAGAGCGGGCGGTGTTCGCTTCGGAGAAACAAGATGGGGCCGCTGGGGCTGGAAACCAAAGACGCGTGCCCAGCCCACACAGGTACGGCCGAAATGGGGTTAAAACACACGGGTTTGGGGAAAAACACGGGTGGGAAAACAGGGAACATTGGGGGAAAAACACGGAAATACAGAGTTTGGGGGAAAAACAACGGGTTTGGGGGAAAACAACGGGTTTGGGGAAAAACAACGGGATTTGGGAAAAACAACGGGTTGGGGAAAAACAACGTGTTGGGAAAAAACAACGGGTTTGGGGAAAAACACGGGTTGGGAAAAACGGCGTTTGGGGAAAAACAACGGGTTTGGGGGAAAAACAATGGGTTTGGGGGAAAAACAATGGGTTTGGGGGAAAAACAACGGGTTTGGGGGAAAAACACGGGTTTGGCGGAAAAAGCAATGTTTGGGGAAAATCCTGCAGTTTGGGAGGAAATCCTGCAGTTAGGGCTTTTTCCCCATTTTCCCCATTTTTCCCGTTATTCCCATTTCTAACCCCATTTTCACCCTCATATTACTAGCCCCTTTCTGCACCTCTTTTTCCCCATATTGTCCATTTTCCCCATTTTTCCCAATTTCCCCGTTCTAACCCCATTTTTCCCCGCAGATCATGTACAACGGGCAGCCCATCACCAAGCTGGCATGCGGGCCGAGTTCAGCATGATCTGGACTGCAAGGGGAACCTCTACTCCTTCGGCTGCCCCGAGTACGGCCAGCTGGGTACGCACCGGGCTTTAGGGCCATTTGGGGTCCGCCAGCTGGGTACGGACCGGCTTTGGGCCATTTGGGGTTCAGGGCCCGGCAAATGGGCCCATTTTTTGGGGGTTTTCAGCCCCCAAGGAGCCTTTGGCCCCCCATTGGGGGGGGGGTATAATTTTTATCAAAGCCCACCAAAAGAGCTATATAAATTATTAAATCTTTTTTTCCCTTATTTTTTTTCCCCTGTTTGCTTCCTTTAAAAATAATTTAAAATAAAAAAAAAAAAAAAAATATATTAAAAAAAAATAATATTATATTATTTTTATGGCAAGGAAAAACTGGAAATAAAACCTGGGAATTCTGGGGAAATTTCCATTTCCAGGAATGCAGTGGAAATCTGGGGAATTTGAGGAAATCTGCAAAATTCCAGGGAAATGTGGGAATGTCAGGAAAATCTGGGAAAATCCAGGAAAATCTGGGGAAAAAAGCCAGGAATGACAGGGAAAGCCGGGAAAATCTGGGGAATTCTGGGAATTCTGGGGAAATCCGGGAAAACCTGGGAAAATCTGAGAATTCCAGGGATAAAACTTGGGAATGCTGGGGATAAAAATGGGAATTCTGTGGAAAAAACAGGAATTCTGGGCAAATCCAGGAATGTTGGGGAAATTGGGGAAATTCTGGGCAAATCCAGGAAAATCCACAGGAAAAATCTGGGAAATTCAGGGAAATCTGGGGAATTCCAAATTCTGCTCTACAACCCTAATAAAAACCTTCCCCTGACATTAATTAATAAAATTCATCTTGAAACACAAATAACAATTAAATAGAAATTATAATGAAATAAAAATGATAATTAAATACAAAAATAATTCCAAATAAGCGGATTAGAAGTGAACAGAATGAGTTAATTGCAGGCAGAACAAACGAACTCCTAAGAACTGGGACACCCCGAATTCCACCCCATATCGTGACATGTAAATGTAACAGGAATCTCACCAAAATGGGGCATTAATTAAATATTAATTAAAGACTTGGGCATAAAAATAAGCAGAAAAACTAACGAATTAATTAATTGAAATAAGCCCAGCTCGGCTGTTGATGGTGCTGTGCAGGGGGCCTAGCACACCGGGGTTGCAATCAGCCCCAATATCCGTTAATTAACCCCCCAATATCCGTTAATTAATTACCAATTAGTGATTAGCCCCTAATTAATGAGGTGCTAATGAGCCCCTACCCTGCTGCTTGGGCACCTCCTTGCGGCCGATCAGGTCCCAGTTGGTGGCGCCGAAAATCAGGAGCTGCCCCCGGCTCTTGGAGCCCTCGAGCTTCTGTGGGGAGAAAATAAATACATTAATATTATTAATCACTCCTATCTGAGATATTAATGTATCTCAATATAATTAAAATCTACCGAGTTTATTTACCATTATTGAGTTTATTAATAAATACAAACTAATTGAGTTTTTAGTTGTGTAATATATATAAATGTATTATCATCCTAATAATAAAATATAAACATGCATTTGGGATTTTTCTGGGAAATGCTAACTTCCAGAGTGCAGGGATGATCCTACCGCAGAAAAAAATTTTGGGATCAATTTTCTCCAGGGAATTCTCCATTTTTTTTAGCAGGGGTATTTTTGGGATTTTGAATTATTATTGATTTTTTTTTTTACAGAATCCACGTGAAATTTGGGCCTGGATCCGCTGCTTCCAGGTGATGCTTTTGATAATGGCACAATCCGGGGGAACCCAAAAATCCACTTTCCTTAAAAAATCCCCCCAGATCCCAAATTCCCCCAGATCCCAAAAACCCCCCAGGTCCCAAATCCCCGCCCCAGATCCCAGATCCCAAATCCCAGGATCCCAAAATCCCCCCAATCCCAAATCCCCCCAGGATCCCCAAAATCCCAATACCCAGCTCCCCATTGCTGCACCCAGTGGTTCCCCAAGACACCCAGACCCCCAGGATCCCCAAAATCCCAATACCCAGCTCCCCATTGCTGCACCCAGTGGTTCCCCAAGACACCCAGACCCCCAGGATCCCCAAAATCCCAATACCCAGCTCCCCATTGCTGCACCCAGTGGTTCCCCAAGACACCCAGACCCCCAGATCCCAAAATCCCCAAAACAACCCTCAGATCCCAAATCCCCAGATCCCAAAAATCCCTTCCCAAATCCCCAGATCCAACTCCCAGATCCAATCCCCAGTTCCCAAATCCCCAGTCCCAATCCCTCCAACTCAATCCCCAGTTCCAAAGACCCCGCCATCGATCCCCCAATGATCCCAAATCCCAGATCCCAAATCCCCTAGTTCCCAAATCCCCAGACTCCCAAATCCCCCCAGATCCCAAATCCCTTTCCACAAATCCCCCCAGATCCCAATCCCCAGATCCCAAATGCCCTCAGAATTCGCCAAATCCATTCCCATATTCGGGGTTTTACAGGGTTTTCCAGGCTTTTTTTGATGTTTTCTACATTTTCTGAGGTTTCTAGTTCTGTACATTCCCGGTTTGGAGTTTTTTTTTTTTATTATTGGGGTTTTTCCTGATTTCCAGTGTTTTGAGATTTTTCCGGTTTTTTGAGTTTAGTTGGGGAGTTTTCGATTTTTTTGGTTTTCCTGCAGGATTCTCCTTGGGTTTTTGATTGGGGTTTTCCAGGGTTTCTTGGGGATTTTGGGATTTTTGGGGGGGTTTCGGGGGTTCAGGGTTTTTTTTTTTTTTTTTTTTTTTTGGGGCGTGTGTTTCTGGAAGTTTCTGGGCGAGATTTTTGGGAGGGTTGGGGTGGTTTTTTTGGGGAGGGGTTCTGGAGTTCTCTGCGGTTTTTCAGGATTTTGTGGTTGGTTTTTGTTTTGCGGTTTTCGGGGTTTTCTGGGTTTATCGGGGTTGGGGTTTTCTGAGGTTTTGTGTTGGGAGTGTTCCGGATTTTCAAGGTTTCTGGCTTTTTGGTTTTCTGAGTTTTTGGAGGGCTTTGTGTGGTTTTCTGTGTTTTCCATAGGTTTTCCGGGGTTTCCTGGGTTTTTGGGGATTTTGTCTTTTTGTGGTTTTTTTTTTTTTTTATTTCCAGGTTTCTGGTTTCTGGGCTTTTGGGCTTTTTGGTTTTGAGTTTTGGGGGTTTCAGTTTCGGGTTTTGGGGTTTTCTGGGATTTTCCATGGTTTCCGGGTTTTTTTTTTTTTGCTTTCTGTGTTTCCAGGTTTTTTTTTGGATTTTCCAAGGTTTTCAGATTTTTTTGGGGTTTTTTCTGGGGTTATTTCCAGGGTGAGCCGCCCCTGTTCCCGTTCCCATTCCTGTAACTGGAAAATCCAGTTTTTCCCGATCCCAAGAAAATCCGGTTTCACCCCGAGCCTGCCCCGGCCTGCCCCAAACTTTCCCAGACACCCCATAAAAACCCCAACCGGGACTTTTGGGGCAAAAAATCCTATTTTTCGGGATCCCAGCTCAGCCAGGGTGGGGCATTCCCACCCCATTCCGATGGAAATCCCAAAAAAGCCCTAAATCGGCCCCATTTCCGTTCCTGGACGCTCCGGGGATAATTCCGTGAGTAAAAACCCATTTTTAGGGGATTTGACCCCATTTTTCTTCATTCCAAAGCTTTTCTTGGGGTTTTTTTTTTGGGATGTCGGGGGCGTTTTCACAGATCCACGCTGGATCCAAATTGCATCTCTCGGGATTGCGTCAGAACTCGGAAAAAGTTTGGGTGAGATCCCAGAAAATGCCAAAAAATATCCCAGATTTATCCCGAAATATCCCAGATTTATTCTAAATATTCCGAATTAATTCGGAATATTTCAGATTTATCCCAAATATCCCAGATTTATCCTAAATATTCAGATTTCACAATCCAGATTTATCCTAAATATTCCACATTTATCCTAAATATCCCAGATTTGTCCTAAATTTTTCAAATTTATCACAAATATACCAAATTTATCACAAATACCTCAAATTTATTTCCGAATATTCCAAATTAATTCAAAATATTCCAGATTTTATCCAAATATTCCCCAAATATCCCCAATTCATCCCAAATATTCCAGATTTGTTCCTAAATATTTCATATTTATCCCCAAATATTCCAGATTGATCCTAAATATTCCCCAAATACTCCAAATTTATCCCAAATATTCCAGATTTGTCCCAATACCCCAGATTTATCCCCAAATATTCCAGATTCATCCCAAATATCCCAAAATAATATCCAAAATATCCTACAAATTTCATATATCCCAAGTTTATCCAAATTTCAATTTTATCCAAATATACCAAATCCAAATTTATCCTCAAAATTTTTTCGATTTATCCCAATTTCCAGATTTCATCCAATATCCATTTATCCCAATATTACAAATTTTCTAAATATCCAGATTTATCCTAAATATTTCCCAAATCAGATATCTATATTCACTTTCAAATTCCAGATTTATCCTAAATATTCCATATTTGTCCCCAGATATTCTAAATTTGGACATTTGGGATTGGAGACAGAAATTTGGGATTTGGGGTTGGAAATGGGATTTGGGATGGAAATTTGGGATTTGGAGACAGAAATTTGGAATAAATGAATTTAATTTTGCAGGGAAAAGCCTTTGGAATAAATTAATTTCTGGAGGAAAAAAAATTGGAAAAAAAATAATTGAATTTTGGGAAAATAAACGCTTTTGAATAAATTAATTTAATTTTTTTTTTTAAAAACTTTGTATTACCATATTCTGAATATTGAAGTTAAAAAAACATTTTAATAAATAAATTAATATTTGGAGGAAAAGAATTTGGAATAAATGAATTTAATTTTGGGAGGAAAAGCCCTTTGAAATAAATTAATTTTAATTTTTTTGGAGAAAAAAACCCTTTGGAATAAGAAAACCTAATTTTTGGGCGGTAAAAATCCTTGAAAATATGAATTTTTTGTGGGGGGAACAAACCCTTTAAAATAAATGAATTTAATTTCGAGGGAGGAAAACCCTTTGGAATAAGAGAATTTAATTTTGGGGGAAAAAAAATCCTAAAAAATGTGAATTTATTTTTTGGGGGAAAAAAACCTTGGAATATGTGCATTTATTTTGCGGGGGGGAAGAAACTTTTGGAGTAATTGAATTTAATTTTGGGGGAAAAAACCTTTGGAATAATTGAAATTAATTTTGGGGGGATAAAAATCCTTGAAATGGGAAATTTTTTTTGGGAGAAAACCCTTTGGAATAAATGAATTTAATTTTGGGAGGGAAAAAACCCTTGAAAATGTGAAATTTTTTTTTTGGGGGAGAAGAAACCCTTTGGAATCTGTGGGAGTACAAGGTTTTTGGGGAATATAATTTATGGGGAAAACCCTTTGGAAAATGAATTAATTTTGGGTAAAAAATTCTAAAATGTGATTTATCTAATATCCAGATTTATCCTAAATATTTCAAATTAATTCAAAGTATTCCAGATTTATCCCAAATAGTCCAGACTTATCCTAAATTTTCCCAAATTTTCCAGATTTATCCCAAATATTCCAATTTATCCCAAACATTCCAAATTTATCCCAAACATTCCAGATTTACCCCAGATTTATCCAAAATATTTGGCGGGGGGGAAAAAACCCTTTGGAATATGTGCATTTAATTTTGAGGGGGAAACTTTTGGAATAACTGAATTTAATTTTGGGGGAAAAAAAACTTTGGAATCAATGAATTTAATTGTTGGAGAAAGGAAAACACCTTGGAATAAATGGATTTAATTTTGGAGGAAAAAAAAATCCTTGAAAATGTGAATTTATTTTATGGTGGAAAAAACCCTTTGGAAGATATCAATTTATTTTTTGGGGAAAAAAAACCCTTTGGAACCGGCGCATTTATTCCCTATTCTCACCCTAAACCCTTTTTCTTCAAGGAACTCCACTCCTTACCCTAAATCCCCCTAAATGACCGCAATCCCCGGATTCGCTTTCCTATAAAAAAAAACCCAAACGCTGATTAGGGCGGGCTGAGGAGGAGGAGGAGGAGAATCCCAGAAAAATCCCACAATCCCGGAGTCTTCCAGCCCTAAAGATGGAGCTGCTCAGCGCAGCCTCTTCCTCTCCAAGGCAGCGATGGATCCGTTTGGGTTTTTTTTTTTTCTTTTCTTTTTTTTTTTTTTTCCCTTTTTCCCTTTTCCTGCCCATTCCAGTTGTTTCTGTTTGATATGTCCATTCGCTCGGGGATCCCGTTTCCATTTTCCGTCGATCTGGTGGGTGGGATTTGGGCAGGAAAAAAAGGAAAAGGGGTGGGGGGAGGGGGAAATAAAAAAAAAAAAACGAGAGGAGGGGAAAAAAAATTTAAAAAAAAAAATTACTTTTTTCTTTTCCTGCAACAGGAACCGCCACCAAGAATATGCAAAGGCCCGGGTCGTGTGCTTTCTTTATTGCTGCACTTTTCGTCTAAATATCGGTTTGGATATGGGGGGTCAAAGGTGGGGAGGGGGGGAGAAGGAGGAGGAGGAGGAGAAAGGGATGGGGGGGGGGGGATAAAAAAAGATTTTAAAAGAAAAAAAAAAGAAAATGAAAAAAAAAAAACCCGAAGGCGGTTCCACGTGGTGCGAGGGGGGCAGACAGAGATCCCATTGTTCAGGAACGGGAACGGAGATGGGGAGGGGGCGGCGGGACGGACCGGGATGGGCACGGGGGAGACCCCCGGGGGGAGACCCCGCCCAAATGGGCCCCGCACGAGGAAAAACCCCAAAAACCGCGCGGGGCCGGGGCGGCCCGAGAGCCATGGGGGGGATTTGGGGTTTTGGGGGGTTGGGGTGGCAGAGGGAAGGGAGACCCCAAACCCCCGTCCCGTGCCCCTCTCTCCCCGCGGACCTTTGGGGGGGCGGCGCTTTGTCTGCGGGTCTTCTCCTGCCGGGGATCCCCTTTGGGACCCCCACCCCAAAACCCGCACCCCCAAAGGCAGAATCTCCCTTTGAGCCTCCCGGTGTCACCCCGCGTGTGCCCCCATTGCACCCCACTTTAGACCCCCCGGGGCACCCCTTTGCCAAAGCTCCCCTTTGAATCGCAGCTCGAGTGCCTATACAGACCCCATTGCCAGTCCCCTCCTCTGCTCCATCCCGTGTCCCCATAACCCCGTCCCCTATTTGGGTCCCCTTTCCTTCATCCCGTGTCCCCCGCTAGTCCCGATAACCCCCTCTCCCCTCACGCCGTGTCCCCATTTTCCCCCCTCCCCTCACGCCGTGTCCCCATTTTCCCCCTGTCCCCTCACGCCGTGTCCCCATTTTCCCCTCTCCCCTCACGCCGTGTCCCCATTTTCCCCTTCCCTCTCACGCCGTGTCCCCATTATTCCCCCGTCCCCTCACGCCGTGTCCCCATTCTATCCCCCTGTCCACCTCACGCACTTGTCCCCATTTTCCCATTCCCCTCACCGTGTCCCCATTTTCCCCGCTCTCCCCTCACGCCGTGTCCCTCATCCTCTGCACCATCCCCAGCGCTCCCTTTCTGTCCCCCATTTCACTCACTGTGCCTCCCTCACCCCATATCCCGGGTCTCCCCATTTCCCCTCACCCGTGTCCCGTGCCACTCTCTGATGGCAGAAGGAAGGCCCCATAACTCGGGTATTCCCTATCCCGCCTGTCCCCATTTCTCCTCACCCCGTGTCCCAGTGCCGGTTCGGGTATCTGAGGGCAAGTAGGAAGAAGGCCCCATAACCCGGGAGTTCCTTATACCGGCTGTCCCCATTTCCCCTCAGCCCCGGTGCTGGTTCGGGTCTCTTGAGGGCCGCCCCTCAGCCATGCCCCGCAGGAAGGCCCCATAACCCGGGTATTCCCCTATCCCGGTCTGTCCCATTCCCCTCGCCCGTGTCCCGGTGCCGTTCCCGGTGACCTGTTGAGGGCCGCCCCGCAGCCATGCCCCGCAGGAAGGCCCCATAACCCCCCATAACCCGGGAGTTCCCTGTCCCGGTCTGTCCCCATTCCCCTCACCCTACAGGTGCCGGTGTCTGAGAGGCCGCCCCGCAGCCATGCCCCGCAGGTAAGGCGGCGGGGCCGCCGTGGGACGCGGGCCCGGGCGTTGCGGGCGGCGGAGCGGCGGCCGGGCGCTGCGGGCGCGGGAGGCGGCGGCCCGGCCCGGCGGACGGCAGCACGCGGCAAGCAGCGCGAGGGGAGGCGCCCCGGGAGCGGCGGCCGGGACGGGGCAGCCCGTGGCGTAGGCTCGGCAGGCCCGGCGGGGCGGCGCGCGGCGGCGGCGGGGCCCGGAGCGGGCGGCCCGGGGCCCGCGGGAAGGTGGTGATCTGCGAGCCCGGCCAGCAAGGAGCGCATCGTTCTGTACGGACGGCAGGGAACGGGAGGGAGGGAGGGACCCCTGCCCTGATTGATTCCCCGATATACCCCACCAGGACCCCCTGTGCCCTGAATTGTATCCCCGATACACCCCCAGGACCCCTGTGCCTGAATGTTCCCCATACACCCCCAGACCCCTGTGCCCTGATTGTATCCCAAACACCCCCAGGACCCTGTGCCCTGATTGTATCCCCGATACACCCCCCCCAGACCCCCTGTGCCCTGATTGTATCCCGATATACCCCCCAGAACCCCTGTGCCCTGATTGTATCCCCGTACATCCCCCAGAACCTGGCCTGTGTCAATACACGGACTCTGTGCCTATGTGCCTGTGTACCCCCACTGACCCCCCGGACCCACAGTGCCTGGTTGTACCCCATTACAGCCCCCATTGTCCCCGCCAAACCGCCCCCCAAGGAATCCACTGTAGCCCTGATTGTGCCCCATTTATCCCCACTGCATCCCTGACACCCACCATTCCACCCCAATGCACCCAATAGGCCCCACTGCACCTGACAACCCCCATTCACCCTACTACACCCCATACTTTCACCCCAATACAGCCCCCGAGACCCCAATGCTCGCCCCTTTTCACACCATGTGTACCCTCCACATCCCTCCAGTGCCCATGACCCTGCTGGCCCTGTCTCCAGTGTGCCCCGTGTCCCCCACATCTCCAACATCCCCATGGTCCCCACATTGCCGCCACATTCTCAAGTCCCGCCCACATCGCCATGTCCCGCACACATCCCTCCACATGTCCCATGCCCCCACCTCCCCACAGTCCCCTTCACCATGCTGACCCCTCCCTGTCCGCAGTCTGTCCCCACTTCCTGACCCTGTTAACCTGTCCCCAAATGTGCCTTGTGACCCCAATGTCCCTGTCCCTACAATGTCCCTGCGCCGCCAAATCTCGTCCATCCCTCTGTCCTGACCCCAACATCCTCTGACCCTGATGTCCCGTCCCTGACACCCACTGTCCCTCGTCCACCCCATGTGTTGCCTGAGCACTCCTGCCTGTCCCCATGGTGCCTGGACCGCCAATGTCCTGTCGCTGACCCTTCCCTCTCCTAACCCAATGTCCCCCCTGATCCAATGTCACCAGTCCAACTGACCCCTATCACCGTCCGCATAGTCCAACACTCCCATAGGGGTGGCTCACTGGTCCCCAATGTCCTGTCCCCAATGTTCCCGTACGCCGCTGTCCCCAATCCCTCTTGTCCCAATGTCCTTCCCACAATGTCCTCTGCATAGTGGCCGCTGACCCCACGTGTCCCAATGTTCCACTGTGACCACGCAATGTCTCCGTCCCCACTAGTCCCTGATCCCTACTCTGTTTTTGACCCCGACTTGGTTCTCCCTGTACCCAATGTCTCCTGTCCTGACCCCGCTATGCCCCATCCGAACTGGTCCCACAATGTCCCTGACCCCCAATGTCCCTGTGCCCACTTCAGCCCAATGTCCCTGTCCCACTGTCCCACTGTCCCAATGTCCCCAATTTCCCTGACTCCCCGCTGGTCCCCATTCCCTGTCCCCAAGTGTCCCTGACCCCATGTCCCGACCCCAGATGACCTGTCCCACCGTGTCCTCTGTCCCCAGGTTGTCCCCGTGTCCCCATGTCTCTTTGTCCCTGTGTCCCTGTCCCGCTGTCCCCATCCCTGTCCCCAATGTCCCTATCCCTGACCCCGCTGTCCCCCATCCCTGTCCCCAATGTCCTGACCCAATTCCTGTTCCCCATCTGTCTCCAATTGTCCCTGCCTCCGTTATCACTGAACCCACTGTCCTCCCTGTCCCTG
>VKON01001854.1:0-14271 GCA_009741485.1 Malurus cyaneus samueli
AAAGAGAGAAGATCTGTTTACTGGTTTTTCTCTCTCTCTACCTTTCCCGATGTTCTTACCTGCTTTTGTAACCGTAAAGATTCACAAAAAGCTGCGTCTCTGTAATATAATGTAACTTGCTAAACCTACCAACCCTTTTTTTTCTCTTTCCTACCTACTATTTAATATGTTAACAGAATTGTATTTAAGGTGTCCATCTCCACATCCTGCTTATCGCTGCATCCAGAGGTTCTTCCTTCTTACATTTCAGTGGGAAAATAACCAATTCTAATCCTGTTCATTTGTTTATAATATTTCCAACAACTTATTTTTTCCAGGATCTATCACGATGCTATTTCTTTCTTTTTTCAAAAGTTTCTAGATTCTTGCCACTCATGTCTGGCTTCTTCACATCATCTCTGTTTTTCTTTTTATACAGACCAACATGACAATCTGTTATGTGAAAGAAGGTTTATCCTAGTTTTTGCGTTTTTCATCCTAACTAGTTGTGATTCAGAAACACAAATTTCTTAAACTTCTCCAACAGAGACGAGATTTCTCGTAACTTAAAAGCTGGCTAGGTGCAATTTTTAGTTACCTAAAGTAAGAATGATGCCCTTTAAATTAGCACAGGAGGTTATTTGTGAACTCTGACGTTCAATATAATTTTGGAGCACCTCCGGAGCTTGTGACCTACCAAGGATAAGAGACTCTGAAAAATCAAGAGCACTTAACCGTGCCAGATGGGTTTTGAAGAGAAAAAAGAACTGAACTCATACCATTTGGAAGACGACAATGAATAAAATTTATGTGGATGAAATTTCAAACGTTTTATATATTAAGACAAACCAAGTCATCCTAGTGTTGCTTCCCAGTTCTTTAGCCGTTTTCAACTTGTTGTCTCCTTTTCCTGGTCAGTTGGAGCCTTTCTCACTCTGTGTGATGCTGTGATGTGATCCCAACTTAGTTTCTTGGACAGAGTATCTCCTTTATGCCCTATTTTAATATTTCCTCTGAACTGTTTTCCTGCTGCTCTTATTGAGGCTTGACTTCCTGGCATCTGTCTTCCCTATCACTGTGTCCACTAATTCCTTTGTGTTTTTTTTTAATCTGTCTCTCTGTTTCATCCTCCTTCCACTACGAAGGAAATTTCAGAGAAGAGATGAATTGAAAAGTAAAAATCTGCTAGAAAGGTGATCATATAAAGCCAGAAATGTGTTTAGTCTGAATTCGGTAACAAATAAAAAACAACCACAAAATGTGTTTTTACAAAAAGGCCAAGTTTGTGAAAAAAGTTTCCTAAAAGAACTGGCTTATAGGAAAGGAAGTTTTCCTTGGCATTTAGGCTTTCACAGAGGAGTATATGCAGTATTTGCCCATCTCAGGACATTTGCTGGGCTAAAGATTTAAATCTCTCAAGCTGCAGTAAATTTCCCCAGAAAAGCCAAGCCTTTGCTCGCTAGCCTAACCTGCCTTATGTCTTTTTCATGTGGCAGGTGTTTGTCTTTACTTTTACTTAAACTGTGCTGGAAACTGATCGATGCAGACTAATATATCAAATAGGTATTTGGAAATAAGCTAGCCAAGTGTTGCAGGAAAAGGCAATTAAGTTCCCCCGGCCGTAGATGCCTCATTTGAAAGAGTTAACTTGAGTTTTCATTCTTTTCCAAGAAGGAAGAGAACTTAAATTTGTAAAAGTCTCCAAAGCTTTTCTAGTCCTTGTGAGAAAGGTGCAATAGGAAAACAAAATCTGATTCTCTGTCAATGTTCCAGTGTTTCACAGGATATCACAATACACAAAAGAGCTTATGTTCATTATAGTTATTGTTTTTCTGAACACGTTATTTTGCAGTGCTATTGTCTTTTCTCTTTCCTATTTTATTTTAAACCAATAGTATCAATGACAGAAATCAAGCAGAAAGTCAGCAGAGACTGGAGAAAAATTGTTTCATAAGTGCTGCAGCAGCATGGGAAAAAGAACAGCGAAAGAATCAAGGGAGAGGGATACATACGAAAGTGTACATGCTGAAAATGGTAGTCCTCACAAAGAAAAAAGCTGAAACAAAAGGGCTTTGAAGATGACGTTATTAGAAAATTGAAAGTTCCAAAGAACTGGTTGGAACTTTTTTGGTGCAAAAGTGTGGTGGGTTGGGTTTCTCTGATTTGGAGAATTTAAAAAATCTCCTCGAATAGTTAAATAGTCACAAAAAACAGTCTGAAGAGGTATTAGCTACAAAAGTCCATTCAGTGTGTCCTGGTTTGGGCTTGGATGGGAATATGTGGCTGTTTGTCAATTGTAACACTTTAACCAGCCTTATCAGTACAGTGTTGTGAAAAATAGAGAGTTGCAGGGACGGGGAATAACCTCTCAATTCAACAATCAGGTTTGCTTGAAAGCTGAGTTCTTAAAAATTCAGCGGTGGATATAGGCCTGGAAAAACCTATATTTTTAGGTATAGTTTTTCTTTTAAGTTCCAGTAAAGCCTGAAGTAGCCGTAGTTCTGTCTAAACAGTAAGATAGCTGATTAGGTGAAGTAGGCCTCTGGAAGGGTCCTCGCTGTCTGCTGGTAAGTGTTGTGAAACTTTTTTCAAGAGTTAATACTGCATCCAAAAGGGTTGAAAAATTCTCTTTGATGTTGGTCCTTAAGAAACAAAAAAAAGGAGTAGTGGATGGCTTGGGACATTGTGGTTCCGCTTGTCAGTTCCTGTCAGTATTCCCTTTTCAGTGTCATGTAGAGGAAGGTGTTTGTTGGGGATTTTATTAAGCTACAAAATAATTGAAATGTAATTAACATGAGCAGATTAAAATTGTCATGGATATATCAAGCTTGTTGAACAAGCCAGCCTGAGCTGCAGGATCTCTGAGTTTTGAAGTCTCCGAACTCAGAACTCCTTCCAAATTTTCAGAAGTCTCTGACAGGAAAATGTGATTCATTATTAACGGTCAAACCATAACCCACTTTCAATAGTAAGAATATTCACTTCTCCCACTTTGCTTTTGTAGCTGTCAACCTGCCCATTACCCTACAGTTATGCTATGTACGGTTACAAAATTCCAGGCAATAAAAAGTGTTAAATGTGAACGTGACCACTTAATTCATTTAAACTTGTCAGGCAAACATCAGAAATATCTGAGTTTTCAAATTATGACTCCAAATGTGTTTCAGTCTTTTGTGCTGTGTATTTACAAGCCTGATTTAAATCTTCTGTAGTTACTCTGATTTATGAAATGACAGATTGAGAGGTTTGATTGTGGTCTTAATATGTGCAGAGAGAAGTGTCATTCTGAGCATGTAGTAGGCAAATCCTGGCTGGGAAAACCCCACTTCCTGAACTGTAGTTCTGAATTTATCTGTGAAAATACTGAGGTAGGCATGTAGTCACTTAGAGTACTGAAATGTGTTTTTGAGACAGGCGGGAAAAGCTGCTCTCTCTGCTTTGTGACAGGTTTGTAATAAAAAATACCGCATTGGGTGCATCCTTGTTCGGAAGATAGGAGTTTATGTGGAAGTTTCGGGTAAGAAGGCAACAGCGATACCTCGTGTAGGTCAGAGGAGTCAAATTTTCTTCTAATTTTTTCAAAAAATAGAATCTTTGCGATTGGTAGTCTTTACGTTCACGTAAAAAAAAAAGAAAAAAAAAAAAAAAAAAGAAAAAAAGAAAGACATTGAAAAAAAAAAAAGAACAACCATGTTTTCATAAAACAAATACTTGCAGGAGACTACTGGGATAGCATTAAACAGTGATACATGACTGAAAAGTTCAGAGATGTCAAGATTCTAAAAATCTACAGTTCATTATAAGCTTGCTGTATTAATGACAGCTTTAGTTTGCTAATGTTAACTATATTTCCAATATAAAATGGTTTCAGGTCTTTATATATTTACAGCAAACTATCTGTTATTCATTCACATTTCCCAGTGCACTTTTGTTAATATCTGGAAGATAAACCTGAAGAAATAGTAATTTCTATATCATTCTTCTGTACTTACTGGTGCGTATTTCTGTACAAATTATTAATTTTGGTTTAATTCTTAACTTTAATGTCATTTATTTATTTATTTATTTGTTTTCAATTCTGATTGAAGAAATGTGTTCATTACACATCTGTATTACATGAAAACTAGAGCACTATCTTAAATTTAGTCCATACACAATAGGACTGTGGGGATTTTGTTGCAAGTGGCCTCCACAGAACTGCCCGAGTCCATATATTGTCAGTAATTATGCCAACCTCTCGCTAGCATTTTATCATCTCTGCAACGCAGAAATCCAAGGGGGGCCAGCTTATTATTATCATTCCAGGTAGAACTTCATAAATCAGTAGAAAAAAATTTTATAAATAAGTTTTCCCATTTCTAGGGCAGAAGGAAACCCATTCCAAAATACAGAGAAATATAAAATATTCAGGGTCTGTTGGGAGTAACAACTCCAAAAATATCCTAATTTTAAGTTACTAGGGCAATTAAAATTAGAACAAAATTGAACTTTTGTTCCCTATGTACCTTTTTACCAGATGCACCCCTAGTTGTGTCTATCATGGCAACCAAACAGAAAGAGAAGGGATCAGAAGGGCACTACTCTTTCAGGAAAAGATTTCCCGCAGAGACCTGGCTCTGATTTTAGGGTCATGCTCACAATGATTTTTGGATCAATACAGATACCTGGGTGAATGAGGAGTGTGTCCTGCTTTAAAACAAACAACACACTTCTCTGTTGGCATGTGCTGGAATCTCAGATTCTAACAATCTCCTCTTACGCAGTCTCCCCTCCTCTGTTGAACTCTAATCTTAGAAAAAGTACCTCTTGGTGCATTTATTTATCCATTTACCTGTTTATCCTTAGGAAATGAATGCCGCCCTGCAAAATGCACGCAGGAAGCTGAGGGAGATGGAGACGGAATATGACGGCTGCAGCGAGATGCTGAGGCTGCAGGCCAACCAGCTGGAGTTCAAGAGTGAGCGGCAGGAGAGGCTCATGAGGGATCTGGAGGTAAGGCTTCCTCACTGCTGCTGGGAGTCTTGCTGGCACCTTGAGCAGCTTCATTTCTGAGGGGTGGATCCTCCGAGTTAGGCTGTGAGTGCCTTGCGTGTGATTCACAAAATGTGGAGTGTGTGTTTTGCTGGAGAAAAGGGTGAGATCTTTGCAGGTGAGTTCTGTTCACGACTGTGCAGCCTCACTGTTAGACAGGGATGGAAAAAGGTTTATACCATCACTGTGAAAATGCTCCCTAGCAGTATGGTAGGTGAAAAAAAAAACAGGGGGGAGTTTTTGTGGCAAGATTTGTGATTCTTTGTTTTTAAATTAAGTATATTAAGAAGCCTAAGTCTTTGTGGAAGGATACAAAGTTTAAGTCTTTCAGCCACACGTTGTGGTAAGGTTTGGTAAGCTCTGTGCTGTTGCAGACTTCGTCTTTCCTTGGATGTCTGGCTTTTTTTCTAAAGTATATCTTATTTTGTGCATGTGTGAGATTAGGCAAAGTTTAAATTTATTGCCAGTAGCTTTTATTTGAAAGGGTTTACATTCAATTTATTTATTTTTATGTTCGTGTTTTTCTCACTGAAGTGCTTAAAGATTCAGTCTCATATACTTGCTACTTTGCTTTACTTTTCCAAAATCAATATACTTCACTTGTATCTATGTAACTTAAATGAGTTTTCTCAATTACTTTTTAATATAACATCTTTTTCTTGTTCTTTGTTGATATCCGCTTACTGAAAGTAGGATTCATTTTGGTGTATTTTTCTTATACAATTCAGTTCAATGCATGTTCAAAGTAAATAAGTAATTATTTTCTGAGTAGAAAATTGCCATAATCGAACTTATTTACTTTAATGTAGCAGTTCTAGAATCATCAGTCTACGTTAGAAGCTTTTGCAAAATACTGTCCGAGAATTTTGTTGTGTTCAAAGATCTGAAAGTGGTCTAACTTGTGTGACTATGTTGCCATTCTATCTTGACAATAGGTATCGTGTGAATTACAAATACAAATGCAACGCATGACATAGATTGCTCTATAATAGTTTTATTTCTTATTGATACAAAAGCAGAAAATATGATTTACTTATTCTGTATATTGTTATTTTTGTTTGTTGTTATATCATTATCAATGCTAACGTCTACTTGTTATATGTTAAGATTGATTTTGAATTGTTTGATTAGATGAATGATAATAATAACTACAATATAATCATCCTATCATCATGCATTCAGTCATCCGTGAATCCATCGACATTCCATGAATCTATTCTATTATAATCTGCTTCTTACATTGAGTATTGACAGTTTTTATCGCTTTAACAGTTCCAAACATCAACAGTTCAGATACACAACTAGGGTGGTATAGGAACTACCCAGTATAAACTGATAGTCAAATAAATTTGTCTCTGTGCTGGTGTGTATTCATCCTTTCTGGAGCTTAGATAATTTGTTCAAAATGCACTTCTAAGGCTAGGCCTACAACGTAAAGCTTGAAATCAGTTCAAGACCTACCATGTTTCAAAAGTAAACCACACTTATCAGAAGTCATGCAGAGCTTAAACTTTTTATTTAAATTTTGTAAAAGTTTAACACAAGATAAGAACACACAACAATGAAACTTCATTAAGAAGGTACAACCACTTCCAAACAAATATGAAGACCACTTTATTTGCTTTCAGTAAAACACTGGGTAATATTTTTGCACTGATGTAATAAATTAATAGTAATAATAAATAGAAATAATTCCGCCCCTCCGGCCAAGGAACTTTTCAAATTATTAGAATAAATAATGAACATGTCACATTCCACGCTCGAGAATTCAAAGCAGCATTTAAACCAAGTGATGGAAAGGAAATCGTTTCACACACAGTTAAACTGTGTACTATCCACTGTAAACATCATCCTGCCCTGCAATCTTTGGCAAGGGAACCACTTACAGAAGGATAGATCCCTGGAGATAACAAAGCATCAATAAGTCATCCAACTTTTCCTGCGAGTTGATAGATTAATGCCATCCTAGACGTAAGGGATGAGCAGTCGGAATTCTTCAATCGTTACCATAGATGTGTAACCTTTCATCTCAGCAGTTAAACATCCTAGTCAGTTAGGCTCAACATACGCAAGACGTCGAACCGTTTGTGAGTAACGTTAAAAATGAAATGTTACAGTATGATATCCCCCAATAACTCTAGTTTCCGAACAGTGCAGCTAATGTAATTCGCATTATTGGAACTAACTGCAATAACACAGACCATTGGGTAATCGTAGCTTGGTCCAGTGCAACTTGGGCGTTTATTTCACAAAAAACAGAGTGTAAAATTGTACTATTAGTGATGATGATTGCGAGTGATCTCGTTACTCACTCAACACACTCGACATTTGAAAAAACTAAGTGAGAAAATGAAAAGAAATTCTTTCCACCTCCGCATTACTTTTTTTTTTTTTAAAAAAAAAAATATTTTCCTTTATTTTACTGAGCGTACACAACAAGAGGAGATATGCTGTTTTCTAATCAGTCGTAATTTGTTTCTTACAAACTTCTCCAATACAGGACACTCTAGATTTGAGGTGATGATGGATTAAATAAGCAGCCGATGATTGTAGTTTTCTTGATTCCCTCCTCTAATAATATGGCGAAAGGAACTGGGAGGTAACTCTAGGGTTGTCCTTAAAGTCTAGAGATTTATCTTTATATGTAGTGAAGAACCGGGAAAGGGTTTTCTTCTTACTTCTGTTTATGCTACATGAACATGCTCCATACAGTGTGCTTTTTCTTGAGTGGAAGTGTAGCTTTTACTGTTAAGCAATCGGTTTTATCCCACATTTTCACTTGAAAATAGTCCTACTTAAAAAAAAAACACGCATCTCTGCCCAAGAAAACACGCCGTATATTATAAATAATTGAAAACAGGAAAATCGAAGCACGAAAAGGAACAGTAAAAGTGCTTTTGGCTGCCTAATCTATTTCCTGATTGTGAATTCTATGTGTTAATACATTTTTACCTGTGTTCAATGCTTTCTAATTCCATATAGAATTAATAGAATATATTTACTTGTAAAGAGCAGAACAGAACAGTGTACAGCATTAAAGATCATGATAGTTCTTCCTAACTTCCATTAACTGCTTTCTTATCACTTGGTAGTTAAGATTTCGAGAACTTGAAGATGCTTTGACTTCAGACAAAGGCGACAGGATGGAAGCCCTTGCTGTATTAGAAAATATGAAGAAAGACTTCAGAGAGTCAGAAAATGCACATGAAAGAGAAAAAGCTGTGTAAGTTCCCTTTAAAGCCATTATAAAATGTCAGTAGACAGTTTGAGTACAACTTATAGTTTACATTCTCTACAATTTTCAGTCAGCAGAAAACCACAATTTGCCAAACCAAACCACACATTGCCAAATAGCGCAATTTTTCAAACCAGATCACAGGTGTTTTCCGAACCGTCCTATCACGATCCATATAATATATCTCGAATATGGAGTCGATGGGATCATTCGGTGATATACGATCAAAAGTTAAGTTTTGCTAATTGGCGAGGTACAGATACAAGAAAATTAATACCTGATCTGATGCAGATTTGCCAAAGCAAAAATGCTGAAAATCATACTTATGATAGGGTCCAGCCTCCAGGTTGTGGTTGGGGTGAGTGTAGGAAAACATATCTGGCAGGTTTTGGAAAGAGAGCTTTTCTACATATACTTAATCATTGTGAAAACATCATTTTACAACTTCAGTGAGCCAAGAAGTAATCTCTAAAATTCCTGTCAAAAAATTTGTATATGTCATTGTAGTGATTATAAATTCACTCTGTTTTGATCTCTGGATGATTGTGAAAAAGCTTAAATTGTGGAAAAAAATAAATTGAAATATCGAGAACTATGATGATAAGTTTTAATTGGGATCTTTCCTGTGCACACAATCTGCTGTTCTGTAGTAGACAGAATGACGAACCAGCTTGCACCCATCTCTTTCAACCCAGGACTGTATGAGTCCTATACACGGGTGTTTATGTTGACTCACACAAGTAGTAAGTCAGTAGTGGAGAAAAAAACATTAAGGCTTTCACCGTCTTTTTTTCCAACTTGTCTCGGCATTTTCCTAACATACAGAAAGGAAGTTTTTGGCCTGAAGATTCAATACCCGTTGTGGACAATCTTTTTTAGGAGTAAGAGCTTAAAACATTCACTTGGTGCTTAGAAAAAAAATCCTTTTGTCAGCCTTGTGAGCAATTTTAGAGTGAGCTTTGGGTTTCTATGACTCGTATTTAAGTACAATCTTGCCTTCGCTTTGAGAGATTCTTCTTCCCTTGGAATTTTTTTTTTCTTTTGCCTTCTGTTCCCACTTTAATCTGTGTTGGCCAGTTTTACCTCATCAGTTGCCTACTTTGCCAATGCCAGGCTTTTGATATATATGTTTCTTGACTGATGCAGACAATAGTTGATTCAATTTCTGACTAGCCCTGCTTTCTAATTCATGTCAGAATTTAACCAGGCATATGGAAACCTTAAATTCAAGAACTGTACTTGAGATCACAGTTGATTATGTAAGAGATATCCCGTGAAGATGCAGACAAGAACAGACTCAGCCGTCTGCACGACGCGCATGACATGGTATTTCTGAAGAGACCTATTGTGTTAATTAAAACATTATTAATTCTGTGTGTTGTATGTAATTTAGAAGCCTTATCCAAATAATCAATTTA
The DNA here is from genome assembly GCA_009741485.1 of Malurus cyaneus samueli. Taxonomy (NCBI): domain Eukaryota; kingdom Metazoa; phylum Chordata; class Aves; order Passeriformes; family Maluridae; genus Malurus; species Malurus cyaneus. The sequence goes on from VKON01001854.1 coordinate 9,664, forward strand.
ATTTCATGACACAAGGCTTGGTAACTGAGAACCCAACCATTTGAAAAGTCTTTCTTAGAGGGAATATGTGTTTCTTCATTTAATAAAACAAGGCAAGGAACTTCAGAAGCCAGTGTGTTATCTGCCATATTGATTGATTATCCTTTAAAAGCATGTAGTGCACTTGATAAATGTAATTTTGATTAAAACGTCTTGTTGTGGAAACTTTCCAGTTTACAGAGACAGATTTTGTCCTCAAATGCACAAGGGGGACAGGGACCAGAGGAGAAGGCAATTGGAGAGCCTCCTGGGAGACAAGAGATTGTCCAAACCTGCTTCAGCCAAGCACTTCAAGAAGGCCCAGTGGTAAGGAAAAGGAATCCTATGGCACTCATTGTTTAAGGGTTTTTTAAAACATGTACTAGTGGTCAATTCTTAGTGCGCTGAGGCTGTGGAAGAGCGCCACCTCTGCACTACTCTCTTACCCGTCTGTTATGTAATTATGGTACTATTCCACTTGTAAATTTAAAAAAAATATTAAACCGGTACCAAAACCGATTATCTTAGAGAAGAAGATTGAAAAACAAGTTTTATCTTAATAATATTGTTGGGTATTTTTGCTGAATGAGTTGCTTCGGCAGGAACCAGTTATTATTTAAAATGTGGGTTAAATTGCATTCTATCCATAATCAAGACCAGCAGGCATTATTGTGAGATATGGAATTATCATTATTGTGAAGAATGTTATATGTCTGTCTACACCTAAAATGCTTCGTACTTTTGCAAGATTTTAATTAACCACCCGTTGAAGAAATATAATTTTTATTTAAATACAATCCTTCTGGTTTTAGTGTGAGCATTTGACTGTAAAAAATTGCTTGAAAATTGGTCTTTTTGGAGGTGGGCAAAACAGTAGGGTTTTTTTTGGTATGTTGCGTTTCCCACTTGCTGTTCCTTGTTTTGCTGTGGATTTGGCACAATTGGATGTATTTTTACTGGATATTTTCTGAAATAATTTTTCCTCTTACATGACCACTTATAATCTTTCTTGGTCTTTACCCGCAGCCACACTACACCATTGTAATGATGTTTGTCCAATCTATTTTGCAGTATAGCAAGCAGGGACCAAGCAAAGATCCTTAGCCATAATCTGCGAAAATCGTGCATTTCATTGGGGTGGTAGCCCTTGCTGTCATTATGCTGCTCTTAGAAATGAAAACCTGTTTTGGTGCCTGGCTGTTCCCTTTCTCCCTCTATCTCTCTCTAATCTCTGAGTATAGAAAGGTAAGCTATGGTCTGTTCCGCCCTGCTGCTACAGCTCAACAGAGAACTTTCCTTCAGAGGGTCTTCAAATTTTTGGGTGTCTTTTGTTCAGTTGAATGGAGGTTGTCCCACGCACTTTGTCTTAACTGTTAACCTCCACTGCCGCAGGTAGATTTGTAATTAATAAATTGAGAGAAAAATAAAGTCATAGTCCTCATTTCTTCCTTGCCTGGGAGAAACAATAAACTTTTTCTTTCTTAGCACAAGCATTAACGTATTAAAAAGACATTTGCTGGCCTAGTTACCCGCCTGAAAAAGTTAATTTCAGTGGACACAAAAGAAATACACAAGAGATAAAATGACTGCTCCTAACTAACGAGACAGTAATAATTGCTATTTATAACTACAAAATCGTAATTACAAGCTGAAAATGTTCTACTAGGAACCTTAAAGTGTCTTGCTAGCTGTTGCTGAGTTATAAGAGCTTTTCTTCTTTTGTATTTGGTGATCTTCCTTAGTAAAATTATATTTTTACCAGACAAAAAATCAAGGACGAAATTCTCTTAAAATCAAGGTTTCTGGTGAAATGGAACAATATTTAATAGTCAGTATCAAAATAGATGTATATCGATTTAGTGAAAAGTTATAAAAAACAAAAGGCATTGTCTCACACTGTCATATTATGGAGCTGCTCTGTTTTAAATTGTTTAAGTAAACTCAACACTGATTCAAATCACAGGACTGTTCTGACAGGTAATAAAAATAGTCAATTTTGGAAAAAGTGCTTATTAGCTGTACCCATCTTATGAATTAAGTATTTATTGCCGTTAAATGGCTTTTTGAGTTTTTTTTCCCCACAATGTTTTTGTATTCATGTTGGAAAGGACGGAGTTGCCTCTAATGGAGGTCGCGATTTTCGACCCTCACATATCATGACAGCTTTGATTCTTGCTTCCCAAAATGAGAAAATTGGAAGACTGCAGCAGAAAATAAGTGCCAATACTGTTTAATAATCCTGCGTGTAGTTCTTCACATATACCCATTGATAAAATGTCTGTGAAAATGTCAGTGTGTTACTCCATTCCCTTCATTTTCCCTTCCTGCTATCCTGACTACTAACAGTTACATTTTTTCTATTTTATGTGACTTGTAGACACCCTTGAGATATGTTCTTTCCAATCCAATCTGATAATATTACATTGATTTCTCACTGCGCAGAGTTTAACATACCTTGTTCTCATGGCATTTGAGATACAGCTTTCTGTTATTTTAATTAAAGCTTCTAAGCTACTTGTATATTCTAAAAGTATGAAGGTTTGAATGTTTACTGTGCACTATTGCTGCTAAAATTTATTTTCAACCTAATAAATAATAAACCATATTATTAAAAAAAAACATTCTTAATGATTATAATGAATAATTCATTTCTTATACCACTAATTAGAAGCAGTGTAAATGAATGAGGCATGGCTTGTGAAATTTGACTGTGACGGAGCTTTAGACCTGTTTTGGCCAGCTATTTCATCATATATAATCCATACAAACCAAAATTTTTTAAAAAAGAGAGGTAGTAGGTGCTGCCAGCCAACGACAATTAATCGGTGCGCCTGGAAGAGGTGAAAGGGTGCACAATTGAATGTACCTGAAGTATTAATATTGGAATGAATGGACAGTTTGCATCCATTAAGAGATGATATTTTTAGTTCTCTTCAGGGTCTTGGGTTGTGACCCCTGCAGGGCTGGGATTTATTTACGTATTTTATTTACATACCGTGTCTAATCAGACAGAATTTTGTCAAAATCTGTTTCCTTACTCTGCTGTAAATTCATTCAGTATCACGACTGCAATTATTAGAAATTAATTATGTGAAACTCTGACAATGAGCTTTCTGGACCTTTTTTCAACTGCATGCAGCACCCACAACTACACATGCCACACATCTCTTTCGACTTTAACATGCTCAGACTGAACAACTATTTTTTCTTTCTTTTTTTTTTTTCAGGAGGCGCTACACATCCTCCTCAGCTTATACCAGCGCATGGCAGATGGCCGTGTGCTTGTCAAACAGCCAGAAGGTGCCCTGGAGGGGTTGCCCTGGACAGAGTTTTGTGCACTTTTGCATGAGAATGTTGAAGCCTTGATTGTGAGCTTCCACAAGGCTAATGAGAAGGTGAGTACCCCCAGGCGCCACCTGCCTCTGTTGAGTTCAGTGACGTTTGTCCATGTTGCAGTCTCATTAAAAAGGTCTCATATTCCTCTCTCAAACATGATTTGGAGTTAACAAATCAATACCATTAATGATGGCCTGTCCACTGCTCTGTTTGATGCTGTTTCTGTGCGCATTTGTATGTGTCTGGAGTGTGCATGAAGTCGCTCAGCTCCACTTTCTGTGCAGGACACTCGATAGCATTATCCAACATTAGCCACAGAGATCTAATTAAAAGAAAATAAATTCATCTCACTGCTGGAGAAATTCAAAGAATGTAGTCATTTACAGTCATAAAGCAAGTCTGTATTGTACTGTAATTCAGAAATAAAATACATTTACTCCAGGAATACCATCTTTAAGTTATATGTTTATGATTCAGATGTACTGTTTGAAAGAATGGCAGTGTGGAAGGATTTTTTTTGTTTTATTGTAAATTTTGGATTATGACATTTGTATTCAGAAACACAACAGGAAACTTCTATTATAAAACATATCAATATTTGGATCCTTAAGGAGGATCTGTCCTTTTCTGAGTGGTTTTAATGCAAGTGAGCTGGTGTGGCCTTTCTCTCCAGAAATCTTTATGGTCTTAGGAAGGAAAAAGCTCTTTTTCAGAAAGTCAGCTGGCTCCAGAGAAAAAGTATGCCACTCTTTGGGATTTCATTTTGTGTTCTGGTTTATCTCACTTTTGAAGTAGAAGAGGAAAGGGAATGAAAAGGAAGGGGCTGAATTTTGTTGGTAGTGTTTGTGGGGCTTGTGTCTTATGGTTTCTTGCTTTTTAATTAAGTGTTGTTATTGAGATTGATTATGCAGTCTCAAGAGCTCTTCTCATGTACTTAGCTGATTTTCTGAAACTTTAGACCATGTCCTACAAACTCTTTCTCCTGCAGTTCTGTGTGATCTGTCTGGAAGTATGTTGCTGTACTTTTCAAGGAACAAAGTGAATGCAGGTGTGTGCATTGAGAGATTGCTGTTGGCTTGATTCATTCTTCCATTTAGTTTGCAGTGGAGGTGACTGTGTTAAACCAGAAAGATGAGTTCCTTCATGCTTTTTGAAAACACATTACAAATTTATACACTACTCCTAAGAAAATAATTCCGTGTGTTAGAATTTCTTGATATTGTTTTAATGCTTAATAATAATCTGGAATGTCTT
>VKON01001856.1:0-10867 GCA_009741485.1 Malurus cyaneus samueli
CCCGTGGCACCGATCCCGAAACGACCCCGAAACCGACCCGAAACCGATCAAAACCGACCAAACCGATCCCGAAACCGATCCCGAGACCTTCTTGAGCACGGGAGATCCGGGCTGGGAAGCCAAAGATTTGGCGAATCCCGGTGGCGATTTGATGGCTTTGTACCGCGCCCTCGGCCGGCCGCTCCTTGGCCAGCAGCAGCAGCGCCGCCGCCGCCATTCCGGAAGGTTCTTTGGGAGAGGCGGATTTTTTGGCCAGAGGGGGAGGGGAGGAAGCGTCGGGTTTGGGTTTGTGCCGGACCAGTTCGTAGAGGAGGTCGATGGGAGCGCGGACGATTCGGATTCGGCCACGCCCAACTGGCGCAGGTGGGAGCGGGCCCTGATCGGTTCCGGGGTCGCCGTCGCCCAAGAACGCCGAGGACAAGGGGAGCAAAGTGGCTCTGAGCCCCCTGCCCGCCTCGCCCAACCAAACCTGGGCACCCGACGAGGATGGACCCCTCAACCTCAGTGAGTCGCCTTGGGCTGCTTCCTCATCCTCCTCTTCCTGTTCCTCCTCATCCTCATCCTCTTCTTCTTCTTCCTAATCCTTCTCTTCCTTTACTTCATCCTCTTCCTTCTCTTTTTCTCCTCCTTATCCTCCTCATCCTTCTCTTCCTCCTCTCAACTTTTTCTTCCTCCTCTTCCTTCTCTTCCCTCTCTTCCTCCTCTTTCTCTCCTTTCTCTCATTGTTTTTCTTTCTTCTTTTCCTGCTTTTTCTTCTCATCCTTCTCTTCCTCTTCCTCCTCTCCGCCTTTCTCTTCCTTCTCTTCCTTCTTGTCTTTCTCTTCATTCTCTTATTTCTCTTCATTCTCTTCCTCCTCTTTCTTTTCATCCTCTTTCTCCCCTTTTCCTCCTCCTCTTCCTCTTTTTCCTCAGCTTTTGCCTCTTTCTCCTTCTCCTTTTCTTCCCTTCCTCCTCTTCCTCCTCTCCTCCCATCCCATTACGCCAAACCTTTTCCCCACCCCCTTTTAAACATTTTTAACCCCTTTTAAAACATTTTAAACCCATTTGAACCCCTTTCGAACCCGTTTTTAAACCATTTCAAACTCATTTTAACCACTTCTAACCTCTTTTAACCCATTTTAATCTCTGCTAACCCATTTGGAACCCATTTTAAACCATTTTAACCCCTTTTAACCCGATTTTAACCACTTTTAGCCCCTTCTAACCCATTTTGAACCCATTTTCTCCCCTTCTAACCCACTTTTAACCCATTTTGAACCCCTTCTAACCCATTTTGAGCCCATTTTAACCCCTTGTAACCACTTTTTAACCCTTTTAAAACCCATTTAACCCCTTTTAACCCTTTTAAATCCATTTTTAACCCCTTCTAACCCATTTTGAAGCCATTTTAACCCCTTCTAACCCGTTTAAACCCCTTTTAACCCATTTTTAACCCCATTTTAACCCGTTTTAACCCATTTTAACCTCTTCTAACCCATTTTTAACCCCTTCTAACCCATTTAAAACCTGTTTTTAACCCATTTTGACCCCTTTTATCCCTTTTAAACCCCATTTTAACCCCTTCTAACCCCATTTTTAACCCATTTTGAACCCACTTTAACCCTTCCTAACCCATTTCTAACCCATTTTTAACTGATTTGAACCCCTTCTAACCCCTTTTAACCCCTTCTAACCCATTTTTAACCCCCTTTAACCCCATTCTAACCCATTTTTAACTGATTTGAACCCCTTCTAACCCATTTTAACCCCTTCTAACCCATTTTTAACCCCCTTTAACTCCATTCTAACCCATTTTTAACAGTTTTTAACCTCTTCTAACCGGTTTTCACCCCTTTCCCTCCGTCCAGCCTCGGGCTCGGAGCCCTCCCGCGACATCCGCTGCGAGTTCTGCGGGGAATTCTTCGAGAACCGCAAGGGGCTGTCGAGCCACGCGCGCTCGCACCTGCGCCAGATGGGGGTGACGGAATGGTACGTGAACGGCTCCCCCATCGACACCCTGCGCGAAATCCTGCAGCGCCGCCGCGCCGCCCCGCACCCCAAAACCCTCCCCAAGAGCCTCCTGGTGCCGCTGGAACCGCCCCGAGAGCTCCACGTGCCCTCTTTGGGTAAAAAAATGACCCCGGGACTGAGCCCTCCGCCCTCGGGAACGGCCACGACGACCGCGGCGGCTTCGTCCGCCGCGCCGCCCACGGCCAGGAAATAGATTCAGGGCTGACAGAGCGCCCGCGTACGACAGAGACGAGGCACAGAGAGTGGGTCACAGAGAGTATAGAGAGGAGGGAGGAGAGGAGGGGGGGGTCTGGGGACCCCGGTGCGCCCTCGGAGCCGTCCTGGGCAGCTCCTTCCGCCCGCGAGGAGATGGCGCCGCTCAACCTCTGTGAGTGCCGTTTGAGGGGGTTTGGGGAGCTTTTCTGAGGATTTTGGGATGGTCCTGAGGATTTTGGGATGGTCCTGAGGATTTTGGGATGTTCCAGGGATTTTGGGATGGTCCCGAGGACTTTGGGATGTTCCTGAGGGATTTTGGGATGGTCCCGAGGACTTTGGGATGTTCCCAAGGATTTTGGGACGTTCCTGAGGAATTTGGGATGTTCCCAAGGATTTTGGGATGGTCCTGAGGATTTTGGGATGGTCCTGAGGATTTTGGGATGGTCCTGAGGATTTTGGGATGGTCCTCAGGATTTTGGGATTCCTCAGGATTGGTATGTTCCTCAGGATTTTTGGGATGGTCCTGAGGATTTTGGGATGTTCCTCAGGATTTTGGGATGGTCCTGAGGATTTTGGGATGTTCCCGAGGATTTTGGGATGGTCCCGAGGACTTTGGGATGTTCCCAAGGATTTTGGGACGTTCCTGAGGAATTTGGGATGTTCCCAAGGATTTTGGGATGGTCCTGAGGATTTTGGGATGGTCCCGAGGATTTTGGGATGTTCCTAGGGATTTGGGGCTCGTCTGATGGGGAACTGAGATCCCATCCCAGTGGGTTTTGGGGCCCTAAAATCCCATCCCAGTTTGTTTTGAGATGCTCTGATCTCATCCCAGTGGGTTTTGGGATGCTCTGCGCTTATCCCATTGGGTTTTGGGGTTCTCTGAGCTCATCCCAGTGGATTTTGGGGCCCTAAAATCCTATCCCAGTGGGTATTGAGATGCTCTGATCTCATCCCAATGGGTTTTGGTGCCCTAAAATCACATCCCAGTGGGTTTTGGGACACTCTGATCTAATCCCAGTGGGTTTTAGGACACTCTGAGCTCATCCCATTGGGTTTTGGGGTTCTCTGAGCTCATCCCAGTGGGTTTTGGGATGCCCTGAGCATTCCCAGGGATTTGGAGCTGTAATTCCCATCCTGGCGGTTTTCCTCCTCCCTAATCCAATTTCCCCATAATTTCCCCTCCAGTCCCGACCGACCCATTTGTGACATCCGCTGCGAGTTCTGCTCGAATTTTGGGCGGTGATTTAGGCAGTTTTTTTCTCCCCCTAATCCCTTTCTGGATTTTTCCCATGTTCTCCTCAGACTTTGCTCGATCCCGGTCCGCGACATCCCGCTGCAGATTGTCTGCGGGATTTGCAATTCCTCGGGGAACTGAGATCCCATCCCACAGTATTTTGGGCCCTAAATCTAATCCAGGGTTTGCCTTAAACCCATCCATCTCCATGGGTATTGAGATGCTCTGATCTCATCCCAATGGGTTTTGGAGCCCTAAAATCACATGCCAGTGGGTTTTGGGATGCTCTGATCTCATCCCAATGGGTTTTGGGGTTCTCTGAGCTCATCCCAGGGGGTTTTAGGGCCCTAAAATCCCATCCCAGTGAGTTTTGGGAAACTCTAATTGGATCCCAGTGGATTTTTTTCTCTCCCGAATCCCAAATTTTCCCCCAGCCTCCCGCGCCGACCCGGTGCGCGACATCCGCTGCGAGTTCTGTGGGGATTTGGGGCTGTAAAACCCATCCTGGGCAGGTTTTTCCTCTTCCTAATCCCAAATTTTCCCCATAATTTCAAATTTTCCCATAATTTCCTCTCCAGCCTCCCCGCCGACCCTGTCCGTGACATCCGCTGCGAGTTCTGCGGGGATTTGGAGGATTTGGGGAACTGAGGGTTTTTTCTCCTCCTAATCCCAAGTTTTTCCTGGAATTTCCAGCCTCCCGTGCCGACCCGGTGCGCGACATCCGCTGCGAGTTCTGCGGGGAATTCTTCGAGAACCGCAAGGGGCTGTCGAGCCACGCGCGCTCGCACCTGCGCCAGATGGGGGTGACGGAATGGTCGGTGAACGGTTCCCCCATCGACACCCTGCGCGAAATCCTCAGGAAAAAACCCAAACCCTGCCTGGTGAAGAAAGAGCCGCAGCTGCCGCCGGGCCTGGAACCCCAAAACGCTTTAGGGGACGACGGCACCGAGCCCAAATCGTGCTCGTCGGCGTCGTCGTCGCCGCTGCCCCCGGCCAAAGCGCTGCCCCCCGGGCTGGCCCTGGCGCCGTTGGGCGGGCGGCCGCTCAAACCGGGGCCGGGCTCGCCTTTGGGATTGGTGGCACCGGTTTTGGGGTCCAAAACGGCTCCTTCCGGAACCTTCCTGGCGCCCCCCAAACGGCCGCTGCCCGAGGAGCGCCTGGGAGCGCACGGGGAGGCCAAGCACAAAGCGTTCGAGATGTCCTTCAAGGCCAAGGGGCTGCACCACGACAAGGCCTGTGAGTTTTTATTGGAATTTTTTTGATTTTTGCTGGAATTCCGAGTTTTTGGGGTGTTTTCAGGTGTTTTTGGGCTCTTTTTGGGGTGTTTTGGGGTGTTTTTGGGGGGCACGGGGATCCCAAGCACAAAGCGTTCGAGATGTCCTTCAAGGCCAAGGGGCTGCACCACGACAAGGCCTGTGAGTTTCAATGGGGATTTTGGGGAAATTCTGGGGATTTTGGTGAAATTCCTGAGTTTTGGTGAAATTCTCGAGTTTTTGGAGTGTTTTTGGGTGTGTTTTTTGGGGCACACGGGGATCCCAAGCACAAAGCGTTCGAGATGTCCTTCAAGGCCAAGGGGCTGCACCACGACAAGGCCTGTGAGTTTTTATTGGGAATTTTGGGGATTTTGGGATTTTCTGGGATTTTTGGGGTGTTTTGGGGTGTTTTCAGGTGTGTTTTTGGGGTGTTTTTGGGGTGGTAAAGGGTTTGGGATCTCATGGGGATCCCAAGCACAAAGCGTTCGAGATGTCCTTCAAGGCCAAGGGGCTGCACCACGACAAGGCCTGTGAGTTTCAATGGGAATTTTTGGAAAATTCTGGGAATTTTGAGAAAATTCTGGGGATTTGGGGTGTTTTTGGGATGTTTTCAGGTGGTTTTGGGGTGTTTTTGGGGCGCACGGGGAGGCCAAGCACAAAGCGTTCGAGATGTCCTTCAAGGCCAAGGGGCTGCACCACGACAAGGCCTGTGAATTTCAATGGGGATTTTGGGGAAATTCTGGGGATTTTTGGTGAAATTCCCGAGTTTTTGGAGTGTTTTTGGGTGGTTTTTGGGTGTATTTGGGGTGTTTTTGGGTGTATTGGGTCACACGGGGATCCCAAGCACAAAGTGTTCGAGATGTCCTTCAAGGCCAAGGGCTTGCACCACGGCAAGGCCTGTGAGTTTCAATGGGAATTTTTAGGATTTCCCTGAATTTTTGGGATGTTTTTGGATGGGAAAAGATTGGGGTGGTTTGGGATCCATTAAGGTGGAAAATTCCAGAGGTAAAAAACCACGAATTTCCATCCTGTGGAAACTCCATCCACATTTCACAGTAAATCCCCTCTATCAATACCCAATATCCTGATGATAATTCCTATTTTTAACCATTTTTCTGTGGTTTTTACCCATTTTTGTGTATTTTTTTCCCCATTTTCCCCATTTTTTCCCCATTTTTGCAGCTGAAGCCTGCTGTGAGCTCTGTGGGCTGTACTTTGAGAACAGGAAGGCTCTGGCCAGCCACGCCCGCGCTCACCTGCGGCAGTTCAGGCTCAATCCTACATTCAGAATTCCCATTTTTTCACCGTTTTTCCCATTTTTTCACCGTTTTTCCCATTTTTTCCCCGTTTTTCCAGCTGAAGCCTGCTGTGAGCTCTGCGGGCTGTACTTTGAGAACAGGAAGGCTCTGGCCAGCCACGCCCGCGCTCACCTGCGCAGTCAGGGATTACATTCAGAATTCCCATTTTTTCACCGTTTTTTTCCATTTTTTCACCGTTTTCCCATGTTTTTTCCCCATTTTTGCAGCTGAAGCCTGCTGTGAGCTGTGTGGGCTGTACTTTGAGAACAGGAAGGCCCTGGCCAGCCACGCCCGCGCTCACCTGCGGCAGTTCAGGCTCAATCCTACATTCAGAATTCCCATTTTTTCACCGTTTTTTTCCATTTTTTCACCATTTTTCCCCATTTTCTCCCCATTTGCTGCTGAAGCTGCTGTGAGCTGTGTGGCTGTACTTTGAGAACATGAAGGCATAATAGCCCAAGGGAGGAAATGATATTGATTGGAAGTGGGAGAGAGAATAAGATAAGGTGAATAAGGGGCGTTGAGCCAATGGAAAGAGTGAAAATAAAAGTGGATGAGTAATAAAGGAATAAGAAGGTCTCTTTAAATTGAACGGAGTGAAGATAAATAAAAGGAATAGAGAGCGGAGGAGCGGAAAAAGGGAAGGAAAAAGAAAGAGTATGATATGAAAAAGAGTGAATAGAAAATGAATCAGCAGACAATAAAAGACGGAAAGATGAGTAGGATAGAGAAGATGAATTTAAAGAAGAGTTAAATGTAGAAAGAGAATAAAAGAAATTGGAAATAATAAGAATATATAATGAATACGAAAGAGGAAAATAAAATTCTAAAAGGAAAATAAAAGGGAAATAAAGGGAAATAAAAGAAAAAAAATAGGAAAAAAGGGGAAATAAAAGGGGAAAAAAAGGGGAAATAAAAAGGGAAATAAAGAGGAATAAAAGGGGAAATAAAGAGAACTAAAAGGAGAAATAAAAGGGAAAATACAAGAAGAGGAAATAAAGGATAAAAGCTCCAGATTTGGGCTCAATCCCATTTCTCACCTGCACTTGAGGGTGTAGATGTTGCCCACGAATTTGACCAGCGAGGTCTGGGGCGGGCGCGGCACCAGCGCGGGCACCGGGCGCACCCGCGGCGGCCGCGCTTCCGGAACCTTCTGCGGGAATTGCGGCGCTCCCTCCTCGTCCCGGGACAGCCCCGGCTCCGGGGGACGGCCCTGGCGCCGCTCGAACTCTGACAGGGGGGAGAGGAGGGAGAGGAGGATGGGGATTTTTTATCTAGGCTGGGATTCCCAAATCCGATCCCCATTCCCTATTCCTGTTGCCCTGTTCCCAAATCCCAACCCCGGATCCTTCCCCAAATATCCTGAATTTCCATCCCATTCCTTTTCCCATTCCTGATGGGATTGGGCTGGGATTCACAAATCCTGATCCCGATCCCATTCCTGTTCCCATTTCCATTCCCATTCCCAGCCCCGTTCCCGTTCCCAAAGGGGGAAATGTCACGGGAAGGGCAGGACAGCTCCATTCCTGTTCCCGTTCCCAAATCCCAACCCCGATCCCATTCCCATTTTCCCAAATCCTGTCCTGATTCCCGTTCCTGTTCCCATTCCTGATGGGATTGGGCTGGGATTCACAAATCCTGATCCTGATCCCATTCCTGTTCCCGTTCCCAAATCCCAACCCCGATCCCGATTCCCGATCCCAAAATCCTGATCCCGATCCATTCCTGTTCCCGTTCCTGATGGGATTGGGCTGGGATTCACAAATCCTGATCCCGATCCCCATTTCCAAATCCCAACCCCGATCCCATTCCCAAATCCTGATCCCGATCCCATTCCTGTTCCCATTCCTGTTCCCATTCCTGTTCCCATTCCTGATGGGATTGGGCTGGGATTCCCAAATCCTGATCCTGATCCCAATTCCTGTTCCCGTTCCCAAATCCCTAACCCCGATCCCATTCGACAAATCCTGATCCCGGATCCATTCCTGTTCCCATTCCTGTTCCCCATTCCTGTTTCCCATTCCCATTCCCAACCCCAATCCCAACCCCAATCCCAATCCCGATCCCATTCCTGTTCCCGTTCCCAAATCCCAACCCCGATCCCGATCCCATTCACAAATCCTGATCCTGATCCCGTTCCTGTTCCCATTCCTGATGGGATTGGGCTGGGATTCCCAAATCCTGACCCCGATCCCATTCCTGATCCTATTTCCTGATGGGATTGGGCTGGGATTCACAAATCCTGATCCTGATCCCATTCCTGTTCCCGTTCCCGATCCCATTCCCGGTTTTTTCCCCGATCCCGATCCCATTCACAAATCCTGATCCTGATCCCATTCCTGATCCAATTTCCTGATGGGATTGGGCTGGGATTCACAAATCCTGATCCTGATCCCATTCCCGATCCCATTTCAACCCGCATTCCATTCCCATTCTGCTTGGAATCCCAAGAATCCTGATCCTGATCCCATTCCTGTTCCCGTTCCCAAATCCCAACCCCGATCCCATTCCCAAATCCCATTCCTGTTCCCATTTCCATCCCCATTCCTGATGGGAGTGTCCCAGAATTCCCCAATCCCATTCGTGAGCCCATTCCCAGCCCCATTCCCATTCCCAAATCCCATTCCCATTCCTGTTGGGATTCCCAGAATTCCCAAACTACAATCCCGATCCCATTCCCAGATCCATTTCCATTCCTGTTCCCATTCCTATTCCCATTCCTGCTGGGATTGTCCCAGAATTCCCAAATCCCATTCCCGATTCCATTCCCAGCTCCATTCCCATTCCCATTTCCTGCCCCATTCCCGCTCCCATTTCCAATCCCATTCCCAATCCCATTTCTGCTGGGATTGTCCCGGATTCCCAATCCCATTCCCATCCCTGTTCCCATTCCCATTCCCAACCCCAATCCCAACCCCAATCCCATTTTCCCCATTTTCCCCCATTTTTCCACCACTCCACTCTGATGTTCCTCTGCTCTTTCCACTTTGGACCAGCAGCGCCTCCCACTCCCGTGGTCCCATTCCCACAGGGATCTTTCCCCATTCCTGACCCATACCCATTTTTCCCCATTTTTATTCCATTTTTCCCATTTTTTTCCCCATTTTTTCGCCCCAAAACCCCATTTTTTCACCGTTTTTCCCCATTTTCCCATTTTCCCATCATCACTTGCTGTGTTCCTCTGCTCCTTCCCATTTGACCAGCAGTTAGCAGCGCCGTCCCCACTCCCCTGTGTCCCATTCCTGACCCCATACCCCATTTTTATCCCATTTTACCCCATTTTTATCCCATTTTTCCCATCCCCCATTCCACTCACTGCTGATGTTCCTCTGCTCCTCCACTTTGACCAGCAGCGCCGTCCCCACTCCCCTGTGTTTCCCATCCTGACCCCATACCCATTTTTCCCCATTTTTCCCCCCATTTTCCCCATTTTCCCCTGTTTTTCCCCCATTTTCCCCCATCACTCACTGCTGATGTTCCTCTGCTCCTCCACTTTGACCAGCAGCGCCGTCCCCACTCCCGTGTCCCATTCCCACTGGGATTTCCCCATTCCCGCAAGGATCCCCTGATCCCATACCCCAAATGACAATCCCATATCCCATTTTATTCCCGTTTCCCCATTCCCCATTCCCCTATTTCTCCCATCACTTCACTGCTGAGTTCCTCTTGCTCCCCACTTTGATCCAGCAGGCGCCGTCCCCACTCCCTGTGTCCCATCTTCCCACAGGGATTTCCCATTTCCCGCAGGGATCCCCTGATCCCATATCCCATTTTATCCCATTTTTCCCCCATTTTTTCCCCATTTTCCCCATTTTCCCCACCACTCACTGCTGATGTTCCTCTGCTCCTCCACTTTGACCAGCAGCGCCGTCCCCACTCCCGTGTCCCATTCCTGACCCCATACCCCATTTTTCCTCCATTTTTTCCCCCATTTTTTCCCCCATGTTTTTCCCCATTTTTCCCCCATTTTCCCATTTTCCCCTTTTTTTTTTTTTTTTTTTTTTTTTTTTTTTTCCCCATTTTTCCCTCCATCACTCCCACTGCTGATGTTCCTTCTGCTCCTCCACTTTGACCAGCAGCGCCGTCCCCACTCCCCTGTGTCCCATTCCTGACCCCATACCCCATTTTTATCCCATTTTTCCCCCAATTTTCCCCATTTTCCCCTGTTTTCCTCATTTTCCCATCACTTCACTGCTGATGTTCCTCTGCTCCTCCACTTTGACCAGCAGCGCCGTCCCCACTCCCCTGTGTCCCATTCCTGACCCCCATACCCATTTTTATTTCCCATTTTTCCCCCATTTTTCCCCAATTTTCCCCCTGTTTTCCCCCATTTTCCCCATCACTCACTGCTGATGTTCCTCTGCTCCTCCACTTTGACCAGCAGCGCCGTCCCCACTCCCCTCTCGCCGCCGCCTCCGTCCGTCCCTTTCCCGTCCCCGATGGCTCCGTCGGCCGCCATTCCTTTGCCCAGGAAGGGGTTCAGGGGGGTCTGCGCCCCCAGAGCCCCCCGGGGATGGGAGGAATTCCGGAATTTCTTGGAAAAGGGCCGTCCCCCCTGGATGTAGCTGCGGTAGGCGCCGGCTTTGTGGGGTCGGTGTCGGATCCACTCGCGCAGGGTCTCGATGGGGGAACCGTTCACGCACCACTCGGTGACTCCGAACTGCCGCAGGTGAGCGCGGGCGTGGCTGGCCAGAGCCTTCCTGTTCTCAAAGTACAGCCCACACAGCTCACAGCAGGCTTCAGCTGCAAAAATGGGGAAAAAATGGGGAAAAATGGTGAAAAAATGGGAATTTATTAATGAAAAATGGGAATTCTGAATGTAGGATTGAGCCCGCAGCGGCGCAGGTGAGCGCGGGCGTGGCTGGCCAGGGCCTTCC
>VKON01001858.1:0-11929 GCA_009741485.1 Malurus cyaneus samueli
ACTGTATTCCTGCAAATCCTTCTCTGTATTCCCACCCCTCTCTATTTCCGGCCCATCCCTCACTGCATTCCCGCAGATCCCTCTGTATTCCCGTGGATCCCTCGCTCTATTCCTGTGGAACCCTCTCTGTATTCCTGCGGATGCCATACTCCATTTCCATGGATCACTATTCCCACGGATCCCTCTCTGTGTTCCCATGGATCCTGCTCTGCATTCACGCGGATCCCTCTCTGCATTCCACCAATGGAACCCTCTCTGTATTCCCACTGATCCCTTGCTGCATTCCCATGGATGCCTCTCTGTATTCGGGGAGATCTGCGGACCATCCACCAATCCCGTCTCTGATTCGTGAATCTCTCACCCATTCCAGGATCCCACTCTGGCATGCCCCGTGAATCCCTCACTCCATTCCCACAGGATCTCTCTCTGTATTCCCGTGAATCCCTCATCCTCCCGATCCACTGTGATCCCTACGATCCTGCACTCCATTCCACCAATCCCTCTCCTACAGAGAATCCCCATTCCCCGTCTGTATCTCCTCCAAGTTCTCACCAATTCCTGTCTGTATTCCATGCAGCCTCACGCTCCATTCCACTCAATCTCTCTGTATTCCCATGAATCCCTCACTCCATTCCCACCAATCCCTCTCTGTATTCCCATGAATCTCACTCGCGATCCCACCAATCCCCTCTTATCCATGATCTATTCACAACCACTGTATTCCCACGATCCTACTCCATTCCCAGCAAATGCCTCTCTGTAGTTCCCGCGGATCCCTCACTCCATTCCCACGGATCCCCCGCTCACGAGCATCCCTCATCCATCAAATCCCCGAGTTCCTGCAGACCTCATCTCCATTTCTACCAATCCTACTGTGTCATTCCCGGGAGTCCCTTCTCCATGGCCCTCGGCGGCCGCTCAAGCTCCCCTGCAGCGCCCCTGACACCGGGATTCCATGCCGTACCGGGCCCTATACGCTGCTAAGCCGCAATTATCCCCGGAAAGCGCCGGGCTAGGGAGCGCCTACCTGGGTCAATGGGCAGCGCGGCCAAAGCGCCGCGGCTCCGCCCGGTAGGACGCGGTGGCCGGCTGGCCGGCTGTCACCGTCGGGGACCCCGGGGTGCTTATGATCCCGTGCGTGTGGAGGCGGGGAAGGGATTTGTGGGGTGTGTTTGTGGGGTGAGCCCGCCCGGCTGAGCGCCCGCTGTGTTTGAGGTGGCTCATCCAACAAACTCGAGGTCAAGGCAGGCGGAGGCAAGAGCTGGGAGTGTGCGGGATTGGAAGGAGTCGGTCCCGCTGGGTGGGGTTGTTCAACCCAATATCATGGGATCTGCAGTTCATACGGCGTCTCGAGGTTAACAGTGGGGGTTTTTTTGAGGAGGGGGATGAACCTCAGCACCCCACAGGTGGGATTTATCGGCACGAGAGAGCAAACTTGGCTTGTGACGGAGGCGGCTGGGGCCCATCCCTCTAGCAGGGGTGAGGGATGGGTAATCCCAATTTCCTAGGTTAGTGGATATCGCAATTTCCCAGGGCGTTAGATCGGGATATCCCAGTTCCCGGGGTTACGGTGCAGGGCCTTTGCAGGGAGTGGGAGACGGACCCACTCCCATTTGCGCGATTGAGATAAGCGATGTACGCTTAGGTGGAGCTATCCCAATTTCCAGGGTGCTACTGGATATCCCGTATTCCCTGGGGTTCTGTGCGCGGAAAGGCGAACCCAATCCCTCTAGCAGGGTGTGGTGGTACACTGAGGGGATATCCAAGTGTCATACGGGTTGTCGCCCACAATTTCCCAGGGCTCACGGAGATCACACGTCTTCCCGGGGTTACTGGTGCAGGAAGGCCCCAAATCCCCTTTTAGCAGGCGGTCGTGGGATGGCAATAGAATACCAGTCCGTGTCTCTCACGCGGGTTACTGGTGCAGGACGGCCCCTCTGCCCTTTAGCAAGGGTGGGGATGGGATATCCCAGTTTCCTGGTGGATTGCTGGTGCAGCTGGGAGGCTCCGGGGCGCTGTGGGGAGGGAGCGCGTGGGGATGGACGTGACACGAGGTCCAGGATATGTGCGGGAACGCCGACATTGGGGTGAGGGACTATGGGGGTGGCAACTGGGAATGAGGGATAGGGCAAGATTCGGGATTGGGAACGAGGAATAATGGAATGAAGAAATTGGGGAAATGAGAGGGGTTGGGATTAGGGGACTGGGAATGAGGGATTGGGAATGAAGAACTGGGAATGATGGGACTGGGAATAATGGGATTGCCAAGGGATCCTGGAATCGAGGGATTGGAATGGGGACTGGAGAAGAGGGACTGGGAATGTGGAATTTGAATGATGAGGCAGGGAATGACGGAGCCGGGAATGAGAGCCGGGAATGAGGGCAATTGGGAATGAGAGACTGGAGAAGAGGTGTTGGGGAATAACAGGGCACTGGGAATGATGGGGCTGGAAATGCAAACTGGGAATTGACAGAGATGAGGAATGACGAGGCTGTAAAAAAAACAAAAAAAAAAATTCATTCCCAAGAACTGGGAATGCATGGGACTGGAACTAACGAGGGACCGGGAATGAGGGGACAGAACGGGACCGACAGAGCCCAGCCCTCCACAATCCATCTCCCCCCGTTGGGAGCCAGTGCCCTCGATGGATGATGATGGCTGCATGTTGGTGTGATGAGGTGGTGTGGTGGTAGGTGGTGGTGGTGGGCTGTTGCTTCTCCCAACTCCGGTCGACTTTTAAACTAACCAGCCCTTAATTAAAGCCGCGTTACAGGTTTTTAATCGGCCCCGGTAACCTGGGACTCCGTGCGCTGCCCGGATACGGCATGCTGGCGCTGGTGGGGAAAGCACGGCCCGAACAAGAGAGCCTTCGGAGCAGTACCAAGGGTTTTTCCTCCTATGGTGTTGTCTCCATCGCCTTGTCGCCTCCTGCCCCGCGCGGGGCATGCTGGGGAAAGCGGTTCCCTCAAAAGGGGTGGACTGGGAGAGAGCCCCCGGGGGCTGTCCCAGCGCCAGGGTGACGGACCCGCATGGTGTCACCCGCCGAGTGGTGGGGTGCGGGCCCAAAGGGGTGACCAGGACCCTCGCCTCCCACTGCCATTCCGGCGCTGCTTCCAGCTCCCGGCCCCGTCCCGCCTGCTAGTTCGCTTAAATTCCGAGCGCGATTGCCGCTGTCGGTCCTCGAGCTCAAACCCTCGCTCTCAGCGGCGCCCTCGGACGGACACTGGGGCGACCCCGGCAGGTGCTCCCGGCTCGCGGTGCCCCCTCCGCTACTGCTTTATTATTTCGCGCCTGCTACCGTCGGCTCACCCAGCGGAAGGAAGGACTCTCGGAGTTCGGCGGCTTCCCGCGCCCCTCCTTCCGTCTCGCTGACCGGCGCTCCTCCCCGTGCTCGGCGCTCCCCGTGCCGCCCATCTGGCTCTCCCACTCCTATTTACTTCTCCATAGTTCCCGACGCTCCGATCCGGGCCCCTCCCCCCGGATTTTGTTTTCTGTTCTTTTTTTTTTCTTGTTTCTTTCTGAATAATTTGTTAGAGCGCATACTCCTTTTTATTTTTTTCTTAATTTTTTCATTTAATTTTTTTTATTTTGGCCTGATTTACCTGGGGGTGTCGGAGGGTCAGAATGTGGGGCGGTGGGGGATAAATCCCTGCCTGTCTGGCTCCGCTGCGTTGCGCGGCCGCCTCTGGCGCCCTCCGTGCTGGCATCCTTTAATTAGACTTCTACTTCGGCCAGGTGTAGGAACAGTTGGCGAGTTAATATGGAAACAGCAGCCACACCTTCCCAGGAGCGGGGCATGTTGGGAAGGGGAAACGGGAAGCAGCCGGCGCGCTCTCCCTGGGAGCCGCGTGTGTTTTTCCTATCGCTGCTTCCCGCGACTTGGTTTAATTTTTTTTCTTTTTAAGAACCCTTCAAGCAGGCGAATAAGGAGGGGTTCACACGAGGCTTTTGTTTTTTTTTTTTTGTATTATTTTCTTTTTAGTTGTAACCCGTGCGGTCGGTGCGCCAAAGAAGAGAGGGTCTAGTTGTTTTAAGTGATTTTTTATGGTTTTTTAATTTTTTTTTTTCTCCTGAGCTTGGAAAGCTTTTGATCTTTTTTTATTATTTTCGTATTCATTTTTTTAACCCATTCGTAGGCAAAGGAGGAGCACAGCTTTTGTGGGTCTCTTCTTTCCTGACCGCATCGTCGTCCTTTACGCTGTCCTATATCTGTTGGAAAATCTGGGATTTTCGATGGGAAAACGGCGTATTTGCGGCGAGTGCAGCGAGGGTGGCAGCCGCAGGGGTCGGGGTGACGGCAGCTCTCCCGGTGTCCGCCCGGGTATGTGATCCGGCAGCGGGGCCACGACACGTCCCGTCCGTCCCGCTTCACGTGGTGGCGGTCGATGCAGAAGGGGCATGCCTCGTCCCCGCCCTGGCCTGCTGCGGTCCCCAAGGAGCTGCCGCATCACCTCTCGGAGAGGTGCGCAGTGTCGGGATCAGCCCTTCACCACCTCCCTGGGGTCGCTGGGCTTCCCTAGCAGCTCATCCCGCACTTTAGGGATCCCCCACGCTCTTTTAGGGCGGCCCCGGATTTCCCCGACGGTGCCCAAGCAGCTGCGCACTCGCCGCCTCAGTTTCCCGCCATCCCAAATAGATCCCCAGAGGATATTTTTCGGGGGGGTCATCGCTGCCGAGTCTTTTTGTTTCTTTTTTTCAAATTTCCACGGGATTTTTTGCGGACAGGGAAGGAGAGACACGGCGGCCCGACGTGGAACAAGTGGCGGAAGTTCACCAGAGTGCCACCGCTGTCACGGGTGTCCAGACCCCCCAAACCAGGGACTAACCGCCCGCTCTCCTCCCGCCTTCCGATGCGGCATGGCTTGTCTCGTCTTGCAGGAAGTGACGGCTCCTATTTTCAGCCCCCAGGGATTTTCGGGTAGGAATCCACCTTGTCCCTGTTAATCCTCTAAACTGACCGAGGGCCCTGTGTCCGCGCTGTCGCCCGTGGTCTCCATCCCCCGAGCGTTGTTTCGCTCTCGGACCCCGCCGTGCTCCTGCTTTTTGGGTTTTATTTGAAGCCAAGTTCCTAAATCGCTGCGCTTTCCTGAGCGTCGATGTGGGAAGGGCTGTGCCAAGGGATCTGTGTGGATGCCCCTCAGTTGGGGCTGGGGCCGTGCCAGGGTGTGAGGGAGATGAACTGGACCTGACCGCCCCCAGTGCTGCTGCCCCGTCTCGCCAATCCCACCCGCACCGTGTTCTTCTGGGGACAAAGGCGGAATGGCCGCAAACCGTCATCCCTGAGGTCCTCCCCTAGGGTAGGCAGAGTAGCGGCTGGACCCAAGGCTGTAGTCCCGAGCTCGTCGGCACAATCTCTGGTGTGCCGACTGGATGGAGCAGGGAATGTCCATCCCTCCGGCCACGGCTGTGCCTGGATGAGAGCAGGGAATGCTCCATCACACTATCCGCCCAGACCCACCGCCGGCGGATGTGCCTGGATGACAGGGCCAAGTTCTTCTTACCATCCCCCCCCCCCCCCCTCCCCAGGGTGCATGCCCCAAATGGGAGCAGGGATCCAATCCCTACGGCAGTGGCTGTGCGCCTGATGGAGCAGGGAATGTCCATCCTCAGCCATGCTGTGCTAGCGCCGAAGATGGAAGCAGGGAACTGTCCATCCTTAGGCCATGGCTGGCGCCTGGATGGAGAGCCTGGAGATGTCGGAGCCCTCCCGGCAGGTCTGCCCTGCCTGGATGGAGCACGGGAATAGTGCCGATCCCTAAGGCTGTGCCATGGCTGGCCGCGATGCGCCACATGGGAGTTTGCATGTGTGACGATGTCAATTACCCTCTGGCCACGGCTGTAGCCTGGATGGAGCAGCGGAGTTCTCCCTCCTGGCCAGAGCTCCCTCGCTGGACGCATGGGATGGTCAGCTGGGATGGACGCTGCTCCCAGCCTTGCTCGGGGCTCTCCGTTCCCAGGAATGGAGCATCCCCCGGGAATGGGGAGATGCTGGGATATGATCAGTGCTGATTTGGTCGTGCGGGATGTGGCTCAGTTCTGGATGCGTGTGGATTGTTCCGTGTCCATCCTGGGCGGTCTGTGAAATTACCTCCAGGACCCAGTTTGATGCCCGGTTTTTATCTCCCTGTCCCTCTTCGCGATTCCAGGCTGCCCAAATCCTAAATCTCTGTCCTGGTTTGGTGCTGGTTTTTAGCCCGGCAGTCCCACTCCACGATTCCAGGCTGCCCAAACCCAAACCTCTGCCCGGTTTTTATCCCCCAGCCCTACTCTGTGATTCCAGGCTTCCAAATCCCAAATCTCGCCCAGCTTTTATCCCTGGTTCCACTCCGCGATTCCAGGTTGCCCAAATCCCAAACTCTCTGCCAGTTTTCATCCCCCAGTCCCACTCTGTGATTCAGGCTGCCCAAATCCTATAATCTCTGCTCTGTTTATGCCCACGTTTTTATCCCCCAGCTGTTCTGCGATCAGGCTGCCCAAATCCCAAACCTGCCTGCATTTATCCCTAGCCCCACTCTGTATTCCAGGCTGGCAAATCCTGCCCAGTTTTCATCCCCAGTCCACTCTGATTCCAGGCTGCCCAACCTAATCTCTCCCGGTTTGCTGCCTGGTTTTCATCCCCGGATCCACTCTACGAATTCGGCTGCCCAAATCCTAAGATCTCTGTCTGTTTGGTGCTGGTTTTTATCCCTCAGTCCCCACTCTGCGTTCCAGGTGCCCAAATCCCAAACATCTGCCCGGTTTTATCCCCCGTCTCCACTCTGCTAATTTCCAGGCTGACCAAATCCTAAACGCTCTGCCCAGTTTGGTGCCCGGTTTTTATCCCTGGTCCCCACTTCCATGATTCCAGGCTCCCAAAATCACAACCCTCGCAGGTTTATCCCCCAGTCACGCTCTGCAATTCCAGGCTGCCATACCAAATCCTCCCTTCGGCTGGTGGCTCTGGGCTGTGAATCAGCGCTCAGGCCGAGCCAGGTATGGGTCGGAGGGTGGGAGGTGGAAGGTCATGGGGTGCCCTGGACACTCGCCTGTGCTCAGAGTGACCTGGACGAAGGGCTGAGAGGGGTCAAGGGTCCACCCAGGGTGAGGGCGCAAGGGTCCACCCAGCTGGTGCCAACCACACCCATGGCCCAGAGAAACCATTTCCTGGTGCTGAATGGGATGGACAGAGAGTGGACAAAGGCTCGTGCTGGGCTCCAGAACAATCCTCCAGCCACGTGCCTGGTGTGAGGGACATGAGGGGACACCCGAACTGCTGAGCCCCTCCAGAGTGGAGACCGCAGGTATTTGCTGCAGTAGTTTAGAAAAAAAGGACCAAGTGAGGTTTTCAATTTAATTCCGATCACTCTGTGATATAAAGACTCTGTTCCGAACGTTTTCTCTTTACACCTCAAAGTTGTGGGTGTCTTTTGTTTGTTTTTAAATAGTAATTATTCATACCCGTTAGGATACGGACCTTCCAAATTATGCTCACGATTCCATAGCAGGTTCAGAGTTTTGGAGAAAAACTGATTTTTCGAACAGACTCAGAGAAACAGCTGCTATCAGACCCCAGCCTCGCAGCTCGTTGCGCAATCAAATAGCCAGTGAGTGGGGAATAAAAAAATTCATAAAACAAAAAAAAATTCAAACGAAGCATCAGTGCATAGGAGAGGAAATCCCACGGAGAGGATTTGCATCCCGTCTGCCACAATTCCGGCCCCGCGCTACCTGTGTAAAACCCAAAGAATAATAGAGAGGAGCCGCGCTGCATTAGTGCACCGCCGCGGGAGAAATACAGGCCTTAGATGGAAAATCCCCTAGACGCATCGCCCGGAGGCTCCCCGAAGCTTTTCCTTCTCTCTCCAAACTCAACCCCCCCCGAAATTCCGGGCGCGGGAAGCCCGGTGGGGGCGAGGGTGGATGGTGGAGCTGGGTTTTTGGCACGTGGGGTGGGCGATTTTGGAGAGCCTGGAGAGGGACAGGGGATGTCACCGGGGGCAGGGGGCGGTGGGTGCAGGGGGTTTCAGTCCTGCAGCAGCGTTGACGGGAGCCATTACGCAGGTTTTTTGGGGTTTGGGGCTCAGGGTTTGGGGTTTGGGGCTCAGGGCTGCAGGATTTGGGGCTCAGGGCTGGGGATGGTCAAACCCTGGCCGGGGTCGGGTTGCGGTGGGTTGACGTTGGTACACGCAGAGGGTGGCGGGGTCACCTGTGGAGGTGGGGTTTGTTGGGGCTAAGGGATTTTGGGTTTGGGGCTCAGGATTTTGGGTTTCGAGGCTCAGGCTGCGAGGAGATGGGAATGACAGTCCCTCGGTGCAGCGGGGTTGGGCACGGGGTTCAGGATTTTGGGTGTTCAGAGTTTTGGGGTTCAGGACTGTGGTTTGGGGGCTCAGCTGCAGATTTGGGGCTTCAAGGGCTGTGGATGTCACAGACCCCGTGGCAGCAGGATTTTGGGGCTCTAGTTTGGGGCTCAGGGTTTTGGGTTTGGGGTCTCAGAGCAGCAGGAGATGGGGATGTACAGCTGCCTGGTGGCAGCGGGGTTGGGGCACGGGGTTCAGGGTTTTGGGTTTGGGCTCAGAGCTGTGTGTTTGGGTTTCAGAGTTTTGGGGTTCAGGAACTGTGGTTTGGGAGCTCTGGGTTGACAGGATTGGGCTCAGGGCTGGGGAATGTCACAGCCCTGGTGGCAGCAGGATCGGGTTTCGGGTTTGGGGCTCAGGGTTTTGGTTTGGGGCTCAGTGTTGCAGATTGGCTCAGGGCTGAGGGATGTCAGCACCCCTGGATGGCAAGCAGATCAGAAGAAGGTTTGGTTGGCTTCAGGGTTTTGGGTTGGGGCTCCAGGGCTGCAGGATTGGGGCTCAGAGCAGAGTGGAGCATGGGATGTCACAGCCCCTGGATCGGGGCTCGGGGTTTGGGGTTCAGTGGGTTTTGGGGGTTTTTGGAGCTCCAGGGCTGTGGGTTTGGAGGCCTGGGCAAGGGGACATGGGGATGTCACAGGCCCCTGGTGGCAGCAGGATTGGTGGGTATGGGGTTTGGGGTTCAGAGTTTGGGTTTGGGAGCTCAGAGCAGCGGAGAGCGGGATTGGGGAATGGGGTTTTGGGGTCTCAGGGGTTTTTTGGGGCACAGGGGTTTTGGGTTTTTTTTGGGGGTTTTGGGGATTTTGGGATTTGTGTTTTTTTTGGGGTATTTTGGGGCTTTTTTGTGGGATTTTTTAATTTTTTTTCCCCCCTACCCCTTTTTTTTCCTTTCCCCTTTTTTTTTTTTTTTTTTTTTTTTTTTTTTTTTTTTTTTTTTTTGAAGGATCCATGGGAACACAGTGAGGGATCCACGGAATACAGAGAGGGATCCGTGGGAACGCAGAGAAGAATTCATGGGAAAACAGAGGGATGGGCCGGGAATACAGTGAGGGATGGGCCAGGAATAGAGAGGGATCGGCTGAGAATACAGAGAGGGATTTGCAGGAACACAGTGAGGGATCTGTGGGAATGCATCGAGGGGTATGAGGAAATACAGAGAAGGATCCACGGGAACGCAGCGGGGGATCTGAGGAAATACAGAGAGGCATCCATGGGAATGCAGTGAGGGATCAGTGGGAATGCATCCCATGGGAATGCAGAGGGATCCACAGAAATACAGTGAGGGCTCCTTCCCAGTGATTCTGCGCCCAAAGGATCCCCCTGGGAGGGAACAAATCCCAGCGATGTCCCCGAGACCGAGACACAACAAGGCCGGGCTGCGCGGGCAGCTGTGTCCGGGGGAGCGGGAGGAGGAAGGGAGGCTCCCTCATTGTCCCTTCCAGAGGGAAAAGGGACAATCCCCTGCGTGGAAGCACCAGGAAACACTTCCAGCCTCCTCACCCCGGCCCTCGGGGGACGCACAGCCCCGTGTCCCCGCTCTGCCGGCGCTGCAGAACCTCCGTCTGCAGCATCTTCCCGGCATTCGATGCATTTCACGTCCGACTGCAGGAGCCGGAGGATCCCCCGGCGGCTGACCTGCACGGAAAACACCCGGCTGCTGCGGGGAGGGACGGCAGCGAGGATGAGAACGACGAGGAGGAGGAGGAAGGGCTGTTCCCATGCCCGGCTGCCCGTGTGGGATGCTCCAGCAGGTGCCCAGCGAGGCAAGACGGGCACGGAGCGCGTCCAGAGATGGGAAGAGCAGGAAAACGGCGCTGGGAAGGGGAGAGGCGGATGGGAATAGAGATGGAAGGATGAGAGCCAGCAGGGCAGGAGCTGTCACAGCAGAATCCGGCCGTGGACATGGAGCTGGACAGGTTTGGGCCTGGCCGGAGGCTGCACCCAGCCCTGGACAATCAGCCGGACACCGGCACAGCCCCCTCCGGATGAGCCTCCCCAAAATGAGGAGCAGCATCTCAGCGCCCCGCCCACGGCTCCAGCCTTTCCCACCACCCCGGGAGCCCCAGCACACACCAGTGAACCCAAACTGCCCCTGGGATGAGAAATCCACGGATTTGACACCTCGTGGAACACCCAGGCCGGCTCCCAGGGGCACCGGGCACGTCAGATAGCAGGATGAGGTTATCCAGATGGATTTCCCCCATGGGGATGCACGCAGGGCTTGGCTGTTTGCTGCTTTCTCCTTTCCCTCCTTCCCCCTCGGGAAATCTCCTGCTGGCTCGGAAAACACCCTGGGGCCAAGCCCTGCGGGGAGGAGACACTGCCCAGCCGCGGATTTGCTCCTTCCCTTCGTTTATTCTCTGGTCCAGCTGGGGTCAGATCAACGAGCAATCCCTCGCTTGGGAAATGACACCACTCCAAGAGCCTCCTCCCTCCGAGAAACCTCAAAAGACAGTGTTTGAGGCAAGCTTCATTCCGACAACTAAAAATAGCCAGCACCCGTCACGCTGGAAAACTCAAGATGTGGAGCTTCGCCCTCTCCCAGCTCCTGTTGGACATGGGGTTTTGTGAACCCCAGCCCCACGGACGTGGCCCTATGGATGACCACTGCAGTAATCCCATAAGGAAACGGGCGTCCGCTCGGGCTAGATCCGTACGGGTCCCGCAGCAGCGATTCCCGACATCTCCTCTTGTCTGCGGCTCGGAAAGGTCAGCCCTGCCTCGCTCCGTTCGGGAGCTGTAAATAATCGCTCCTCACCAGCCGGGGCGCTCCGGGGCTCAGCCAGCATCCTCCTGCTGCTCCCGGAGCCGTGCCCGGGGAGGTGATGCCAGCCCGGGGAGGGGACACGGGGCGGGGGGCTCGGGGGCGCTGGCCACGGGGAAAAAAGCGGCGTGTCCATTGCCAAGGACAAAGAGTCGGGGATGGCTGCTCCCGGCTCCTGCTTTCCCGGGCTAAAAATAAGCGCTGGCCTCGCCGTGCTGCTTCTGCTCGGTCTGGGGGGGCTGGCGGTGGGCAGGGGGTCAGTCCAGGCACCGGGGGCTGTGGCAGGGCCTGTGCGGGTTGGAAATGACCTTTGCTCTTTGGACATCGCGGCCACTGATCAGTATTTCAGCTCCGGGCTCGGATTTCGGGCAGAAGGTGTCTGATTTTCTGCGCGGTTTCCCGAGATGCTAATTCAGGACCCTGCGGCGGCAGCTGGAGCTTTACTTGTCGCTTGGCCACCCCTCGCTGAGGCGGGAGGTGCCCGTGGTCCCCTGGAATGCCCTCGGCTTTTCGCTTCTCGCCTTTTGTTCCTGCTGGGGAGTGCCGATGCTTCGCCTCCCGCAGCTTTTCCAGGGGCTCGGTGGCGCGGCCCTCGCGGAATTCCGGCTCCTCGCCTCCCTTCCCACTTCTTTCCTGGCTTCTTAAAAAAAACCCTAAAAATACCTAAAAATTAACAAAAAAATACCTAAAAATTAACAAAAAAATACCTAAAAATTAACTAAAATAATTTTAAATAATAAAAAAAATAACTGCTGGAGCGCTGTTGGCAGCCAACCCCAGGATCCGGTGGGGAAGCGGGGACACCTGCGGGGACACCGGGATGAAGCAGAGGGT
>VKON01001858.1:11954-28797 GCA_009741485.1 Malurus cyaneus samueli
TGGCAGGACCATCCCTGCTCGAGGGAAAGTGCGGGGACCCAAAACTTTCCCAGGCAGGATGCGGTGACTCAGAGCCACGTCCGCAGCGGGACACCCCGGAAAGATCCCAGCCACGCTTCCCTGGCTTCTCCAGCCCGGCCGAGTTTGTGATGCCGGCTGCCCACAGCTGATTCAGCCCTGGGTGAAAGCAGCCGGATAAATCCCGGTTGTCATCCCAGCTTTCTGCTGCTCCAGAGGTCGTCACCCGCCCCGCCACCGCGGCCAGGCGCGATTCCAGCCCGCTCCGGCCCATCCTGCCGGCCTCTCCAGCGCCAGCCTGGCATTCCCAGCTGCCACAAATCCAGCCTGCCCTCATTTCCCTGCAATCCCCCTCCTCGCGCTAATCCCCGCTCCAGAGGCAGGAATAATGTTTAACTCAGGTTCACGCCGGAGCACCGGTTTGTCCCAGCTCGGGTCAGCCCCAGGCGCGTCCCCGTGGCCGAGGCGGTGCCGGGAGCTCCGGGAATCTCTCGGCACCAGCTGCAGCGATCCGTCACGCCGGGGAATCGGGATGCGGCCGGGCTGAGCCGCGCAGGTGCCACGGGAATCCCAACAGCCGGAGGATCCCGATTAGAGCCGGCCCATTTCCCTGGGGCTCACCCCAAAATGAGGGGGCCTCAATGGGATGAGGATGAGAGGGGACAGTGCTGGGGGATTGAGCCATCCCCTCGCTCATCCCGGTGTCCCCGCGGTGTCCCCAGCTTCCCACCGGATCCTGGGGTGTGCTGCCAACAGCGCTCCAGCAGTTATTTTTTTTATTATTTTAAAATTATTTTAGTTAATTTTTAGGTATTTTTTTGTTAATTTTTAGGTATTTTTTTGTTAATTTTTAGGTATTTTTTAGGTTTTTTTTTTAAGAAGCCAGGAAAGAAGGTGGGAAGGGAGGCGAGGAGCCGGAATTCCGCGAGGGCCGCGCCACCGAGCCCCTGGAAAAGCTGCGGGGAGGCGAAGCATCGGCACTCCCCAGCAGGAACAAAAGGCGAGAAGCGAAAAGCCGAGGGCATTCCAGGGGACCACGGGCACCTCCCGCCTCAGCGAGGGGTGGCCAAGGCACAGTAAAGCTCCAGCTGCCGCCGCAGGGTCCTGAATTAGCATCTCGGGAAACGGCGCAGAAAATCAGACACCTTCTGCCCGAAATCCGAGCCCGGAGCTGAAAATCTGATCAGTGGCCGCGATGTCCAAAGAGCAAAGGTCATTTCCAACCCCGCACAGGCCCTGCCACAGCCCCCGGTGCCTGGACTGACCCCCTGCCCACCGCCAGCCCCCCCAGACCGAGCAGAAGCAGCACGGCGAGGGCCAGCGGCTTATTTTAGCCCGGGGAAGCAGGGCCGGGAGCAGCCATCCCGACTCTTGTCCTTGCATGGGACACGCCGCTTTTCCCCCCGTGGCAGGCGTCCCCCGAGCCCCCGCGCCCCCGTGTCCCCCTCCCCCGGGCTGGCATCACCTCCCCGGGCACGGCTCCGGGAGCAGCAGGAGGATGCTGGGCTGAGCCCCGGAGCGGCCCCGCGGCTGGAGGAGCGGGATTATTTACAGCTCCCGAACGGAGCGAGGCAGGGCTGACCTTTCCGAGCCGCAGACAAAGAGGAGATGTCGGGAATCGCTGCTGCGGGACCCTCGGCTGCCCGGCGGGACGGAGCGGGGCACGGCAAAGAGGGGAGCCGGCCAAGGCCACGGAGAGCCGAGAGCGCTGGGATCCCAGCCTGGGAAAAGGAGGGATCGGATTCCTCCCTCCCCGTCCCCGCCGGACAAACTCTTCCGGGTGGGGACTCCTACGCGCCGAGCTCTGCCCAGGCACGGCGGCGAGCTGCTCCTTCCCACAGCCCACGGCTGCCTCGGCGGCAGGGAAACACCGGGATCGGGCTCGGAATGGGAAAACCGGGAATGATCCTGGCCCCCGGCGCCCCGCTGGGCTCAGCCCGGCTGCCGACTCATCCCTGCCGTGGAAGCGTCGAAGGAAAAGTTTCCCCGTCAGCACAAAAACGCGGACACTTGGCCGAGCTTCCCCTTGGCCGCTGCCGCCCTGGCCGGGAGTTCCCCGCGCTGGGGACTCGCCAGGAGCCGGCCCGGGTGGCCGCAGAGGGCGGGGGTGGCAGGGGACAGGCCCGGTCACTGCGTTGGGGACACCGGTGTGACCCCTGGGGCTGCGACGGCCACTCGGGGAAGGGACAAATTCCCGGAGTCAGGTGCTCTCCCGGTGCGCCGGGTGATGGGATGGATGGTCCTTCCCGTGTCTCTGCCCTTGCTAGGGAGCTGCAGGATTTGGTGTCACCGCTGTGTGTCCCCTGCACCCTCCTGGTCTCGCCATTTAGGGCCCCGTTTAGGACTTGATGCCTTGATCCCAAAGCCCAGAAATCCCAGGGAAGCTGTCTGGGATCCCTCAGCATCCCACCAGGGTCCCTTGTCACTCACTAGCCACACGGCCAGTGCGGCCTGGCCACCCTGGAGGGAACGGGGCCAGCCCCGAAAGGGAATCCCACAGCCCTGATTCCTGATTCCAGCCCCAATTCCTGATCCCAGACCCGATTCCTGGTTCCAGCCCCAAAAGTGAATCCCATGGCCCTAATTCCGTTCAGCCTACCGATTACCCATCCCGAGCCCCGATTCCAGCCCGACTCATGCCAATTCCCAGCCGATCCGCCCGATTCCCGTTCCAGCGGCCTCGCTGTCCACCCCACACTGGCCTCTGAGACCCCTCCCCGAAGCTCACAAATGCAGGACGACTCTGAACTCAGCTGTTACTCACAGAGAGCTCTCCCAGGATTTAAGGTGCTTAATTAGCGTTTGGAAAAGAGTCACCAGCCGGGTGGGTGACACCCCAGCGGGTGTCACCCGAGCCTTCCCTCCTTCCCCTACCCAGGCTCACCCGGTGTCTTTTTTTCCCTTTTCCTAATGATCCGGCAGAGGGGCAGGGTTTAGAAGTCCGTGGAAACTCTATTATCCGCGTGCATTAAAGCCTAAAGCAGCTAATTAAAACATCAAAGTCGCAGAGCTCGTTAGCTCGGCCTCGGCGCTGGTGGAAGGTGACAGGGAACGTGGCTGTCACCCGGCTGCTGTCACCCGGCTGCTGCCAGGGACCACAAAGCTGGGTGTGCACCCTAAAACATGTCCTGTGTCCCAGTGTCACTCTCAGCATCGGTCACTTCCCATCTGAGGCTTTGCATCCCATTGCCATTGTCATCTCCCATGGCCATAGTCACTCCAAGCAGTGGTCACCTCCCATAGCCATGGTCACACCGAGAATCGGTCACCTCCCATGGCCATGGTCACAATGAGCACTTGGTCACCTCCCAAAAAGGATCTGCATCCCATGGCCATGGTCACACTGAGTGTTGGTCACTTCCCACGGCCATGGTCACACCAAGCAGTGGTCACTTCCCAAAGGACCTGCGTCCCATTGCCATGGTCACGCTGAGCATTGGTCATTTCCCGTCTAAGGGCTGGCATCCCATTGTTGTGGTCACTCTCATCACTGGTCACTTCATTCAAGGATCTGCATCGCATTGCCATTGTCACACTGACCATCGGTCATTCCCCATTGCCATGGTCACACCAAGCATCCTCCCGTCTCTCCGTGTCCCTGTCCCTGCTCTGCCCATCCGCTCCCGGAGCCGAGCGGGATCCTCGGGGTTTCACCCCAGGTTTTCCGCCGGTTCCTTTCCCAGCACGGCGCAGCCGTGCCCGGCGGGGAGGAGCCGTGGGCGAGGAGGAAGCGGGAGCTGCCAGCCCTTCCCCGGGCCCTGCGCGGGGACCAGCGGATCCGGGCAGCGGCAAGCGGGCGGCGGCAGCGAGTCCTCCCCCCGCCACCAGCACCGCAGAGATTTGTGTCCCCAAATCCCCGCAGGCTCCGTCCCCGCGCGGGTGGACACTGCGGGAAAACTCCGCTCGTGGCCTAGCAGAGGGAAAACAGGAAAAAGGGGAAAAAAAAACCAAAAACAAAAACAAAAAAACCACAACCCGAGAGAGGAGCGGGGAAAATCAGCGGGGAGAATCCGCGGTCCCGGCGAGGGGCGGGCGGGGATTGAGAGCGGGGAAGGAGCGGGGGCAGGCGGGGATGAGAGCGGGGAAGGAGCGGGGGGCAGGCGGAAGGAGCCGGGGAAGGAGAGCGGGGAAGGAGCCGGGGACAGTGGGGAAAGGGTCGGGGGGGGGGCAGGGGGGCGGGGGGGGGGGGGAAATGTCCCCGTCCTATGAGCGAGGGGATGGCTCAATCCCCCAGCACTGTCCCCTCTCATCCTCATCCCATTGAGGCCCCCTCATTTTGGGGTGAGCCCCAGGGAAATGGGCCGGCTCTAATCGGGATCCTCCGGCTGTTGGGATTCCCGTGGCACCTGCGCGGCTCAGCCCGGCCGCATCCCGATTCCCCGGCGTGACGGATCGCTGCAGCTGGTGCCGAGAGATTCCCGGAGCTCCCGGCACCGCCTCGGCCACGGGGACGCGCCTGGGGCTGACCCGAGCTGGGACAAACCGGTGCTCCGGCGTGAACCTGAGTTAAACATTATTCCTGCCTCTGGAGCGGGGATTAGCGCGAGGAGGGGGATTGCAGGGAAATGAGGGCAGGCTGGATTTGTGGCAGCTGGGAATGCCAGGCTGGCGCTGGAGAGGCCGGCAGGATGGGCCGGAGCGGGGCTGGAATCGCGCCTGGCCGCGGTGGCGGGGCGGGTGACGACCTCTGGAGCAGCAGAAAGCTGGGATGACAACCGGGATTTATCCGGCTGCTTTCACCCAGGGCTGAATCAGCTGTGGGCAGCCGGCATCACAAACTCGGCCGGGCTGGGAGAAGCGTGGAAAGCTGGCTGGGATCTTCCGGGATCCCGCTGCGGGACGATGGCTCTGAGTCACCCGCTCCTGCCTGGGAAAGTATTTGGGTCCCCGCACTTTCCTCGGAGCAGGGATGGTCCTGCCAGGATTATTTACAGCTCCCGAACGGAGCGAGGCAGGGCTGACCTTTCCGAGCCGCAGACAAAGAGGAGATGTCGGGAATCGCTGCTGCGGGACCCTCGGCTGCCCGGCGGGACGGAGCGGGGGCCAGCCCCACGCACGGCGAAGAGGGGAGCCGGCCAAGGCCACGGAGAGCCGAGAGCGCTGGGATCCCAGCCTGGGAAAAGGAGGGATCGGATTCCTCCCTCCCCGTCCCCGCCGGACAAACTCTTCCGGGTGGGGACTCCTACGCGCCGAGCTCTGCCCAGGCACGGCGGCGAGCTGCTCCTTCCCACAGCCCACGGCTGCCTCGGCGGCAGGGAAACACCGGGATCGGGCTCGGAATGGGAAAACCGGGAATGATCCTGGCCCCCGGCGCCCCGCTGGGCTCAGCCCGGCTGCCGACTCATCCCTGCCGTGGAAGCGTCGAAGGAAAAGTTTCCCCGTCAGCACAAAAACGCGGACACTTGGCCGGAGCTTCCCCTTGGCCGCTGCCGCCCTGGCCGGGAGTTCCCCGCGCTGGGGACTCGCCAGGAGCCGGCCCTGGGTGGCCGCAGAGGGCGGGGGTGGCAGGGGACAGGCCCGGTCACTGCGTTGGGGACACCGGTGTGACCCCTGGGGCTGCCACAGCCACTCGGGGAAGGGACAAATTCCCGGGGTCAGGAGCTCTCCCGGTGTCGCCGGGTGATGGGATGGATGGTCCTTCCCGTGTCTCTGCCCTTGCTAGGGAGCTGCAGGATTTGGTGTCACCGCTGTGTGTCCCCTGCACCCTCCTGGTCTCGCCATTTAGGGCCCCGTTTAGGACTTGATGCCTTGATCCCAAAGCCCAGAAATCCCAGGGAAGCTGTCCGGGATCCCTCAGCATCCCACCAGGGTCCCTATGTCCCTCACTAGCCACACGGCCAGTTGCGGCCTGGCCACCCTGGAGGGAACGGGGCCAGCCCCGAAAGGGAATCCCACAGCCCTGATTCCTGATTCCAGCCCCAATTCCTGATCCCAGACCTGATTCCTGGTTCCAGCCCCAAAAGTGAATCCCATGGCCCTAATTCCCAATTCCAGCCCCGATTCCCAATCCCAGCCCCGATTCCCGATTCCAGCAGCCTCGCTGTCCATCCCACACTGGCCTCTGAGACCCCTCCCCGAAGCTCACAAATGCAGGACGACTCCGAACTCAGCTGTTACTCACAGAGAGCTCTCCCAGGATTTAAGGTGCTTAATTAGCGTTTGGAAAAGAGTCACCAGCCGGGTGGGTGACACCCCAGCGGGTGTCACCCGAGCCTTCCCTCCTTCCCCTACCCAGGCTCACCTGGTGTCTTTTTTCCCCTTTTCCTAATGATCCGGCAGAGGGGCAGGGTTTATAAGTCCATGGAAACTCTATTATCCCCGTGCATTAAAGCCTAAAGCAGCTAATTAAAACATCAAAGTCGCAGAGCTCGTTAGCTCGGCCTCGGCGCTGGTGGAAGGTGACAGGGAACGTGGCTGTCACCCGGCTGCTGTCACCCGGCTGCTGCCAGGGACCACAAAGCTGGGTGTGCACCCTAAAACATGTCCTGTGTCCCAGTGTCACTCTCAGCATTGGTCACTTCCCATCTGAGGCTTTGCATCCCATTGCCATGGTCATATCCCACAGCCATGGTCACTCTGAGCAGTGGTCACCTCCCATAGCCATGGTCACACCGAGAATCGGTCACCTCCCATGGCCATGGTCACAATGAGCACTTGGTCACCTCCCAAAAAGGATCTGCATCCCATGGCCATGGTCACACTGAGTGTTGGTCACTTCCCACGGCCATGGTCACACCAAGCAGTGGTCACTTCCCAAAGGACCTGCGTCCCATTGCCATGGTCACGCTGAGCATTGGTCATTTCCCGTCTAAGGGCTGGCATCCCATTGTTGTGGTCACTCTCATCACTGGTCACTTCATTCAAGGATCTGCATCGCATTGCCATTGTCACACTGACCATCGGTCATTCCCCATTGCCATGGTCACACCAAGCATCCTCCCGTCTCTCCGTGTCCCTGTCCCTGCTCTGCCCATCCGCTCCCGGAGCCGAGCGGGATCCTCGGGGTTTCACCCCAGGTTTTCCGCCGGTTCCTTTCCCAGCACGGCGCAGCCGTGCCCGGGGGGAGGAGCCGTGGGCGAGGAGGAAGCGGGAGCTGCCAGCCCTTCCCCGGGCCCTGCGCGGGGACCAGCGGATCCGGGCAGCGGCAAGCGGGCGGCGGCAGCGAGTCCTCCCCCCGCCACCAGCACCGCAGAGATTTGTGTCCCCAAATCCCCGCAGGCTCCGTCCCCGCGCGGGTGGACACTGCGGGAAAACTCCGCTCGTGGCCTAGCAGGAGGAAAACAGGAAAAAGGGGAAAAAAAAACAAAAAAACAAAAAACAAAACCACAACCCGAGAGAGAGAGTGGGAAATCGCGGAGAATCCGCCGGTCCCGGCGAGGGGCGGGGATGAGATCGGAGGAGCGGGGGCGGGGCGGGGATTGAGCGGGGAAGGGCGGGGGGCAGCGGGAGGAGCCGGGGAAGGAGAGCGGGGAAGGAGCGGGGACGTGGGGGAAAGGGTCGGGGGCAGGCGGGGAAAGAGCCGGGGGCAGGCGGGGAAGGAGCGGGCTCGTTTCGCAGGGCTTGGGGACAAGGGGAAACTCCAGGCTCGGCTCCACCCCGGCGCTTTCGAGCGCCGAACAGTGGAGAGAGCAGCCGTCCTCCCTGCTCTTACTATCCTGCCCAAGGATCTGTGCCACCTTGTGCTGCCCCCGCCCTGCCCGGCCTGTGCCCTGTGCCCCGGTGGGCTCCGGCTCGGCGGCTCCCGGCTCGGGTGACGGTGACAGATCCCCCGGGAAAGCGCTGCGGACCCACGGCACGCGAGCGCGAGCCGCAGCGCGGAATTCCCTCCGTCATCATCTCGAGCGGAAAAAAAAAAAAAAAAAAAAAAAAAAAAAAAAAAATAAAATAGAAAGAACAACACCCAACAACACCCTGCGCCTTCTCAAACCTCGCTTCCTGCAGCGCTCGCAGCTCTTCCACAGCGCCGGGCAGAGCTTTTGCAGCTCGGGAAGGACGCAGGGATGGAGCCGGGGCTCGGACGGGGAGCGGCACCAGCGGCTCCGCCGGCGGCGAGGGTGGGACGGGGCCGGAGCCCGCGCCCCGCGGGGAATGCGCGGTGCCGGGGGAGGAATGGGGAAGCGCTGCCTCCCGCCCTGAGCGCTCCCCGGCTCCACCTGCCCCATCCCGGAGCTGGCACCTTCCCCGCGGATCCGAGCCACGGGGAGTCACCGGGGGGAATTTGCGAGGCCTCCGAGCCCACCCAGCGCCCACCGTTCAGGGAGGGTCCTTTACTCCCCGCATGCCAGGGGCACCTGCAGCCCCCCAGAGCCGCCCCCAGCCCACGGGTGGGATTCCCGAGGGGAGGGTCACCCCAAGGGGCAGCCGGGCAGGGAAGCCCGGGGCCGGGGAGGGATCCCCGGGGCGCGGCGGGGTGGGGCTGGCGGAGCGCGGGGGCGTCAGCCTCGCTTGGCTCATGATTTAATAATTCAGGTGCGTTTCAGTGCTCACGGAAGCGAAAGATTGAGGGCAGCGTCTGGAGCCAGGCGGCGGTGCAGCCCCCGCCTCGTCCCCGCAGCATTTGGGGTGGGGGCTCTGCTCGGGGTCCCCCCGGCCCCACGGCGGCTCCGGGCGCCCCACGGCGAGCTCCGAGCACTCACCTCTAGCCCAGCTCGCTGCCCATGACTCCCGCCCGTCCACCCACGTCCAGGGCCGGCCGGCCACGGCCACGGCCACAAACTGGCTGCACTGGTTTGAGCTTCGCAATGCAAACCCCCACCCAAGCTCAGGTCTCCAGAGATAAGAGCACAATAACCTATTGTCCCTCCTCCCCTCCCAACATCTCCACTCGCCTCTGGCGAGCCGGGGAGGGACCCCCAGCTCCCGCAGCCCCCACCCCCGCCACCGGGCGCCCCACGAGGGCACGGACCCACCGAGCCGGGCCGGGGATGCTGGGCGAGGCTCCGCGGAGCCTGGGTGGGAATACTGGGAGGCGCGGGAGAGACGGACTGAGGCCACCAGCCTGGCCGGGCTTCCATGGATTTCCTGATTTATTTTTTAATTTTTTTTTTTTTTTCCGCTCTCCGCTCCCTGTTTTCTGCCGGGATCTGCCGCTGGATTGGTGCAGAGCGGGAGGGGGACGTGCCCAGCCGTGGCGTGGGCAGCCCCCACGCAAGCCTCCCGCCCCACTCCGCCCCCCACCCCGAGCAGGAGCACCCCCCTGCGGTGGGAAAAAAAAAAAAAAAAAAAAAAACAAACCGAAACGCCCCCACGCAGCACCTTCCCCGCTCTGTCCTTGGGCTGCCGCAAGCCCCCCTCCCCTTCCCCCGCCTCTTCCTTCCATATCATCCTCCTCCTCCTCCCCGCAATGCCACAACTCGCTGCCTCCCAAAAATCCAGAGCCACACGCGCGACCGGGAACCCCGCGCCCCTTCTCCGGCCGCCTCAAGGGCGGGCAACAAGTTGTAGGATCGGACCGGAGCGTCCCCACGACCCCAAATCCCGGGGTGGTGGGGGGGTGCTGCGGGAGTTGCCCCCTCCCCAAGATGTTGGGGGCTGCACGCCGGGAGGATCGGAACGTCCGCCCCAGAGCGGACGGAGCGCGGTCACCCCATCACCGCACCCCTCTGCCACGCGGGGTTGGGGTCGGGGGGTCCCACGCCGAGCCCCCCCGCTACTCCAGACCCACGCCAAGCCCCCACCCCTCAATCCCACCTGCTGCACCCGCGGCACGGAGCGGGCGGGGAGAAGGGGAGACCCCGCTGCCAGGCCCCACCCGCCCGGCAGCGCGATGCTCGCACCACCCGCACCCCCCGCCCCTACAAGAGAACACCCCCACAGGCCGCTCCCGGTGTCCCCCACGACCTAACCCCCGCGGGACCCCCGCCCGAGGGTCCCCCCGCTGCCGAGGGTCCCCCCGCGCACTCACCGGCTCCGGTCCCACGGCGCCCGGCTGGCGGCGGAGCCCCCGCGACTGGCCATGGGATGGAGGGGCACCGGTCCCGCAGCTAACGGGAGAAAATGCTTGTCATGGCAACCCCCGAGCCGTGCGGGGCCGTGCGGGGCCGGCGGCGAGGGAGCGGGACGGCGGCGAGGGAGGGGGAGGGCTCGTCCAGCCCGCCGGGGGAGGGGCTCCCTTAAGGTGGCTGCGAGCCCCGACGGCTGCTTAAGGGACGGCGAAAGGAACGGGGCGAGCTGCGCGGCCCGGGGGTGGGGAGGAGCGGGGGACCCCAAAAAGGGGCTGGACCCCATGGGGGTGCACCCCTGAAAAGGGTGGGAACCCCCAGGGGGGGACAAGGTGGGGGGCGCTGGGCAGGGCGGAGGGTGCGCCCCCGGAAATTGTGGGGACACCCCGGGCAATGTGGGGACCCTCAGGTAGGGTGGGGACACCGGGCAGGGCTGCGGGCGCACCCCTGAAAAGGGTGGGAACCCCCCCAGCAATGTGGGGACCCCACGGGCAGAGCCCCAAAAAGGGTGGGGACCCCCTCGGGCAATGTGGGGACCCCACGGGCAGAGCCCCAAAAAGGGTGGGGACCCCCTCGGGCAATGTGGGGACCCCACGGGCAGAGTGGGGTAGACGATCCCCAAAAGTGTGGGGACACCCCCGGGTGATGTGGGGACCCCTCAGGAAGGTTGGGGACACCGGACAGGGTGCCAGGTTCACCCCTGGAAAGTTTGGGGACCCCCAGGACAAGAGGATGTGCGTACCCCCAAACAGCGGGAGAACCCCACGGGCAGAGTGCGGTGAGCGATCCCAAAAAGTGGGGGGACACCCCTGAGCAGTGTGGGGTGAAAGATCCCAAAATGTGCAGGGACACCCCCGGGCAATGTCGGGGACTCCACGGGCAGAGTGGGGTGAGCACCCCCAGAAAATGTGGGAACAGCCCCAAAAAGTGAGGGGAACCCCCTAGGGAGTGTGGGGATCCCCAAGTACTGTGGGAACCCCAAAAAGCGAGGGCACCCCCGTGCCCGAACCTCTCCCTGCTCCAGACGTGGGGGAGGCAGAAGAAGCTCCCTGACCTGTGGGGTTTCTTGTGGGGTTACAATCCTTTTGGGGTTTGTGGCTGATCCCCAGGATTTGGGGGCAAAGCCTGATCCCCCCCCAATTCCAGATCCGACCCTCACCTCTTTTTTTTAAAGGAACCGTGATAAAATCCCCACGGAATCCTCCCCAAATGACGGGGACTCGGTGGCCCCGCTGGCCACACTCGGTGGCCTCGGGACTGGGGCCAGCAGGGCAGGGAGAGGGACCCTTTAACCCCGCCGGAGCCCCAGTTTGGGCTGGCAGCGCTTCCAGTTCAACCAGTGCAGCTCCCGTGCGCTCCCAACGGTTTTTTCCCCCCTCGAGGGCCTGCAGGTCGGTCATTCCACATTCCCGAGCGCTCCCAGCCCGCTGTGCTGCTCCAGAGGCTGGAAAGGAATCGTGTCCTTCACCCTGGAAATTCTTCCAAAAATTCCCTTCCTCACCTCGCTGGGATGGACCTTCCTCCAGAGGATTTTTTCTTTTTTTTTTTTTTTTTTTTTTCTTTTTTTTTTGAGCAGAAATCGCCGTTTGAAGTCACCTGAGTGACCCAGAGCAGCCCGTTGTTGGATTTAAATTAATTAATGAATTAATCTATTAATTAAATTAATTAATAAATCAAAATTTAAATTTATAAATTTAAGTAATTAATAAATAAAAACCGTCCTTTTGGGGCACGGAAGGCACCAACCTCCTCTGGAGCTTTGCTTTGAGGGGAGGAAAATGCCCCAGGCTGAGGATTCCTCCTCAATTCCTCTTCAGCATTTTCCTGGAGTTGATGGGGTTTTTCCCTCTGAAAATAAAAATTTCCAGGGCTGGAGTTCCTCACAGGAAGAGCAAATCTCACATCCCAAAAATCCAAATTCAGGCTCTTTCCATTGGGCAGCTCCGCGCTCACCTGATGCAAAAATGGGGAAAAACACATGGATTTTATCAATTTGCCAAAAATCAGACAGCGCTGACCGGGCTGGTTCCCTGTGACCATGGAACTGCTCGGAAAAAAAGGGGTTGGAGCAGCTGCAGGGGCCACTTCTAATGGGGACAGGGTGGATTTGGGGTGGCACTGGGAGCAGGCTGGAGTTGGGGTGACACCGAGTACAGGCTGATTTGGGGTGGCTGTAGGGACAGGGTGGGTTTGGGGTGACACTGACACAGGATGGATTTAGGGTGACACAGGACAGGCTGGATTTGGGATGGCATTGGGGACAGGCTGGTTTAGGGTGACACTGGGAACAAACTGGATTTAGGGTGACACTGGGGACAGGTTGATTGGGTGCATTGGCCTGGATGGGGTGGCATTGGGGACAGGCCAAATTTAGGGTGACACAGGACATGCTGGATTTGGGGTAACACTGGGGACAGGCCAGATTTGGGGTGGCAGTAGGGGCAGTGTGGACTTCAGGTGACACTGGGGACAGGCTGATTTAGGGTAACACTGGGGACAGGCTGGATTTAGGGTGACCCGAGGACAGGGGTGATTTAGGAGTGACCACCGGAGAGATCGTTTGGTGGAAACGCGGTGCCTCTAACTGCAGTCGAACCCAGCGCTGAGCTGCCTGAAACGGGGCAGGAAAATGATTTTTCCTCACCCTCGGGAGTCGAACAGCTGGGACGCCCCCGATTGAAGGGTTGTTGAACAGCACTTATGAACGGCCAAAAATAAACAGAACTGCTTTTCATTCTCCTGATTTTGGGTTCAGGCAGCCGGATTTGGGCATCGCCGCGGTGATTTCAGCAGAAATGCTCCTCAGAGCGATGCCACTGTGGGTGTTTGGAAAGCACAATCCACGGATTCGCCACGGCACAGGAGCTGCTCTGCAGCCACCGCGATAATGTTATCCGGCTCCGCGATTTGCATAAATGCATACGATTTGAATATGCAAATGCAGGCTTCCAGGCTGTCACCGCAATAAACACAGCGAGATTTTCAGCGCTGGAAAAGCTTTTCCTTCCAAAGGGAGACGCTGGGATTTGGTTGGGGGGCTCCAAAGCGGTGGTGGGGAGTCACCTGCGGGTTTTGTTCTGGTCTGTTCGCTCTCCGTAGGGTACCAAGGGGAGGTCATGGCAGGGTCTGAGTCCCATCTGTCCAGACTGCACACGTCGCTCGTGACCAGGAGCCCACGCCAGCCGTCTCGGGGACTGCGTCCCCCCGTGCTGCTCGTCTTCTCAGCACAGAAAAGGGGCGACGTATTTGTTGCTGGGGAAGGGCGATGGGATATCATTGTGCAGTGCTCACCTCAACCAGGGAGTGGTCAGGTTAGAATCCTCAGGGCAATAGTTAAGGTCTTGGGGCACCTCCTTACGCGTGATCAGGTGGCGCCTGGCCCAAGTGTGATCGAGGTCGCTAGATGGTCAATTCTTATTGGCAGGTCACAGTGGGCCAGTGGTCAGTGGGCAGTGCTCAGTGGTTCAAGTTGGTGTCTCAGCAGGGCTTAGTGGACCTACGTGGGCGCATTTCCCCCTACGTTGTTCACTGCGTTCAAATAGTGCATGGTCGCGAGGGCAGTGCTTCCGAATCTCTGTAGCAGGATTTACAAATGGTTTTTTTCCTCAGAGTTGGCAGTTTGTGTCATTTTTTGGGGATCTCTGTGCCTCGCGGAGTGGCAACGTCCAAGTTGATGCTTCAGCAGCGATCAACACTCAGTTGGCTGCGCAGTGTCTCACCATGAATAAATTAAAGGGTTCAAATCCCCCGTGACGTCAGTTTCCTCAATGACTCAGTTGAAGGACTTCCCGTGGTCATTTCGGGCTAGTGGTTCAGTGTGTACAGTTTCGGTTGCCCAGCTCAGAGGCCAGCGGGAACTCAGCAGCGATAATGCTCAGCTGGGACTCATTCGCGTCAGTGCCCTCACGGGGTTTCATCTCTCGGGCTCTCCCAGTGAATCAGACTCGCGCCGCTACCGCAGGATCAATGTCTGTTTTTGTGCTCAGTTGTGCTGCCAGCCACATCCCAAAGGCACATGAGAGCCCCTCACTGTCCCCGTCTAACTGCCAGGAAATCTTTGTTGTGGTGTAAAATTCACACACAAAACCCCAAACTCGAGTCCTTGTTTTGGTACCATACGGTCTGTGGCTTTTCAATCCCATAGGTCTGCGGGTTTCCTGGGGAGCAGAACTCATTCTCTAGAGACATCATGTTGCCTTTGCTGGTGGAGAGTGCCAAGAATGCCCCTCCACGGAGAGAAAAAACCACTCCTCGGGGGCAGGAGGTGCTCTGGTGGCTGTCGACCGAATGGGGTGGGAGGAGCGACACTGCCTCGGTGAATATTGAGGAGAAGTCGACCAAGCCTCGGGAGGCAAAGAATATTGCGAGAAAGCAAACTCGAGAGTGACCCGAGATAAAAAATAAAAAGTTGAATATTAGATAAAATCCAATGACCGTTAGCGCCATTCCAGAGACTTCATGCCTACATACGGGTTTAATAATATCCCGGAGGAGAAGCAGGTGCCAAGGGGAAAGATATTAATTGTTGGAGAAGCGTTTAATGAAAAGGTGTTTCGTTTGAAATTATATAATGAATTAAGAAGTATTGATTTGGGATTAATGTAATATTATATATAGAGGAAGGTAGGCTGATGACCGCCGCGTAGCTGCCAGGTTCGGCGAAGGTAGAGGGGATGTAGAGGAATCAGATCCGGACACTCTAAAGACTGGCACTCTAACGCGCCGGGACTGATTACCACCCAAGCATGCTCAGGGATTTTCTAACCCCGCCTCACCTCCAGCCTCCTTCAGGAACACGTCCCACGAACTCTAATATACTAACACATTGTCATCCGAGTTAATATCTTTAATCCCATGATCTGGTCGCCAGCTTTTACCTGCGCCAAGCTATCGTCTAGCAACAATGAGCCTTTATCCTTGATAAATGAAATGAAAAATAAAAAAAAAAAAAAAAAAAAAAAAAAAAAAAGAATGAAGTGGAGATTATATGGCTGCTCCGATGGGAACAAAAAGATGTTGAAGAAATGAGCTTATGGGTCGTCCAAAATGGAAAAAAAAATGTGAGAAATGAGATCATTAGAGTGTCATCAAGCAGAGACAAGGTAGTAGAAAAGAGATATATTTTGAGAGTTCAGTTCCCAGAGACCAGGGGAAAATGTGAGAAATGAGCTTTTGGGTCAGTCCAGACAGGGCAAGATGTGAGAAAGAGGCTTAATTGTAGATACAATGCAGAATGGGGAAAAGATGTTGAAGAAATGTAGATATCCTCCTTCTCAAACCCAATGATTCAACACAGAGCTAGTCCCAAAGGAGTTTGGCTAAAAAGGTTGGAATCACAGGCGTTATAGATGGAGGGATTTTAGGGAGAAAGCACACGCACACATTCAGCTGGGATGCTGACACTCCATAATCCTATGACTGCTGTCCCTCTGCAGGACCATTGGCCACTTGTCTACACCGACCCTGGGGATGGACACCCAAATGCGTAGATCTCTGGGTTCCCCCATCGCATCTTCAGCACCTGGGAGCCCCGAGGGTAGATGGACACCCAATTAGCTGTCCCCTCTAGAAAGGACCTCTATATGACACTGTCTCAGCACCTTGGGTAATTAAATGTTTTCACTCTGAGAAGCTGGGTCCCTGGAGGACCCCATGTGACACTGTGAGCACCCTGGGATGGAGACCAAAGCTGTCCCCTGAGGACCATGGACACTGTCAGCACCCCTGGGATGGACACCAAAGCTGTCCCCTGAGGACACAGACACACTTGTCATGTTCACCCGGTGGTGGTCCTGGGCAGGCTTGTGCATGGTACTAATCTGAAGCTGTGTCGTGAGAGACAGTGATTTTATCTCGGTCAGAAGTGCCTGTTGGGCGTGAGGTGGACGCAGGGACAGCCCGACGGTTGGGATGAGCCAAATATCTAGGGAGAACATAATGCCATTCTGGCAAGAATCTGAAAGGGGTCACCAGATCTATCTGGCGATCTGGGAAAGGCTCATCTCACTCCTTGTCTTTCATTAAAATAGCCGATTGCTTCAGTAGCTCCAGAGCCTTCTGAGTGTCCCCCATGTCACCCAACGTGTCCCTTGCCTGGGCCTCTTGCCAAAGCTCTGGCAGAGCTCCTGAGATAAGGAGGTCGTTTTCAGCATAGGTGCATTACCAGGGACTGTTCCCAAAGGAGGCTCGGAGGTTCATACAGGCATGGGTGACAATCACCAAGACGCACACTCTAGTCTGCGTCAGCATTGAAGGGAAGAGGGTTCCTTGGGGATTTTATCAAGCCGCCGTTCCAAAATTCTGGATCCTGCACTGCCAGTTTGGAGCAAAAGTCTCTTTATCTCAGCTCCCTTCTAAGTTCTCTCCTTAACCAAACAGACAGCAGCAGCACATTCCACAATTGGACCCAACCCCACAATAAGTGGGGTGGACGGTCTTTTATTTTAGCCTGGAGGATCATCCTTATTTCGGGAGGAATCATCAAAATATGACGTAACTTGAACTCTGCAACCTTACCGAGACGAGAGAGACATGCTTGTGTTCTGCCAAAAAACGTCTTGTCAACAACAATAAAGGTGGGTATTTAGTGTAGAAAAACTTATTTAACAGGGGGAATTTGGTTTGTGCTAGAGCGCCCAAAACCGGTCTCATTGCAAGAGGACCGACAGGAGGAATAACTTAGAATTCAGATGAGTAGCAAGTTATGTCAGTGATTGTATAAGAGAGACGGAGTTGAAAGATAGTTAATAATTTTTCCAACGAGGCACATCTGAAATAAACAAACGAAAACCCGACACAACATAGAGAAGACAAGGAAGATATAACACTTAAAGTGCTTTTTACTATATTCCAAATATAATAAAAAAATAAAAAACCATTTTTTT
>VKON01001859.1:0-12349 GCA_009741485.1 Malurus cyaneus samueli
CTCCTGAGGCCGCGCCTTGAGGAGCAGGCCGCCTGGGCTGGCATCCTCTGGAAGCGATCACAAACTCATCTGCTCCCAGCAGCTGCTGCTGCCCAACACTCCTGCCTTTTAGGAACACCCTTGGCACTGCTTTTGCTGCCGGGGAATGGCCACAACATCCTGCTCTCACACTGCCAAAGAAAGCTGCCAAGCCGAGGTGGGCAGGATGAAACATCTGCCTTGACTGAAGCCATCCGCTTGGGGTCCGCTATCAAACAGCCGATCCTAAAGGGGACCCTTTGGAGCTGTCCTGGGCCCCACAGCGCTGAGCAAACCTCCCTCACAGTGGGGCCTCTCCGAGCCGGGAACTCTTCCGTTTGCTGCACTCGGGGATCCCCCAACAACCACGGGCCCTGGCCGATCCCCCGCAAAACTGCTCGGGTCAACCCTTCACCCCCGGGAGGAGATGCAAAGGCACCACAGTAGCATTTCCACGCCTCTCCAGGGGAATTTCTCACAGGGCAATTTCACCCTGCCCTGACTCTGCTGTGTGCACACAGATTCATGGGCATGCAGAATGGGGAGAACAGTGCGGTCTCAAAGTGTTTAAGTAACGTAGGCCT
This sequence comes from Malurus cyaneus samueli, assembly GCA_009741485.1. NCBI lineage: Eukaryota > Metazoa > Chordata > Aves > Passeriformes > Maluridae > Malurus > Malurus cyaneus. The sequence goes on from VKON01001859.1 coordinate 603, forward strand.
GAGGAAATTGGCCTGTAGGGAAAGTAAAGCATAACTCAGGTTAAATGGTGTAAATTGTGATTCCATCTGTTGAATTGTCTGAGATTTAACGTACCTCCAGCATAACTTCCACCTCGGAGTTCTTCTGAGTTACATGTTAAGCTTTTACGCCATTTCCTTCTTATCCTTACCACTCACTCGTCTGTTTTGCTCACGTGCACTCCTGCAAAGACCAGCACACGCAGGCTCATGATGCCATGGACAGTTTTTGATGTCCGTCTGTTAATATCAAATGTGGTTTTGACTGATATCCTTGCTGGTGCTTTTGTACCTTCAGAAATTCTCCTCTGCCCTGGTTTGGCCTCCCCTCAGGCAGTCTAGATGGTGCAGCTGCCAGGGAAGGGCAGTCCGTGCTCCTCAGCACGGCACCCCGCTTCCAGAGGCAGCGGTGATCACCTGTGTTTGTCACCACGGGCTCCACGGAGGCATCACCCCTCCCTGTGGCATTCTGAGTGCACTGAGCTGGGGTGTTCAGCCGGAGAAGGAAGGCTTCGGGGAGACCTTCAGAGCCCCTCCATGGCCTAAGGGGCTCCTTGGAACTGGAGAGGGAATTTGACAAGGCCTGCAGGGACAGGGATAGAGAAATGCTTCCCACGCCAGGAGAACAGGGTTAGATGAATATTGGGAAGGAATTCTTCCTTGAGGGGTGAGAGGTTCCCTGGCACACGTCCCAGAGATCCCATCCCTGGAGGGTGAATACAGCACTCCAAAATATGATCCCTAAAAGCTTTCATTGCATCATAAGGGAGATTTTGCAGGAATTAATGTGGGCTCTAAGTGCTGATTAAACCTCAAGCACCCTCTTTAACTGTCCTACCCTTGGGATCTTAGCATCTACATTACAATGGAAAAACAGGAATTCTTGTTTCAGATATGCTTCTTTGGGCCCAGGACAGCTTTTGGCTATGATCCTGATGCTTTTCCCAGAATGGGACTTTCTTCTCAGAAGCACCCAGCTGCCTCCCCAGCACTGCCAGCACTGCAGCAATCCAGAGCCACCAGCAGCACCAGCATCCTCTGCGTTGAGGACCATGAGCCCCTCAGGGAACAGAAATGAGGAATGGTAGAAACCAGTTGGGAGATCGAAGGCAGTTGGAGAATGGGATAGTAACCAAGGAAGGAGTGTTTCTAATGAGGAGAAAATGAGGAGCCATTAGGAAAATTCTTCATTTGGAGCTTTTGAGTAAAGCGAATTCCTCTTTGGGAAAGGGCGGGAGAGCAATCAAGATAAATAATCGCAACAAAGTGGGATTCTGACGCAGCCAAAGATGCAATTTCCAGCTACCCTGTGACTCCACCTAGTCTTGGGGAGCAACACCAGCAACAGGAGATCGATGTTCTTCATGTTACTGACCTGGCAGGATCTGCTTCAGGATAAGGATCCAAAAGGAGAGAGAGGTACCGGGAAGCACTGCTGATCCGGACAGACACCCTTTGCCTGCTGCTGCCCCACACTCCAACAGTCAGTTGCAATCTTTTCCTCCTCCCTGCCCCTCCTTCCTCTCCTCCAGAGCTGCTCTGTTCCTTGGCCACCTCTCCCAGTGAGCTGCAGGCCCTCCCCAGCTCCTCCTCCTGCTGCCCTGAGCTTCCCTTCTCATCTCCGCCATTACATCCCAGCCCTCCCTCTTTTTCTGCCCATTCTCCACAATTTCCACTGTCTCCTCCCCCTGCACATCTCACTTCTTCTCACTGAATCCTTCCCACTGCAGGGAGCTGCTGAGGAGCTGATGCTCCATCCCTGGATTCCAAGCACTGACTGCCCATCCCTCTGACCACAGCCTGGGGGACACATCCACTGCCTGCCCAGCGTCCATCCATGGAGGAGATTCACACCGTGTTCCCATCTCCCACAATACCCCTGAAGGATATTAGTTGTAAAGATATATGACTGATGTGCCATGGTGAGCTGTCACACGCTCATCTGCACTTGTGGGCTGTTCGGGAATGGGGCTTACTTCCTCCTCGGATTCTCCAAACCGCAGCAAGCCCATCACTGTCTACCACTTCCACATGCCATTCATTGACTCGGTCTTCCTCCTCCTCATCATCATCTACACCATGCTCTATCTGCAGAAGAATGAGTTCTGTTTCCGTGTCACACCCATAAAGTATGCAATGTTGCTTGAGCAGCTGTTTCTGTTCTTCTACGACCTGGGGCTGTACCTGCTCACGCCCTCAGCTTCACAGGTGCAGTCCATCTTCTGCCCTCTCCGGTGCCACTACCAGCGTTCCCAGCACCAGTTGGTGGTGGTGAGTGCCATGCAAGGAGCCATCTCCATCGCTGTCATTCCCACACTGACTTCACTGTTCCTGAATCCTGAGGCTGTGGTATTTGCTGTTATTCTCTGGTTCATGTACATCGTAAACCTTCTCTTCGTTGCTTCCTCCATGGTCATGTCCACGATCATCCTCTTCTTTAAGGACAAGTGTGGCTCTGAGCAGAAACAACACAAGGGGCTCGACATCATTGTCTTCCTTATGGTGCTCTTTGCTCTGCCTCCGTGCATCTGGAATTTCCTGCATGTGTTTGGCTTGGCTGCCTCGCCCCAGAGTGTTCTCCTGTTTGCCTCCATCCACTGCAGCATCAAACCCTTCATTTACTTCTTGGTGGGGAGCTGTTGGAGGCCCTGCTCTATGGGGTCCTGCCGGCTCTCCCTCCTGAGGGTCTTGGGGGAGCCAGAAAAAAACACTGCCAGCAAGCAATGATGCCAGCACAGACTCAGAGGTGTGAGCCTGTAGATCCCTTCCTCTGCACTGCTGAAGGATCACAGAACAGAGGCTGAGGGCTTCTAAATATCCGCAGGATCGCCCTCCCACAATGTATTCCTGCACGAGAGGGAAGCTGGGGAATGTGGGAAGGATGCTCTGCAGGGAGCACATTGGAGCATGGCTTTCCTTCCCCCTCCTGGTTTCTGGAACCCCCTTCCCCTAAAGGGATCTCTCCCAACATGGCTGTGATCCCAAAAATCCCCCTGACACCTGGTTCCTGTATCCCACTGTGGTCTGATATCAATAAAGACATCGTGAACCCTGGAGCTGCCTTGGCCCGTCTGCCAGCGCTTGCCGCCTTCCTCTGCTCCTGCTGCGCGCGCGAATGAGGTTGGGGAGGGACACAGCCATGGCTTGTGCTCCCTGCAAGCAAACACTGAATCCATGCCCAGGATGCTGGATGGCAGCGGCACAGCGGCCATGGAACAGGATGGCCCAGGGGCTTCGCATTCCCCGCTGGCCGCTCTGGGAGTGTCACAGCAAACATCTCCCTGCTCCCGGCTGGAGCAGGGCAGGAGGGGTCAGGAAGGGTCTGGATCCCTGGATCTGCCGCCGATCCCAAATGTCCCCAGTGGAGGACAGAAGAGCCCGACAGGACAAGCTCAGAGCCAGGGATCGACCGGGAAACCTGCGGGACGGGACGGGAAGAGATGGCATGCATGGCATGGCATGGCAGCGAGTGGCATCGAGTGTGGGACATAGATGGGGAAGGGAAGATGGGATAAGATGGAGATAGGACAGGGATGGGGAATGCAGATGGGATGGGGCAGCAATAGGGATAGGGACAGCCATAGGGATGAGTTAGAATTTCAGGAATATTTTATTCTGAGAAGATCTGAATCAATGCTGCTCTCTGGGCTACAACCCTTAGAAAGTTTGAGGTTCCATCTGACTCAACTTCTACACTCCCTTGGGAGTCAGACAGCAGCCTACAGTGAATTCCATGGAATTCCTAGAAAGCTGGAATGAGGTCAGATGATTTCTACCCAGGCTGATCTGGGTAGAAATTTCTAGAAAGGTGGAGCAAGATGATTCCTACTCAGACTGACGTGTCTGGGAGCTGGGATGCCCCTGCTGGAAATGGCATTTGTGGGACCCGGGACCAGAACTGCCTCCTCTCTTCCCTTCCAACAACCACATCATGTCCCCAGCTATGAATCTCACATCCCCTCACCAGGCCAACCCTTTTCAAGGGCAAACAGTTCATGATCCAGGCTGAAGGCGTCACCGGAAGAGCTGCAGAAGGAACACTGGACAAGGGGGAATGGCTTCCCCCACTGATGAGGGGGTGGTTCAGATGGATATTAGGGAGAAATCCGTCCCTCGGGTGAAGGGGTGGAGAGGCCCTGGCACAGGTGTATCGAGACTGTGGCTGCCCCTGGATCCTGGAAGTGTTCCAGCCAGGCCTGATGGTTTTGAAGCAATCTGGTTGGTGAAGCGTGTCCCTGCTGGAAAGGGTGGGATCAGGTGGAAACCCAAATCGCTCCAAGACTGAGAAGAGGAGATGAGCTGCTGAGTGAAAAGGTCGGTGGGAGGGATCACAGCACTCCAAACTAATGCCCTAATAGCTTCATGGCCTCATTAAGGAATTAGCATTAATTAATGTGGCTCTGAGTGCTGATAACCTGGCTGCAAGCAACTCTGCTGTATTTCTCTTGGGCTGTGTGAGCCAGTATTAGAATGAAAAAAAAAAAAGGAATTCTTGGCTCAGCTTCCTTGGGCCCAGGGGAGGATTTTGCAATGATCGCTGATGCTTTCCCAAAATGGAGTTATTTTGAGAAAGCACCAGCTGCCTCCCAGCCACTCGCAGCACCACCAGCATTTCCAGTGCCAGCAGCACAGCACCCCTCTGCTGGAGGGACCATTCGACCCCTCAGGGAGAGAGAATGAGAAATGGTGAAACACTCAGGAGAAGGAAGGTAGTCAGAGATTGGGACATTCTGCAGGGAAGGAGTTTTTCTCGTCAGGAGGATATGAGGAGCCATTACAAGGTTCTGCATGCAGAACTTTTGGCAAATGGCATTCTTTCCGTGAGTTCAACCAAAAGAAAAGAAAAGAAAAGTAAAAACAATAATCTAAAGAATGCGAGCGATTGATCTTCAAAGATGCAATTCGACTCACCACAGTCTGGGAAACAGCTCTGGGACATGGCACGTAGAGGAGACATCAGGATGGGAATGGGGACAATGATCTGGGGACTTTCTCCTTTATGTTACTGACCTGGGAGAATCCAGGTTAGGAAATGGATACAAAAGGAGCAAGAGATGCCAGGAAGCGCTGCTGATCCGGACAGACACCCTTTGCCTGCTGCTGCCCCACACTCAACAGGTCAGTGCAATCTTTTCCTTCATCCCTGCCCCTCCTTCCTCTCCTCCAGCAGCTGCTCTGTTCATGCCACCCTCTCCGAGTGACCGCAGTGCCCTCCCCAGCTCCTGCCCTCTCTGCCCTGAGCTTCCCTTCTCCATCTCCTGCTGAACATCCCAACCCTCCCACCTCCCCTCCCCATCCCACAACTTCATTGCTCTCCTCCCCTGCCATCTCACTTCTCTCCACTGGAATCCCTTCCATGCGGAGCTGCTGAGAGCTGCATCGCTCCATCCTGGGATTCTCCAAGCACTGACTCCCACCCCACTCTGACCACAGCCAGGGGCCACATCCCACTGCCTGCCCAGCGTCCATCCATGAAGGTGAGCACCGTGTCACCACCGCCCCAATCACCCCCCGAAGGAGTTGGTCTGTGTGAGATACCCGATACTATGGTGACCATGGGAGTTGCCACGCTGCTTATCTGCCTCTGTGGGCTGGCTGGGAACGGGGCTGTACTCTCCCTCCTCAGATTCTCCAACCGCAGCAAGCCCATCACTGTCTACATCTTCCACATGGCCATCACTGACTCAACTTTTCTCCTCCTCATTGTCATCTACACCCTGCTCTACCTGCTGAGGAATGAGTCCTGTTCCATTGATATGCCCAAAAAGTATGAGATGTTGCTTGACGAAATGTTTGGGTTCTTCTACATCCTGGGTCTGTACCTGCTCACAGCCATCAGCTTCAACAGGTGCAGGTCCATCTTCTGCCCTCTCCACTGCCACTGCCAGCATTCCCAGCACAATCGATGGTGGTCAGTGCCATGCAAGGAGCCATCTCCATCGCTGTCATTCCCACACTGACTTTGCTGTTCCAGTCCAATGACACTGAGGTTTATGAGGTGATTCTCACCATCTTCTCTCAGCTTCTTCCATGGTCATGTCCAGCACATCCCTCTTCTTTAAGGCCAAGTGTGGCTTCCAGCAGCAGCAGCAACACAAGAGGCTCGACATCATTATCTTCCTCACTGTGCTCTTTGCTCTCTTCCCAGCTTCTGCAATTTCCTGTATCTGCCAGTGAACTCTCTGTCCCTCCATGTTTTTTCCTTCTCGCCTCCATCCACTGCAGCATCAACCCTTCATCTACTTCTCTGTGGGGAGCTGTGGGAGGCCCTGCTCTGTGGGGTCCCCAGGGCTCTCCCTCCTGAGGGTCTTGGGGGAACCAGAAGAAACCACCGCCAGCAGCACCGATGCCAGCACAGACACAGTGGTCTGAGCCTGCAGGGAGCACATTGAAGCATGGCTTTCCTCCTCCCTCACAAATCCTAGAACACTCTCCATCCAAAGGAATCCTTCCCAACATGGCTGTGATCCCAAAAGTCCCCCTGACACCTGGTTGCTGTACCCCACTCCGGTCTGAATCAATAAAGAGCATCGTAACCCTGAGCTGCCTTGCCCCATCTTGCCAGCGCTTTGCCACCTTCCTCTGGCTCCTGCTGCCAGCTGGAATGGGGGTGGAGGGAGGGAGACACAGCCATGGTTGTGCTCCCTGCAGCAACATGATACCCAGTGCCCAGAGCTGGGATGGCAAGCGGCACAGCGGCATGGACAGATGGGGCCCAGGGCTCAGCTATCCCCGCTGGCTGCTCTGGAGTGTCACAGCAACATCTCCTGCTCCCGCTGGACAGGGCAGGAGGGGTCAGGAAGGGTCGGGATCCCTGGATCTGCCGCCGATCCCAAATGTCCCCAATGGAGCGCAGCAGAGCCCGACAGGACGAGCTCAGAGCCAGGGATCGACCGGGAAACCTGAGGGACGGGACGGGACGGGACGCGGACGGACGGGACGGGACTGGGACGGGACGGGACGGGAACGCATGGATGGGTGGGATGGGATGGGTGAGATGGGATGGAGTACACATGGGACTGGAGAGTAAAGATGAGGACGTGATGGAATAGGATCAGGAGCAGTTTAGATGTGCTACTTTGAGACCAGGGGAGATTTTGGCAAGGATCCTGATGCTCTTTCCAGAATTGGATTTGATTCTGAGAAACTCCCAGCTGCCTCCCCAGCACTACCAGCAGCACAAGCATTCCAGGGCCACCAGCAGCACCAGCATCCCTCTGCTCCTGGAGGGACCATGACCCCTCAGGGAGGAGAAACAGAATAGCAGAAAACTGTGAGGAGAGTGAAGATACTCAGAGAATGGCAGATTCTACAGGGAAGGAGTGTTTGTAATCAGGAGGAAATGAGGAGCCATTAGGAAAATTCTTCATTCGGAGCATTTGATAAAAGCCAATTCCTTTGGCGGGGAGGGAAGGGAATTACGATAAATAATGCCAAGGAAGAGAAACTCTCACGTAGCCAAAGATGCAATTTCTGACTCCCCCGAGATTCCACTTAGTCTTGGGGAGAAACACCAGGACAGCAGATAGGCATTCTTTTTGATGTTGTTGACCTGGGAGGATCAGCTTCAGGATAAGGATCCAGAAAGGAGCAAAAATACCAGGAAGAGCAGCTGATCTGGACGGACACCCTTTGCCTGCTGCTGCCCCACACTCAACAGGTCAGTGCAATCTTTTCCTTCCTCCCTGCCCATCCTTCCTCTCCTCCAGCAGCTGCTCTCTTCCTGACACTCTCTCTGCTGACCGCAGTGCCCTCCCCAGGTGCTCCCTCCTCTGCCCTCTTCATCGCTTCTGCTTCTCCTACTGAACATCAAAACTCTCCAACCTCCCTTTCCAATCCCACAATTTCAACCACTCTTTTTCCCTGCATGTCTCACTGCCCTCCACTGAATCCTTCCCACTGCAGGGAGCTGCTGAGGAGCTGCATGCTCCATCCTGGGATTTTCCAAGCACTCACTCCTCATCCACTCTGACCACAGCCAGGGGCCACATCCCACTGCCTGCCCAGCGTCCATCCATGGAGGAGATCACCGTGTCCCCATCTCCCACATCACCCACTGAAGGATATTATCGTTGTAAGATATATGTCACTGATGTGCCCATGGGAGCTGTCACACTTCTCCTCTTCCTCTGTGGGCTGGTCGGGAACGGGGCTGTCCTCTGCCTCCTTGCATTCTCCAACCGCAGCAAGCCCATCACTGTCTACATCTTCCATATGGCCATCAATGACTTGGTCTTCCTCCTCCTCATCTTCATGTCCATCCTGCCCTATCTGAAGTGGTATGGCTCCTGTGCCCGTGTTATACCTGTGGAGTATGAAGCGTTGCTTAGCCAGCTGTTTCTGTTCTTCTATGACCTGGGGCTGTACCTGCTCACAGCCATCAGCTTCAACAGGTGCAGGTCCATCTTCTGCCCTCTCCGCTGCCACTGCCAGTGTTCCCAGCACCAGTTGGTGGTGGTGAGTGCCATGCAAGGAGCCATCTCCATCGCTGTCATTCCCACGCTGACTTTGCTGTTCCAGTCCCAAGACACTGAGGTGTACTTTCTGTTTCTCACCTTCATGTACGTCGTAAGCCTTCTTTTCTTGGCTTCTTCCATGGTCATGTCCAGCGCATCCCTCTTCATTAAGGCCAAGTGTGGCTCCAAGCAGCAGAAACAACACAAGAGGCTCGACATCGTTATCTTCTTCATGGTGCTCTTTGCTCTGCCTCCCAGCTTCTGCTATTACCTGTATAACCCCGTGGGCATTGTCTCCATCCATGCTGTTTTCCTGCTCACCTCCATCCACTGCAGCATCAAAACCCTTCATCTACTTCTCTGTGGGGAGCTGTGGGAGGCCCTGGTCCATGGGGTCCCCCCAAATCTGCCTCCAGAGGGTCTTGGGGAAGGCAGAAGGAAACACTGCCACTGACAAAGATGAAGCCCTGGATATGGCAGTCTTAGCCTGTTGATGACTTCCCCATCACTGCTGAAGGATCCTGAAAGCGTGGCTGAGGGATTCTTTGAGTCACCTGATCAATAAATATCCAGTATCCCTCTCCTGCAATGTATTCCTCCAGGAGAGGGAGGCAGGGGCATGTGGGTGGGATGTGCTGCACAGGGAGCACATTGGAGCATGGCTTTCTTCCTCCCTCACAAATCCTAGAACACCCTTCCCCCATGGGAACCCATCCCAACATGGCTGTGATCCCAAAAATCCCCCTGGAACCTGGTTCCTGTATCCCACCGCGGTCTGATATCAATAAAGGACATGGTGAACCCTGGGCTGCCTTGGCCCCGTCTGCCAGCGCTTGCCGCCTTCCTCTGGCTCCTGCTGCCAGCCGGGAATGGGGGTGGAGGGAGGGGACACAGCCATGGACGGAACGGGATGGGACGGCGGGCGGGACGGGACGGGACGGGGGGGGGATGGGATGGGATGGGATGGGATGGAATGGGATGGGGAGTTGCATGGGAGGATGGGGAGTGATTCCTAAATTGGCCGAAAACTTCCTAGAACAATGGGAAGCATTAGGAATCAGGAATTCTTTATTTCCACAGGACACGCAGAGGATCTCTCCTTGTTTTGTGTGTGTCGTGTGACTTCACAACAGGGTTTTTATCCATCATAACCATACACAGTCATTAAAACATGTTTCTCGGTAAGCCTCCTCTATTCAGGTATGTCAGGGGAGATAAAAATTTTTATTTCCCAAGTTATTTTTCAAATCCCTCACCTTTGTCTTGCGACTCTTTTTTTTAGACAAGTCTCAACCCTTCATTTCCAGTACAACGTGTTACCAGAGCTCTAACACGGAATGATAATACCCAAGTGCACACACTGCAATGATTACAGGGACTGCCATGAAGGACTTTCATAGCACCCCTCTGATTTGGGAGCCATGAAGTCAGCCCGTGCCACCAAGAAGGATTTCCTTCTTTCTGCCACTCTTCCACTGCTCCTTCTAGTGAGGCGATTTCTGCCTTTTCAATTCCAGAATAATGAACCCCAGGTCCTTTGCTGTTCACCTTTCCCTGGTGTGTGTGGTTAGCAAGACTTGGTAGGGTCCTTTCCCTTTCAGCTGGAAGGCTGCTGGGTCACAGTCCTTGAGGCACACCCAGTGTCCTGGCTGGAATTCGTGTGTCCAGTGCCATGGGTGTGGTGACAACAACCATCCATTGTAAATCCTGCAATGTTTGACCTGAAGACATGAGGGAGTTATTGAGCTCTACCCCATGTTTACCATGCACATGCTCTGGGATGTGTGGGGTTTGGTAGGGTCAACTATGAAGCAATTTGTGGGGCTTTAATTCTTCTGTGGCCCTGGGTTGGATTCCACACAAAGTAACTGGAGCTTGCACGCAAGTCAAGGAGGTTTCTGGACAGGTTTTACTGAATTCCAGCTTGGGAGTGTAAATCACCCTTTCCACCTTTCCACTGGCTTGTGACCCGTATAGAGTGTGTAAGTCCTGCTGAATTCCCAAGGCTTTGCTACCTTGCTCCACCTTTTTTTGCTATAAAGTGAGACCGTCTCTCTTATGGCATTCCCAGAGAAGCTCCAAAGCATGGAATGATTGGATTATTTTGTTTTCTTTTTGTTTGTTTGTTCGTTTGTTTTTGGGGTTTTTTCTTGCCATGTTGGTGTGATAGGGCCTCCCAGAAAATGTATCCATTAAGACTAACAGGTGTTTATCGCTCTCCTTATGTGGAAGTTCTTCCAAGTCCATTTGACAATGCTCTCCCTGATTTTATAGCTTCCATCACTACTTTATTTCCTGGGGAACTGTTACTTGTCCAATAGGGGTGACTGCCCACCCACCAGGACAAAATCTAGAATATAATGTTTCAATTAACTGACAATCTTTTGCACTTGTTTCTGGCTTAATATCTGGTAAAGAGATCACCAGTTGTGGAACCAAATTATAGGTAAGCTTTTCTGCCATCCCTTAAGCCATTTCCATATTTTGGCAGTATTTTATTGGCTTGGTGTGTTCTACAGGGCTTAATTGTAACTTCAGCTGCTTTTTCAGCCTCCAAGAGGGGTAATAGTTGTGTCCCTTGTTTGATAGACATAGTCTGTGCTGATAGCAAATGCCTCTCTCTCTCCAGATTGTTCTGTGGACAGGCACTGTGCCAAAACCATGCTTAGAATCCCTCCAGATGTTTATTTTCCCTCTGGCTCGTGCTCCAATGCCTAAGTGAGAGCAGTTCTCCTTCTGCACTTTGTCCCAGAGCCAATTTAGGAGCTTCCTGAATCAACAGCTCTGTAGCTTCCACTGCTCACAAACAGCCAGGCCATCCTTGCCATAAGTGAATAATTCCAAAGATCTCGTGGGATGTGGCAAGCCCAAAGCTGGATCCTCATTAGTATTTTTTAAAGTTGTCTGAGCACCCCTGGGTATCATCAGTCCATACAATAAAATCTTTATGGGCAATTTATGGGTGGACTGGTAATCCAAAATTCCTGATCCACCACCCGGCCATTCCGAGAAAGGCATGCAATTCTCTTACAGTTCATGGCTTGTGCTTAGTTTTCTTTTGACCCCAGAGAATTAAAACCCCAGGAAGGTCCCTGTCTTCATCATCACATAGGCCTTCTGCCTCGATCCCATGTAATCTTTTAATCTTAAAAAGTTTAACAATTCAACAGTTGGCTCTCAGCACTGTTCCTTAGTTTTGGTGTCCAGCAAGATGTCATCAACATATTGTAACAGAGTCCCTTGCAGATTAAATGTCCTCTACTCTTCTAATTC
>VKON01001869.1:0-14516 GCA_009741485.1 Malurus cyaneus samueli
GTACGACCAACAAGTACAATACCATCCACCCGCCCCCTCCGTCCATCTGTCCCTGTCCCTCCCCCACGTCTGCCGCTGTCCCTTCCCGGGTGGTCTCGAGGTCCTCACCCCATCCCCCGGTTCAGCCGGTCCCGGGCCGTAGCCGTGGTACCCCCAACATTTGTGCCGCCTGTCCCGTCCTGCTGCGTGGACTGTCTGCTGTCCCGAACTGTCCCATGCGTTCGACTGGTACAGACCACGTTCGTTCCAATCAGTTCTCCCGGTGCTCGGGTCAGTCGGGTGGCGAGGCGCCTCGCGGCTCGCTGGGGTTCCCTCGGAAGGCCGTGGGACCGACCCGTCCCGGTTAGCGTCTGGCTCGTGTCCGACCGGGCGAGGATCAGGAGCGCCCCGATACCGGCTGGCCCGCCTGGCCCGGGAGCACTCCAGATGCTCCGGAAGCCTGTTGCCAGGTAACACCGGAGCCCCGGGAGGTCCAGGAGCCGGGACCTGCCGGCTCCCGGTGCCAGGAACCGCCCGGTCAAGTCTTCAAAGCGCCCGCTCTGACGCCGCCGCGTCCTCCCTCTCGGTGCCCGCCGGTTCTGGGGTGCGGGAGCCGCGGGGTGCGGGAGCCGGGGGTGTCAGAGCGGCGGTGCCGTCACCCCGGAGCGATCCCAAACTTTCCGTGGCGCCTTTCAACCCGCGGGTCCCGGGAGTGGTTTGGCCGGTGCGAGCGCGGCGCCAGAGCAGCGCGGTGCCACCCGTGTCGTGGTGGCCCTTGGCGAGTGCCCGGTGGCACCTTGGGCCGTGCGGCGGTAGCCGCGGTTTCGAGGTGTCTCTGCCTCGCCCCGACGTGCGTCAGCAGGGGCTCCCACCAGCGCCCCCCGGGCCAGATGTGCTCTGTGCCAATGTGCTTTGTGCCAGATGTGTTTTGTGCCAGATGTGCCGGTGCCAGATGCGCTCTCGGCGGAAAAATGTGCGTGCCGGGGCCGGGGCCGGGGCCGGGAAGGTTGCGCCCGCATTCCGCGGCGCCGCGTTGGCTCCTGCCCACGGCACGGCATCGGGCCGGGCTCGGGGCCGCTCCTTCCCCCCGCGACCGGGCCCCGCAGCTCCCGGAGTGTCGCGGGGGGGTGGGTGGACACGGGGTGGTGCACGGGTGGGTGGGTTCACCGGTGACAGGACGGGGTGAGTTGTCGGCTGGGTGGGTGGACCGGGTGGGTGACACGGTTGGTGTCGCCATGGTGTTCACGGGTGGGTGGACACGGGTGGTTCACATGGGATGTTACACTCGTGGGCTGTCCTGGGCGGTGTCGGTGGTGCAGTCTGGCCTCCGCTCGACGGGTGGGTGTCACGAGTCGGGTACACGGTGGTTGTCATGGCGGCGGGCCGGGCTTCGTTTTGTGTCACGGCGGTTGTGATCATGGGTGGGTGTCCAAAGGGGTGACATGTGCGCGGGTCGGTCAGTTGCGGTTGTGTATATGTCACGGTGGACGTGACTCAGGTAGTGACACGGTTTGTACAGTCTCTTGTCGAGGTTGGTGTCACGATTGCGGTCGGTGATCGCGTGTATTACGGTCAGTGTCCAGGGTGAAGGTGACAGGGTGGGTGCAGGGCAACGGGTGGATTTGTCTCGGTCTGAGTTTTGTCCGCGGTTCGGTGTCAACGGGGTGTCAGATGGGTGCACGTGTACGGTGTCACGGCACGGTGTGCGGTTGTCACGGTGGTGTCAGGTGGGTGTGCGCGGGTCGGGGACATCAGGGTGGAATGTCACGCTGTGTGAACGTGTGGTGACACGGTTGTCATTCGGTTGGAACACGGTGGGTGACACGGGTGTCACCGGTGGATGGGTGACACCGGTAGGTGTCCCGGATTTGGTGGTTGCACAGTTGGTGTCACGGTGGGTGGGGTGACAGGGAGTCACCGGTGGATGGTACACCGGTGAGGTGTCCCGGTTGGTGTCCAACAGTTGGTTCACGGGTGGGTGACACAGGTGGATGGGTGACACCGGTGGATGGGTGACACGGGTGGGTTTCACCGGTGGGCGTGGCCTCCGGGGTTGCCCGTGGCGCCGGGGGCGCGTGGTTGGACCGTGAGTCACGGGCGGGACGGGACCGCGCGTCCTTGGACTGCGCTCCGGGGAGGGAACGGAACGGGGGGAACGGGGTGGAGGGTGGTGGGTCGAACGTGTGGGGTGCAGGGGTGGTATTGAGGGTGCGGATATCGATGTTGGGGTGCGGATATCGATGTTGGGGTGCAGGGGTGGGTGTTGGGGTTCAGAAATCAATGATGGGGTGCAGATATCAATGTTGGGGTGCAGATGTGTTCACATGTGTGTTGGGGTGCGGTGATGTCATCGCAGTGTTGGGGTGCAGGGGTGGGTGTTGGGGTGCGGAACGGTTGGGGATCAGGGGTGGGGTCGAACGAGTTGGGCAATGGAGTGTGGGGCAGCTGGTGTGGGGTGCAGATATGATGTGGTGTGGTCAGTGGTGCAGATGTTGGGGTGCAGATGTCGATGTTGGGGTGCAGATGTCGATGTTGGGGTGCGGATATCGATGTTGGGGCGCAGATGTCGATTTTGGAGTACAACTGTGGGTGTTGGGGTGCAGATGTCAATATTGGGGTGCAGGATGTGGGCCTTAGGGCACTGACATGTGTTGGGGTGTAGCTGTGGGTGTTGGGGTGCAGATGTCGATGTTGGGGTGCAGATGGATGTTGGGGTGCAGGACATGGTGTTGGGGTGCGGATATCAATGTTGGGGTGCAGATACAAATGTTGGGGTGCAGATGTCAATGTTGGGGTGCGAATCGATGTTGGGGTGCGATATCGATTTGGGGTGCAGAGGGGGTGTTGGGGTGCAGATTGTACCTAGGCACTGAGATTTGGGGTGCAGAGGTGGGTGTTGGGGTGCAGAAATCAATGTTGGGGTGCAGATGTCAATGTTGGGGTGCGGATATCGATGTTGGGGTGCAGAAATCAATGTTGGGGTGCAGATGGAGCTGTTGAAGTGCAGATGGGAGTGTTGGGGTGCAGAGAATGGGGTGCAGGTGGGTGTTGGGGTGCAGAAATCAATGTTGGGGTGCAGGACATGGGTGTTGGGGTGCGGATATCAATGTTGGGGTGCACATATCAATGTTGGGGTGTAGATGGGGTGTTGGGGCACACTGTGGGTGTTGGGGTGCAGATGTCAATGTTGGGGTGCAGGACATGTTGTTGGGGTGCGAGATATCGTGTTGGGGCGCAGATGTCGATTTTGGGGTACAGCTGTGGGTGTTGGGGTGCAGATGTCAATCTTGGGGTGCAGATGGGGTGTTGGGGTGCAGATGTCAATGTTGGGGTGCGAGATATCGATGTTGGGGGCAGATGTCATCTTTGGGGTCAGTGTGGGTGTTGGGGTGCAGATGTCAATGTTGGGGTGCAGGACATGGATGTTGGGGTGCAGATGTCAATATTGGGGTGCAGACGCGGCTGTTGCGGCACAGGTGTCAATATTGTGCCGCAGGATGTGAGCCTTAGGGCTCTGACATATTTTGGGGTGCCGACCTATTTATTGGGGTGTTGCCTGTGCCAGCGCTCCGGGCGCTCACAGCTGCACCTTCCCCCGCAGCTGCCACCGCTGCCGCGGGTGACACGGGTGACGTGGGTGACATCGGTGACGTGGGTGCTGTGGGGCACGGGGTAGGGTGCTGTTTTGGGGTGTAGGGTGCTGTTTTGGGGTTTTTGTCGGGTGTGGAGCATGGGGTCACCCGGGAAACTCCGTGGAGCTCAGAGTAAGGTGTAGGGTGCTGTTTTGGGGTGTAGGGTGCTGTTTTGGGGTGTTTATGGGGCACGGAGCCGCTGGGGGGGTCGGTGTTTTCATGGGGTCACCCGTGGGTGCTGTGGGGCTCAGGTTGGGTGTAGGGTGCTGTTTTGGGGTGTTTTTGGGTGGGGGTTATGGAACATGGGGGCACCCATGGGTGCTGTGGGGCTCAGGTTGGGTG
This sequence comes from Malurus cyaneus samueli, assembly GCA_009741485.1. Taxonomy (NCBI): domain Eukaryota; kingdom Metazoa; phylum Chordata; class Aves; order Passeriformes; family Maluridae; genus Malurus; species Malurus cyaneus. Next base: position 3,954 of record VKON01001869.1, read on the forward strand.
TAGGGTGCTGTTTTGGGCTGTGTGGTTTGGGTGTAGGGTGCGTTGGGTGTGGGCTGTTTTGGGGTGTCTGTCGAGTGTGGAGCATGGGGTCACCCGGGAAACTCTGTGGGGCTCAGAGTAAGGTGTAGGGTGCTGTTTTGGGGTGTAGGGCGCTGTTTTGGGGTGTAGGGTGCTGTTTTGGGGTGTCTGTCGAGTGTGGAGCATGGGGTCACCCGGGAAACTCTGTGGAGCTCAGGGTAAGGTGTAGGGTGCTGTTTTGGGGTTTTTTGGGGGTGGAGTAGGCCCCTGGTCTGTGGGTACGAGTAGGTGTAGGTGCTGTTTGGGTTAGGTGCTTGTTTGTGGGGTGTGGAGCATGGGGGCACCCAGTGGGTGCTGTGGGGTACGGAGTAGGGTGTAGGGTGCTGTTTTGGGGTGTTTGTGGGGTATTGAACATGGGGTCACCCGTGGGTGCTGTGGGGCTCAGGGTGAGGTGTAGGGTGCTGTTTTGGGGTGTTTATGGGGCACGGAGCCGCTGGGGGGGTCGGTGTTTTCATGGGGTCACCCGTGGGTGCTGTGGGGCTCAGGGTAAGGTGTAGGGTGCTGTTTTGGGGTGTATGTGATGGGGGGGCTGGGGGGTCGGTGTTCATGGGGTCACCCGTGGGTGCTGTGGGGCTCAGGGTAAGGTGTAGGGTGCTGTTTTGGGGTGTAGTGTGCTGTTTTGGGGTGTTTGTCGGGTTTTGGGGGACCCTCAATGGGGGTTTTGGGGGACCCTCAATGGGGGTTTTGGGGGACCCTCAATGGGGGTTTTGGGGGACCCTCAATGGGGTTTTGGGGGACCCTCAATGGGTTTTGGGGACCCTCAATAGGGGTTTTGGGGACCCTCAATTGGGGGTTCGGGGACCCTCAATGGGAAGGGTTTTGGGGGACCCCAATGAGGTTTCGGGGAACCTCAATTGGGGTTCGGGAGCCCCTCAGTGGGGGGTTGGGGACCTCTGAGGGTATGGGGTGATTGGTTTTGGGGGACCCTCAATGGGTTTGGGGACCCTCAATGGGGGTTGGGGACCCTCAATGGGGTTTTGGGGACCCTCAATGGGGTTTTGGGGGATCCCTATGGGGGTTTGGGCTCAAGGGGTTTGGGGACCCAATGGGGGTTTTGGCACCCTCAATGGGGTTTTGGGGGACCCTCAATGGGTTGGGGCCCTCATGGGGCTTTTGTGGGACCCTCAATGGGGGTTCGGGGGACCCCAATGGGGGTTTTGGGGGACCCTCAAGTGGAGGTTTTGGGGGACCCTCAATGGGGGTTTTGGGGGACCCTCAATGGGGGTTTTGGGGGACCCTCAATGGGGGTTTTGGGGGACCCTCAATGGGGTTGGGGGACCCTCAATGGGGGTTTTGGGGGACCCTCAATGGGGGCTTTTGGGGACCCTCAATGGGGTTTTGGGGACCCTCATGGGGGTTTTGGGGGACCCTCTGGGAGTTGGGACCCTCAAATTGGGGTTTGGGGACCTGAAGATGGGGTTTTGGGGGACCTGGATGGGGTTTTGGGGGGTCCAACAGCCCCAGTCTGGGGGTCCCAACCCCCTTGGGGTGTGTCAGGGTGTTCGCCGCTCTGGGTGAAGTTTTAGGGTTTTCTGAACCCGATTTTTTAAGAAAGAGGTCCGCTCAGGGGGGGGGTCTCACAAGCTCCGTGTATTTGTGGGTCGGAGGGGCTGCCAGGCTTTTCGTGGGGCGCCCCATGGATGGTCTGTGGGGTCCGTCCTGGGCGGGGAGGGAAGGGTTTAAAACGGCGCCGTGGGCTCGGAGTTTCTGGGCAGGTCGGGCGTGGGGCTGGGCGGGGGGGCGGGGGGAGGGATCCCGACTCCTCCCGGGGCCGCCCATTCTCGGAGGGACCGGGGACGAGCGGGAAGGCGGCTCAGCGTGTGGTCGAGCTCAGCTGTGTCGGCTCAGCTGTGTCGGCTCAGCTGGGTTCGAGCTCAGCCGTTTCGCGGGGGGTTTTGAAATTCGCGGCCGCAGGCGCGGTTCGGAGGAGGCTCCGAGTGCGGGGGTGACCGCCCGGACGGGTTCTGAGGATAATCTCTACCTGGCCGTGCTGCGGGCGGCCGAGGGTCGCAAAGGTACCGCTCCGGGGGTCGGCGGGGGATCGGGTGGGGACCGGGGGGTCGCGGTTGTCGCACCCCAAAACCGGGGCGGTGCCCCAAGCCGGGGCGGTGTCCGTGTTCCTTGGGGACACCTCCGTGTCGGGTCCGTGTTCCCCCTTGGGGACACCTCCGTGTCGGGTCCGTGTTCCTTGGGGACATCTCCGTGTCGGGTCCGTGTTCCTTGGGGACATCTCCGTGTCGGGTCCGTGTTCCTTGGGGACACCTCCGTGTCGGGTCCGTGTCCCCTGGGGACACCTCCGTGTCGGGTCCGTGTTCCTTGGGGACATCTCCGTGTCGGGTCCGTGTCCCCTGGGGACACCTCCGTGTCGGGTCCGTGTCCCTTGGGGTCGTGGGTCCCCAGGAGGGTGTGGGACAGCCCCACATGGCAAAGAGGTGTCTCTGGGGCGCAGCTTCGTGCTGGGGCGGTATCCCCCAGGTTGGGGTAGCCGGGGCGGGCTATGGGGCAGACCCTCGAGCTGGGGCGGTGTCTTGGGGCGGTTATGGGCAACCCCGAGCTGGGGTGGTGTTGTGGGGCGGGTTATGGGGCAGACCCCCGTGCTGGAGCTGTGTCTGTGGGGCAGACCCCCCGTTCTGGGCCGGGCTATGGGGCAGCCCCCCATGCAATGGCGGTGTCTGTGGGGCGGGTTTGGGGCAGACCCCCGAGCTGGGTGGTGCTCTGTGGGGCGGGTATGGGGCAGACCCCCGTGCTGGAGCTGTGTCTATGGGGCAGCCCCCCAAACCCTGTATGGGGCAGCCCCCCCGTAGTAGCCGCCTATGGGCAGCCCCCATAGCTGAATCGCATGGGCAGCCCCTCCTAGGTAGCACCGTCTATAGGGCAGCCCCCTGCCCCGCTATGGGCAGCCCCCCGCGCCGCTATGGGGCAGCCCCCCATGCAATGGCGGTGTCTATGGGGCAGCCCCCGTTCTGAGCCGGGCTATGGGGCAGCCCCCCATGCAATGGCGGTGTCCCCTGTGCGTTCGCAGCCCTCGCCACCGCCCGGCCCCATCCCATCCCCGCTGCCCTCCGCTCGCTTCCTGCCACGCCCTGCCCGACCGCTCCTGCCCGGCCGCGTTCTCCTTCTGCCGATCCCGCGGGGTGCCCGCGGCTCTGGGGGACCCCTCGGGTGTCACCCTCGAAATCAGGGGGGGGTCCCGGCAATGGTGGTCGGTGCCCCGCTCTACGCGCCTCTTGGTGCCCCCGCGTTTCCTTCCTTCCTTCCTCTCGCACACCGTGGCCGCTCCCGGGGCCGGCACGCCCTGGCGGTGCCGCCGATGATCGCCCGTGGGCCCGCGGGGCGGTTCGGGCTGTGCTGCACCCCCGGGTGCTCTCCGAGGCGGGGAGGGGGGTGTTGATTCTGGGGCGCTGGGTGCCGCGTGGGCAGATCCCGGCGCGTTCCAGACTGGGGCAAGACTCGGCACGCAGCGCCCGGCTCGCCACGGCGAGGGCTGGGAGGTGTTGTGGCAGCCGCTGGCATCGCCCCGGTGGGCACGGGGTGACATTAATGGCTTCTGTCCCCTCCTGGGCATCGGGGTGGGTGTGGGGTTGGCAGTGGGGGCCCTGAGGGAGCGGGATGGAGCAATGGATGATGGCAGTGGGGTTAGCGGGGTGTGGGGCGGCGGGTGCTGGAAGGGGCACTGCGGGGTGAGTGCCGTGCCATCCCCGTCCCAATGCGTCACCGTTCCCGTGCCATCCCCTAATGACAGGGCAGCGGTCAGGGAGTGCCCTGCAGTGACTCACTGCAGCCCAATTGGCCCTGTGCCCACAGGGAAGGGTGTCCTGGGGGTGTGGGGACATCCCGGGGTGTCCCACAGCTCTGGCACCGCAGATGGGGCACGGGGTCATCTCCATCCCATACCCGGCTGGGACCATGCCAGGATAAACGCGCCGTGGTCTCATCTCTGCACCGTGCCCAACGCCCACAGGGAAGGGTGTCCTGGGGGTTTGGGATATCCCGGGGTGTCCCACAGCGCTGGCATTGCAGACAGGGCGTGGGGTCATCTCCATCCCATAACTGTCTGGGGCCATGCCAGGACAAACCATGCCCCGTGCCCACAGGGCAGTGTTGGGGTCCTCACCGCAGTGCCGGGGGGCTCAGGGTTGGGTGGGCACCTCCCACTCTGAGCAGCCACAGAATATTCCGAGTTGAAAGGAATTCCACAAATATCACCGAGTCCAACTCGCGCTTTGTCCACACCGGGGTTTTACCCGCAGCCCTGGCTTTGTTAGCACCGCGCTCTGGGCAGCTGATTTAATCTCAGTGCTGAGCTTTGAGGTGCTGGTGGGCGCTGGCACGCTGCTGGCACGCCGCTGGCACGCCGGGGCCGATCCCCGTTAGCCGTTTCCTTTCCCCCACACCCCATGAGTCACCCCGTGGTTCCCCGGAGCTGTTGGCTCACCGTTTCCTGTGCCAGCCGTGCCCTGCGGTGCCGCCGCCGGGGCCTGGTTTTTTTAAACCATGCCGTGCTCCTCTCTTGCAGATGAGCGAGATCGCGTCCAGAAGAAAACCTTCACCAAATGGGTCAACAAGCACCTTATCAAGGTATGGCCGCCTCCATCCCCGGCAGTGCCCGGTCCCAGGCCCCGAAAGTGCCCCCGGTCACGGTCCCCCGGTGCCAATCAAGGCCTCTCAGCTGCCTCCATGGTTGGGATTTGCCCTCCTGCCACCCTGTCACATGTGCCAAGAGGGAACGGTGCCCGCCTGGCACGTGGGGATGTGTCCCGTGTTTTGATGGCCGCGGTCCCGTCCCATTCCCTGCCACCATTGCCAGCGCCCTTGGCACTTGGGGACATCCCCCACAGCGACGTGTCCCCACGTGTCCCCCTGACCCCACAGTGCCACCACACTGTCCCCGTCCCGGGGTCCCCTCTCTGCTCTGTCCTAACTGCTCTCTTCTCTCTGCCCCGTGCAGCACTGGCGAGCAGAGGTACGTCCTTCCTCTCTCTTTCTCTCTCTTTCTGTGTTCCACCGCGCTCTTCCTCTTGGCACAGCCTCCTTTGCCCCGGGTGTGCACCCCGATGTGGTGGGCACCCCTTCACACGTGGTGGGCGGTGGGTCCGACCTGGCATGGTGGGCAGCGGTCACTGTGCATGTCGGAGTGACACCGGAGTGACACCGGAGTGACACGTGGACTGATCCATCCTGGCACCGGGGAGTGCCTGTGTGTGTTTTGGGGGGGGATGTGGCACTCGAGGGGGTCTACTGTTGGGGACATCACACTCGAGGGGGTCACTGTTGGGGACATCACACTCAGGGGGTCACCGTGGGGACATCACACGGGGGGTCCTGTTGGGGACATCACACTCGGGGGGTCACCGTGCGGACATCACACTCGGGAGGGGGTGACGGGGTGGGGGATACTCAGCCGTCCCCCGGTGTGACACCATCGCCATGCCCCAACAGGCGCAGCGCCATGTCAACGACCTGTACGAGGACCTGCGGGACGGGCACAACCTCATCTCGCTGCTGGAGGTGCTGTCGGGTGACACGCTGGTAGGTGCCACGCCACCCCCCGATGTCCCCTGTCCCCTTGTCCTCGCCCTCGCTGCCTGCCTCTGTCCCCCCCCTCTCTTCCCGCTTGGCCGTCGGTCTGTCCCGGTGCCCCCCGAAATGCCCGCGCCCTTTGCCTCTAACCTCTCTTTGCTTTGGTGCCCTCTCTGCTTCCTGGCGCCGGCCCATCGCCGCCTTTGCCTTCTCCTCCTCCTCCTCCTCCTTTTTCCTCTCTCTGCTCCTGTCCCGGCTCGGGCTGGCTCGGCTCGGCCGGCCGGGGCAGGACCTGCGGTCTGGTGAGTGGTTGTGCCGTCGGCTCTCGGCGCGGCCCCGCACGGCGAGCGAGCGGTGCTGAGCGCGTCCCACGACTCTGCATGCCATGTCCTATGTTCTAGGTGCCGTGTGCCATGTGCTGTGTGCCATGTGCCGTGTCCATGTGCCATGTGCCATGTATCCATGTACCATGTCCATGTGCAGTCCATGTCTGTCCATGTCCATGTGCCGTTGGGCGTAGATGTCCAGCTGCCGTCTGATGTCGCTGTCCTGATGTGTCATGCCGTTCCTGTGCCAGCTGTCCATGTATGTCCATGTCCTGTCCTGCATGCCGCATGATGTCTGCCAGTCATGTCCTGCCGCCATGTTCGCTGCTGTGTCCTGCCATGTTCCATGTTGCCATGTTCCATGTACCATGTGCCATGTACCCTGTGCCATGCGCCATGTGCCATGTGCTGCGTGCCATGTGGCGTGTGTCGTGTGCCATGTGCCCTGTCCCAGTGGTCCGGCCGTGTGCCGCCCTGTGTCATGTACCACGTGGCGTTTGCCATGTGCCGTGTGCCATGTGGCGAGTACGATGTGCCGTGTGCCCTGTACCATGTCCTATGTACCATGCGCCATGAGCCATGCGCCGTGTGCCATGTGCCTGTGCCATGTGCCTGTGATGTGCCATGCATGACGTGTGTGCCATGTGCTGTGGCTGTGTGCCATGTGCCATGACGTGTTGTGTGCCATGTGCTGTGTGCTGTGTGCCATGTGCATGGGACGTGTTGTGTGCCATGTGCGTGTGCCATGCCTGTCCCAGTGGTCCGGCCGTGTGCCGCCTGTGCCTGTACATGTGTCATGTGGCATGTGCCATGCGCCATGTGTCATGTGCCTGGCCGTGTGCCATGCCATGTGCCTTGCCATGCCTGTCCCATGGTCCCCGCGTGTCATGTGCCGTGTACCCTGTGCCACATGCCATGTGCCCTGTGCCATGTCCTGTGTCCTATGTGCCATGTGCCGTGTGCCATGTTCCATGTGCCGTGTGCCATACCTGTCCCAGTGGTCCAGCCGCGTGTCATGTGCCGTGTACCCTGTGCCACATGCCATGTGCCGTGTCCCATATGCCCTCTGTCACGTGCCATGCCTGTCCCAGTGGTCCAGCCGCGTGCCATGCCTGTCCCAATGCCATCCCGGTGCTCCGGCCGCATGCTGTGCCCATCCTGGTGCCCCCCGATGCCGAGGGCGGTGCGGGTGGCTTTCCCCAGGCCAGTGGCAACAGGAGGACAGAAGCCACATGGCCACCATGCTGGGCATCGTCCAGGGGTGGCACCGTGGCTACCAAGTGTCCAGATCTCATGGCCTGGAGTGGCTGTGGGTCCATGGTGGCCCCTGGTGGGATGGGAGGGATCCCAGTTCATCGCTGAGCGGCCCAAAGGGGCTCCCCAACTCTCCCGGTAGCCAAAGCTGGGCTTAACTGGCGCGATGTTGGCATTGCCCTGGGGCAGGAACGTTTTGGGGGACCCCACAAATTTGGGGTGGCTCACTCAGCACGGCATTTCCTGGTCTTGCTGAGGGGACTCTGGACTGTCCTGGATAGGGACCACCGTGGCCGGACACGCATTTCTGCCAAGACCGTGGCACGTTGGCACTGACCCCGGCAGCTGTGGCTACTGCGCCCACATTTTGGGCGATCCCGATCCCTCGGGACGGTCCCGCCGCTGCCGGGCGAGCACCGGGAGCGTCCCCACCCCTGCCGGGGCAAAGTGCGAGGGCGTGGCGGGTGCCATCGGCGTGTGCGGGGCTGGGAGGGGCCGGCTGGTGCCGGGAGAGGGGGGACAGTGTCACAGTGTCGCGATGGGGTCACACCCCCGGGGGGTGTCGTGTGTCATCCCGCTGACCGCCCCTCTGCCCCGCAGCCCCGGGAGAAGGGCCGGATGCGCTTCCACAAGCTGCAGAATGTCCAGATCGCCCTCAACTACCTGAAACATCGGCAGGTGAGAGCGGGGGGAAGACCCCCGAGACCCTCGGGAGACCCCCGGTACCCCTGAGACCTCCAAGGGACCCCCGGTACCCTGAGACCCCCCGGTACCACTGAGACCCCCGAGACCCCGGACCTCCGGCACCCCTATGACCCCTATGACCCCGAGACCCCCGGACCTCCGGCACCCCTATGACCCCGAGACCCCCGGGACCTCCGGCACCCCTATGACCCCTGAGACCCCCGGACCTCCGGCACCCCTATGACCCCCGAGACCCCCGGGACTCCCCAGACCCCCGAGACCCCGGACTCCGGCACCCCTAGACCTGAGACCCCGGGACCTCCGCACCCTATGACCCGAGACTCCGGTACCCCTGAGACCCCCGGTACCCCGTACCCCCGAGACCCGCAACCCTATGACCCCGGCACCCCGAGACCCTCGAGACCCCGACCCTGTACCCCAGACCCTGGCATCCCCGGCCCTGGCACCCGAGTCCCCCTGTACCCCCGAGACTCCCAAGGCCCCGAACCCCTGGCATCCCCGAGTCCCTGTACCCCGAGATCCCAAGGCCCCCGAACCCCTGCATCCCCGATCCCCCTGTACCCCGAGACTCCCAAGGACCCTGAGGGACCCCCGAGACCCCCGGGGTTGTGCCGTACACCCCCAGCTCTGAACCCCACATGTGTGTCACCCGTGTCACAGGTGAAGCTGGTGAACATCCGCAACGATGACATCGCCGATGGAAACCCCAAGCTGACCCTGGGGCTGATCTGGACCATCATCCTGCACTTCCAGGTGAGCCCGGCCGGGTGGACAGCGGGGTCGGGGGTGGTGAGGAGTGACCACGGGCCGGACGGTCACCTGAGGGGCAGGAGAGTGGCGCTGTGCCCGTGTGAATGTGCCCATGTCACTGTGACCATGTCACTGTGACCATGTCACTGTGCCAACGCCACTGCCCACGCCACTGCCCACGCCACTGCCCGCGTCACTGCCCACGCCGGTGCCCACGCCGGTGCCCGCGTCACTGCCCACTCCAGTGCCCACTGCCACATGCCCACCGTCGGTGGCCCCACGCCACTGCCCATGTGCCACTGCACCCCAGTCACTGTTAGCCCGACACACACTGTGCCACCATGTCACTGTGCCCACGCCACTGCCCACTCCGGTGCCCGGTCCACTCCGGTGCCCAGCCGCCACTGCCCACTTCCGGTGCCCCGTGTCCACATGTGCCCACGCCACTGCCCACACCACTGCCCACGCCACTGCCCACAGCCACTGCCGTCACGCCACGTGCCCAGCACCACCTGCCCACCTGCCGTCACTGCCCACGCCACTGCCCACGCTCACTGCCCACGCCACTGCCCATTCCGGTGCCCACGCCACTGCCCATGTCACTGCCCACGTCACTGTGCCCATGTAACTGTGCCAATGTCACTGCCCACGCCACTGCCCCATGCCCACTGCCCACGCCACTGCCCACACCACTGCCCACGCCACTGCCCACCCACTGCCCACGCACTGCCCACCCACTGCCCACGCCACTGCCCACCCACTGCCCACGCCACTGCCCACACCACTGCCCACGCCACTGCCCACACCACTGCCCACGCACTGCCCACACCTGCCCACGCCACTGCCCACACCACTGCCCACGCACTGCCCACAGTCTGCCCACCGCCGGTGCCCACGCTACTGCCCACACCCGTGACCGCCGTGTCCTGGCAGATCTCGGACATCCAGGTGACCGGCCAGTCGGAGGACATGACAGCCAAGGAGAAGCTGCTGCTGTGGTCGCAGCGGATGGTGGAGGATTACCAGGGGCTGCGCTGCGACAATTTCACCACCAGCTGGAGGGACGGGCGGCTGTTCAACGCCATCATCCACCGACACAGGTGGGGACGCGGTGACACCGAGCGGGGCGGGGGCGGCACCGGGGAAAAAAGGGTTTGGGGTGTTGGTCCTAAAGGGATTGGGATGTGAACACTACAGGGGGATTGGGGTTTCAGCCCTAAAGGGACTGGGGTGTCGGCCCTACAGATTGGGGTACCCTACAGGGATTGGGGTGTCCCCCACACAATGCACAAAAAGCCCTTAAAGGGATTGGGGTGTCATTACTAAAGGGATTGGGGTGTTCAGCCACACAATTGAAAAACCTAAGGGATTGGGGTGTCAGCCACAATTGACAGCCAAAGGGATTGGGGTGTCGAATGCGCCTAAAGGGATTGGGGTGTCAGCCCTACAGGGATTGGGGTTTCAGCCCTAAAGGGACTGGGGTGTCGGCCCTACAGGGATTGGGGTGTCGGCCCTAAAGGGATTGGGGTATTGGCCCTACAGGGATTGGGGTGTCGGCCCCACACAATTGCACAAAAAGCCCTAAAAAGGGATTGGGGTGTCAGTCCCCCACAATTGGGCGTGTTGGCCCCATGGGGATTGGGGTGTCGGCCCTACAGGATTGGGGTGTCGGCCTAAAGGGATTGGAGTGTACGCCACATTGGGGTTTTCAGCCCTACAGGGGATTGGGGGTTTCAGCCCTACAGGGATTGGGAGTGTCGGCCTACAGGGATTGGGGTGTAGCCTAGAGGGATTGGGGATTGTGAACACACAGGGGATTGGGGTTGTCGGGCCCTAAGGGTTTGAGGGTGTCCGGCCCTAAGGGTTGGGGTTATCGGCCGCAACACGATTGCACAAAAGCCATAAAAGGGATGGGGTGTCAGCCCATAAA
>VKON01001875.1:0-26369 GCA_009741485.1 Malurus cyaneus samueli
AGAGCTGCTGTGCCGGGGCAGGGGGAGGCTGAGCCCTGCCCTGGGGCACGGAAAGGTCTCAGCATCCCCTCGGTGATGCTGAAAATCCCGCAGGAATGGCCTGGGGCACCGAAAGGTCTCAGCATCCCCTCGGTGATGCTGAAAATCCCGCAGGAATGGTCCTCTCTGCCTGGTCCTGGGTGCTCCTCCCTTCCAATATTTGCTGGGGATGCACGGTTTTGTGTGTCTATGCTTGTCAGCGATAAATTGATAATCAAAATAAGATCCACAGTAAATAAATGAGGAGAATATTCTCTTTTTTAGGCGTTACTCAAAATTTTAAATGGTTTTGGGTGTGGTAAGGCGTTCGAAACTCATCAGGTAGTGCAGCACATCCAATTAATGCTCAAATCTTCCAATCCCTGTCTTCTGCAGCCCGTTTAAATGCACATTCAGCACTTCCACACCCATTTTTCCAGGATCAAAGGGCCCCAGATCAAACCCACAGAGCAAAGGGCGCCCCGGAGTGTGCGAGGAGAGCAGGACAGCAGCAGTGACAGCCGGGGAGCTCCGGAATCCGAAAAGCGAGGGCAGCCGGGGGCCGAACCGCATCCCTGCCGGCCCCGCTTTGCGGATGCGGCATCGTAAAGCACGGGAGGAGGAGGCAGAAGCTAAACCGGGACGAAGCAAGGATCGCGAATTAACCGGGAATGCCGGGAATGCTGGCTAGCCCATACTTACTTGCGGTAGAGGTAGCTCTTGAAGCATTTGGTTTTCAAATTTAGATTTAGGCTGCAAGTTTAAAGTCATGCTTCGGCCGGCATGCATGGCTGGAACCCCTCCAGAGTGCAGCATGCCAAGGCTAACTGTGTGGTGTTTGTAAGCAGCGCTCTGAGTAGAGGAAACAACCACGGGACACACATGAACACACATGCTCAGAATTAAGTCTCACACAAACATGGTTAAGTTCACAGAGTTTTAGTTTAAGCCAACAAAAAACGGTCCCGAGTGCCGAGAGCTCCTCCGGGCATGCACGGCTCACACACAGCGAGAACATCGCTCCTGGGACGGGACACGGGCACCAGAGAGGATCCCACGCTGACAGCACACGGGGGTGGGAGCTGGAGGGAGGTCACACGGAGCGAGGCTTTCTTTGGTAAAAAAAAATGGCCGAATTCGGGCTCGGCTGCGCAGCCTGAGGGGCGGCTGGATTGGGGGGCAGGATGAGGGTCCGGCACCGGGATCGGGATCGGGACCGGCCGGATTGAGGTGTTGGGGGTGGGTTTGGACCCAAAGATCTTTGAAATTCTTCTTCCAGACCTTGGATTGTGTGAAATCAGATGTGGGCTGTTTGAGGGAGCTCCTCAAAATCCCAAAAATCTGTGATGATAACACAAGCAAACCAATGGCCTTGGGTTCCAAAAAATCCTGGTTATTGATTATGTAGAACCCAACTATGTATCTTGCCGTCAGGGAAAATCCTAGAAAATGGTTTAGTGAGTGTTGGGTGGGTGGGTTGGACCCAAAGATCTTGAAATTCTCTTCCAAACTTGTGGTCCTGTGATTGTGTGAAATCAGGGAATCACGGGAACGGTGGGGCTGGGAGGGAGCTCCTAAAGAAATCCCAGAAAAATCCCAGAAAAAATCTGGATGATGCCACAAGCAAACCCAATGGCCTTGTGTTCCAAAAATCCTGGTTATTGGATTTGTAGAACCCAACTATGTATTCCGTCAGGAAAAATTCCTAGAAATGGTTATTGAAGGTGTTGGGTGTGGGTTGGAACCCCAAAAGGTGCTTGAAAATCTCTTCCAGACCTTGTAATGTGTAAATCAGGAATACGGAACGGTTGGGCTGGGAGAGAGCTCCTCAAAATCCCAGAAAAATCTGGAGATTAACACAAGCAAACCGAATGACCTCAGGTCCCAAAAATGCTGTTAATGATTTGTAGGAACCCAATACAATGGTTATGTAAGTTCCTTCAGGAAAATCCCAAAAATGTTTAGTTGAGGTGTTGGGGTGTGAGTCGGACCCAAAGATCATTGAAAGTCTTTCCAATCTGTATCCTGTGATTGTGTGAAAATCAGGAATCACGCGAATGTTGGGGCTGAGAAGAGCTCCTCAAATCACAGAAAAATCCCCAGAAAATTGGATGATTTAACACAAGCAAACCAATGGCCCTGTTCCAAAAATCCTGGATTATTGGATTTGTTAGAACCACTATTGTATTTCCGTCAGGAAAATCCTAGAAATGGTGTAGTTGAGGTGTTGGGGCGTGGGTTATGGACCCAAATATTCTTGAAATCTCTTCCAGGACCTGTGATTGGTGAATCAGGAATCAGGAACGGTGGGGCTTGCAGAGAAGCTCCCTCCAAAATCCCAGAAATCTGGATTGATAGCACAAGCAAACCAATACCTCGGTTTTTTTTCCAAAAATTGTGGTTATGATTTGAGAACCCAACTACAAATGTATTGTAGAGTTCCTTCAGGAAAAATCCCAGAAATGGTTAGTGTGAGGTGTTGGGGCGTGGATTGGACCCAAAGATCTTGAAATTCTCTTCCAAATCTTGTGATCCTGTGATTTGTGTGAATCAGGAATCACAGTTGGGGTGGCTGGAGGGAGGCTCCTCCAAAATCCCAGAAAAATCCCAGAAAATGGATGATAACACAGCAAACCAATGACTTGATTCCAAAAATCCGGTACTTGATTTGTAGAACCCAACTCTTTTTGTAAACTCTACAAGTGGTTATTGTTAGAGTTCTGTCAGGAAAATCCTACAAATGTTCAGTTGAGGTGTTGTGGTTGTGCTATCGGACCCAAAGATCTTGAAATTCTCTTCCAAATCTTGTGATCCTGTGATTCGTGTGAAATCAGGGAATCACGGATTATGTTGGGCTGGGCAGGGGGCTCTCAAAAATCCCAGAAAAATCCAGAAATTGGATGAAACACAAGCAAACCAATGCTTGGGTTCCAAAAATCTGGTTATTGGATTTGTAGAAACCCAACTATTGTAGTCCGTCCGGAAAATTCCTAGAAATGTTCAGTTGAGGTGTTGGGGTGGTGACACAAAGATCTGAAAATCTCTTCCAGACCTTGTGATTGTGTGAAATCAGGAATCACGGGAATGGTTGCTGGGAGGAAGCTCTGAGCTCATCCCAATGAGCAGGAAAACCCTCCACCCCAAAACCCACCCATCTGGCACTGCTAGGGACCCCAAACCCCTCTGGGTGATTCCCTGGAGCTTCTGAAGCTCCAGAACTCCTGGAACTTTGGGGATTTTGAGATAGGGTATACAGAGCGTCTCGCGTTGCAGTTATGTCCCTTGCTGGAGGGGAGTTTGACTGCGCTGGCAACGAGCTGGAGTCGCTTGGCCCGTCCACCCAATCGGGTACCTGCACAACCTGCGCACTTTGGCCGTGGACGAGAACTTCCTGCCCGAGCTGCCCGCGAGGTGAAGCCCAGTTCCGTCCCAGAATTCCAACTTGAGTGTGCTCTGGGATTTGCAACACCGGAGGGGAATTGTGTGTTCTTTGGAATTTTAATTTCTTGGAATTTTGTGTCCGGTGGACATTCCAGCCATCAAGGGGTGGGAAATTGCGGATGTTCTGTGGAATTTGGTGTTCTGTAGGAATTTTATTGTTTGGGGAATTCTTGGTTTTCATATGTGAATTGCAGTGTCCCATGAGAATTTCCGCGTTCTGTGGGAATTCTGGTGTTCTGGTGGGAATTCCGGTGTCCCATGGGAATTTGGTGTCATGGGTGAGATTCTGGTGTTTCGTAGGAATTCCGCGCATCCCTGTGGGATTCTGGTTGCCATGGGAATTCCAATTTCCTATAGAATTCTGTATCCCATGGAATTTCCAGTGTCCCGTGGATTCTGTGTCTGTAGAATTCCAATGTCCTGTGGGATTTGGTGGTCTGAAGGAATTTTTCTGTGGAAATTCAGGTGTCCTGCGGAAATTCTGGTGTCCTGTGGGGTCTGGGTCCTGTAGAATTCTGGTGTCCTGTGGGAATTCTGGTGTCCTGTGGGAATTCCGGTGTAGTGGGAATTCCAGTGTTCTGTGGGAATTCTGGTGCTCTGTGGGAATTTCGGTGTTCTGTGGGAATTCCGGTGTCCTGTGGGAATTCTGGTATCCCATGGAAATTCCAGTGTCGTGCAGGAATTCCAGTGTCATGTAGGAATTCCAGTATCCCATGTGAATTCTGGTGCCCTGGAAGAATTTCAGCATCCTGTGGGAATTCTGGTGCCCCGTGGGATCCAGGGTCTCATCCCATCCCTGCCCCTACACACAAATATCTCTTCAAGCAGTTCTTTCGCGCTGGTCGTATGTCAAGAGCGAATATGCCTGAGTGCTCAGGGGTGAAATGAGCAGGGAATCCATGGAAAATTGGGAATGACCGTGTAATGAGTGGTGTGAAGAATTCCCTGAGGTTCCCACCAACAGGAAAATGCCATTTCCTGATTCAATTCTGGATTTTCTGCCTTTTGTGGCTCCAGTAAACCCCATTTAGCCACCCGTGGCATGAAAAGTGATCACAAACATTCCCAAATGTGGGATTCCCTCCTTCCTTCCCCAATGTGGATTCCTTCACTTTGGCATTTATCCCAAATGTGGAAGTCCATCATTTTTTTTTCTTCCCCAATTAGAATCCCTCATTTAGGTTTTTTTCCTTCCGAAAAGTGGATTCCTCACTTGGCTTTTGCCTTCCCCAAATTTTGGACTCCCTCATTTTGTCCTTCCTTCCAAATGCAGAATTCCCTCTTTTCTTTTCCTTCCCCAGATCGGGAGCTGTAAGAATGTTGACAGTATGTCCTGCGCTCGCAACAAAAACTGAATTCTCCCGATGAGATTGGCCAATGCAGAAACTGAGGGTGTTAAATTTGAGTGACAACAGGTACAGTCCAGCAGGCATTATTAATTATTTATTTATTTTATTTTGTTTTATTTTATTTTATTTCATTATTTATTATTTTTTTAATTTTTTTATATTTTATAACCCAATTCAGAATTTATTTTTTTTTAATTTCAGTTTTTCCTTTGAGTTTTGTAAAAACTCATTTCTATAAAAAGATTTAAAATAAAATGTCTTTAAATTCTAGTTTTAAATAGGATTCAACATCATTTTGGTATTCAAAACTGTATGGAAAGAATTGGTTATTTGCGATTTTACGGTTTTGGTTTCAGTCCATTGACATCAAAGGAAAATTTTCAGGAAAATGGAATAATGGATAAAATCTGGATCTTGTGTGTTTGAATAGCTTAAAACCATTGCCTGCTTTTGGTTCCTAAGGCTGAAGAGGATTTTTGTTCTAAAAAGCTGAGAGAGCTCTCCTTTTCTGTTCTAAGACTGAGAGATCCCCTTTTTCTGTCCTAAAAGACCAAGAGAAACCTCTTTGTTTTCCTAAAAAGAGTTGAAAAACCCTCTCTGATTTTAAAGGACCAAAGAGAATATTCCCCTTTCTGTTCCTTAAAAGATGCAAAGAAATCTCTTTTTTTTTTTTTTTCCTACAAGAGCTGAGAGAAAGGCCTCTCTGTTGTTAAAGGGCTGAAAAGAATCCCCCCTTTTTGTTCCTAAAGGGTTGAGAAATCCCCCCCTTTTGTTCCGTAAATGGCTGGGATGGGATGGGATGGGATGGGGTATGGTATGGGATGGGATGGTGGGATGGGATGGATGGGATGGGATGGGGAGGGATGGGGTTTATAAGATATGGTCTCTCCCACCCGGAATTTGATGGCAATTAAGGTCTCTTCCACCCTGGATGGGGGGTATTATGGGATTTAAGGCTTTCCATCTGGGATGGGATGGGATGGGATTTAAGGTCTCTCCCCAACCTGGAATTTTGATGGATTTAAGGTCTCTTCCCACCCTGGAATTGATGGGATTTAAGTCACTCCCACCCTGAACTTGATGATTTAAGGGTCACTCCCACCCTGAATTTGATGGATTAAGGTCACTCCCACCCTGGAATTTGATGGGATTAAGACTCTGCCAACCCCCCCAGCATTCCATAATTTCCATTATCTATAAAAACCCTGCTCCAATGAGCGGACGGGAAAAACATCAATGAACATTCCCCAAATATTCGTCAGATCAATTGTTCCCACTCCCAATTCCCTTTCAGGAAAAATGGTGTTTAAATGTCTCATTAAAATGCTAATTCTTCCCCTGCTCCATTTAATTTTGCCATGTAGGTTCACCATGAAATACATTATTTTAATCTAGTCTGACATTCGACAAAAATGAATTTTCCATCATTTCTGCTCCATTTCCCAAAGTCCAATCAACAGGAGCTCTGGAACAGCCCTGAGGTTCCTGTGAACCTCCTGGGACCACGGAATTTTTCCATTTCTTGCACATCAATCTTTTCAAGTATAAGCTATGTATCGCTCATTATGAGGAATAACAGGTCATTCCCTCCTCAGACTGCAGGATGTGATGTCAGATGTTCTTCTTTCCCAAATTAGACTCTCAGACGTGTAATTTATTATAAATATTTTATTTACATTTTTATTTCTCGACAATACGACTCTTGTCTATTTCGTATATTCTTAATTATTATAAATTCCATTTCTTATTTATAAGTTATAATTATTTATTATTTATATTAATTATATAATATTTATTATATATTATATTAATTATTATTTTGTATATATTTAATTTTACATATTATATATTATGTATTATTATATTATTTATTATATATTATATTCTTAGTCAGTCCTTGTCTTTCCCTAGTCATTGTGACATAATTAATGATGATTTTTAATTAATAATTATAATAAACATATAAAAAGTAGTGGTAATGATATGGGAGTTATTTACTATTGAGATAATTGAGTACATCCTTTGATGGTAATTAATGTGATAATAATTATAATTAACTATAATACTGTTAAATATTTTAAAAATATTTACATTTGTTAAATAAATATTAACAAATATTGTTAAACTATTGTAAAAATAGTGCATTGTAGTAACTAACCTCTAGTGCTGCCGTACTTCGAAATTCCGCCAAATTTTCAGCCATCTCTGGTGTGATCGAGACAAAGCTTTCGCTGCCCACAAATCCTCGAAGGTATCCGCCAATGATTGGAATGATGGATCACCCTGTCCCAAAAATTTTCTTCAACAGGTGAAGAATTTGCCCTTCACTTCACCAACTCAGGAGCTGGAGCCCGTGCCCCGCCCCGTTCCCGGTGCTTTACTGACAACCAGTAAATTCCTCTCCAGAATTCCCGTTTCCACAGGGAAGGTGTTGTCTAGCTGGGCTGTAGGTGACCCCAATGTGAGTAATGGAATTGGGTAAGAATTTCAAAAAAAATTTGTTTGGATTTGTATATCTCTCTACCCCTTAAATTCTGCGGTTGTCTGCCATCCCCAACGTGTTGGGATTTATATCCACCACACAATCCTGGATCTTGCTGCCATCCCAACTTTGGGATTTTATTTATCCCACCTAAATCTGGTTTGCTGCTCTCCAACTTTTGGATTTCATATCCCACTGGAAAATCTTGGATTTGCTGCCATCCAAGCTTTGGATTTTAGTGTCCCACCTAATCCTGGAGTTTTGCTTCCATCCCAAAGTTTGGGGATTTTGAGTATCTCACCTAATCCCTGGAGTTTGCTTGCACAGTCGCAGATTTGGATTTCATATCACCCTAAATCCTGGATTCGTGCCATCCCAGGCTTGGGTTCTTCATATCCACTCACAAACTCTCTGCTGGATTTCATATTTTACTATTAGAAAAAATCACCTTTTTCAGGGTTATCTTCACGCAAGGAGATTCTTCTGCGTCTCCTTGCCAAAGCAGGAAGATTAGAATGGGCAAAAGGAAACAAGGGAATCTTTTTGGAGCAGAAATCCAGAGTGGTTCGCAACTCGTTTGCATGTCCCAACCTTATTGATTCTCTGCTTCCTCTATTCTTGGGTTCTCTCATCTCTTGTTTCCAATTATTGCTTCCGGCATGCCTTGAATATTTTTTTTAACTCCACGTTTACAAGGGGAGAGTTTTCAAGACAATCAAGAGATGGCGCAGGACTCGGCGGTGGCCGTTTGAGAAATCTTCATTTTTTGCTAGGCTGTGCTAAGTCGGCAGAGGCAGGAGCCAAGACTAAACATGACTTCACGCTATATCTAGCTGCGAAGTTTCTACGGCATACAATCTCTACTCTCTGTTCTGTCAGGCGCTGCTAGTTGACAACTTTGATGAGCTCAAGTGTGATCTGGTCTGCCGGATATTTTGTCAATGCGGTAAGCCTATGCAATAAACTGTGTCTCACAGCTTTGTAACTACTGCAGCATGGCTTGACTGTAGCACTAATGATTGAAATGTGATAGCTCCAGAGCCGAGCCAAAAATGGGAAAGCTGAAAGGGGGAGGGAATAGAAAATGGTGATTAAATATGATTAAAATTTAATGTGTTAAATTGAGGATTTTTTAAGGTCGCTCTCTATATATAGATATTTTGTTCCCCTCTGATTTTCGACATTGTTTGTAAAGAATTCCATGCTGGCTGTGCAGCCCAGGGCACAGAACACCCACAGCCCTTAAAATGTACAGAGAGTATTCCATACAACCCATGCGCTTTTCATATAGTCGCTGAAGTAATTACGTCACGAGTGAATCTCGAGTTCACAGGTTTCTTCCCGTCTCTGCCGTTCATATGTCTGAAATTTGGGGGCACAGAGATTGATAAAAAGTCTATGCGCAGGAAATTCCTCACTGGGAATGCTCCACTAGTACCCTTCATACGGTGTGTATATTACTGCTTGTGTTCTGTTGTGAACAGGAAAGACACCCGGAAATTTACTTCCAAAGAATGATGATAGAGTGAGGATAGCCGAATAGATCTCGTTACTAGGTGCAGTACCACATACAGGCAGCATGAGTGCGAATATGCAAGAGAAGATGAACGATCCAACGCGGCTGATATAGAAAATATAGGCAAGGTCTTACTATAAGGTCGCCGAATGTGAATTATGGTAATGACTCCTGAATAGGTCATACTGATAAGTCGAAGAACTGCGATTTCCGAAGAAGAAGAAGAAGAAGCAGGAAGGAAAGACGCCTTGTGCGCGTTAATTCAAACCTCATCAAGAGCGTCCAACGAGATCAGCCTATAACTCCACTAGACAGACTAGCACGCCATATAGTTCATAAGTGCTCGCACCAAGTATAAAAGTAAAAGATGTGTTGAAGAAAAAGAAAAGAAGAAGAAGAGAAGAGAAGGATCGGAGGAGTCGCATGACAGATGGTTCTGAATCGATTTTGAATTACAATCATGTGCATGTTTTTTAGTAAAAGACGCTGCTTAATTTTAAAAAGCAATGAGATTTGTAGCCATTTCAGGTGATCAAGGTAAACGTGCCTGGCTTAAAGACACACCCGGGCTGTGAAACCGGGAGCAGCACTAGCGGCTGCTGTGGCTCGATGCCGTCGCGGCCGGGAATTCCGGCCAGTCTGTGTGGCAACTGTTGCGGGCGGGTGGGATAGGTGGTTCATATGTCACGCATCTGGCGAGCTTCCTACGTTCATTAGTGCTACCGCACGCACATCTGAAGCTTTCTCTAGGCAGGACCCAGTACTCGATTCCCGGGCCCGGGCAGGTCGGGATCCCGCATGTGTGTCTTTTCTGCTGGCCAGTTTGTAGTTATCCCATTCCCAGTCGCAAAGGGCTCTGATCCCGCTTTAGCCCTATTCCCGAGGCGCATCCCAGACAAACAGCGCTGTCGCTCACCAACTACATGTTACCCGCAGCAGCCGCCGCAGGACGAGTGAGAACACGGACGTTCCTGGAAGGTACTTAGGGAGAGGGAATTCCATGAGGCAGAAAGCGGGGAATGTCCAGGGGGGAGAGGATTCGAGGGAGAGAGTTCCGGAGGGAGAGGGATTTACAATGGAGAGGCAATCCAGGGGGAGAAGATCCAGACGAGAGGGATTCCAGAGGGAGAGTAACTCCAGAGGAAAGGAATATGCATAAGTTTCACACTCCAGAGGAGAGGGAAATATCTCCACGTAGGGAGGTCCAGAGGTGATTGAGCTGCTCAGATGGCGCATACATCTCGTCTAGGTAAATGTTTCTCTCACACGTATAAGCATGCGGATGTGACTGATCTCCATCATCGCTGTCCTCGCCGCATTTAGAGGCGAAGGAGGAATTCCAGAGAAGATCTCTCATGATCTCCTCTCGCCGATCGTAGGCAGCATCTCCAGAGGAGGCAATCCAGGGAGAGGGATTCCAGAGTAGAAGGAGTTTCCCAGAGGAATAGGGATTCCAGAGCTCAGCATCCCATAATCCAGAGAAAGGGTCCAGAGGAGAGGATTCCAGGAGGAGTAGGGATTCCAGAAGGAGAGGCGGAGTTCCAGAGGAAAGGAATTCCAGAGGAGAGTTGAGTTCCAGGAGAGGGGAGTCCAAGGGAAGGGATTCTCCAAGGGAGAGGAGAAGATTCCAGAGGGAGAGAAGGAATCCAAGGGAGGGGAAATCAGAGATGTCCATGCTAACATGAATCAGAAATGTCAGTCTGGAAATTGGAAACCAGCAGGAAAAGCCCAGCAATAAGCAGGGATTCCTCCGTGGAATTTAGCTCCCCGGTGGATATATTTCAGCTCACCGGGATGGAGTGTCGCAGCCCCCACGCTAGTGGATGTCAGGGGCGTCCCAAATATTTCTGGAGAGATTTGCCATACCTCCCAAGTTCCATTAGAAATGTTCCACCCTCCCCTCTGCTCGCCAGAGCTGCCCCAAACCCCGTTTGTGTGTTGCCCACCGCTCTGCATCCCAGATTTAGTTGCCCAGCTCTGGAGGATGGTTCTCGTCCACATCCCGCCTGGAGTTTCAGAGATTCACCCAGCCAGGAACAGATAATTTTTGGATTTCCATTTTGTTTTTTTTTTTTTCCTCCCCGCTTTCTCCCTACATTTCCAGATCGGACAAGCGACAGGCTTTTTAACCCTACTGTGTGGGGTAGGAGCAGCTGGCGGCACGCATTGACCGTGCCTTCGAGTTCGAGGACAAGAGGAGGAGCAGGAGGGAAAATCCGGGAAGTGAAGGTAAATTCCTGGAGTTTATTTTACTGAGATAACTCGCCTTCTCGGCCATGTATCTCGATGACTTTGATGGGGGTTCAATGAGGCAGGTTTGATTGACCGGGCTTGATGTTTTTAAGTGGTCACATTTCAATGTGACATTAATGTTTAATTCCTGTGCATCCCAGGAATTCTGTCCGCAAGGGGAATGGGACCAGAATTTCCTGCCAGGAAAGGTGAGAGGTAGAATCTGATTTATTTGGATTCCCACATTATGGGACGTGGTTCAATAGGCAGGGTTTAAGATTGAGCCGGATTTGTGTTTTAAATGTCACATTCCTGACTGCATTGGGATTCTGTCCCAAAAGGGGAATAGTATCGCTGACAGGGAAAGTAAAGGTAAATCACTGGGGAAAGTGAAGGTAAAATCCTGGATTAATTATGGGATGGGGTTCAATATGCAGGGTTTGAATTTGAGTTTGTTGTGTTTTAAATGTCCATTCCTTCTGCCATGGAAGTTCTTGTCCAAAAGGATGGGGAGCGGAGTGCCTGACAGAAAAGTAAGGTAATCCAGCTCCAGACTGATTTCCACTGCCTCTTTTTTTGTAGTCTCGGCCCGACCCTGCCTGGCTCAGCTCTGGCCCGTTGAACCATCAGCCTGAGCTCTAGGGAGGGTCAACATGCTCATTTGGCCCCCTGAACACAATGTCATTCTAGCCACGGACCCCGAATCCCAGCTTTTGAATCCTGCCTTCGCAGACTTCATTGCTCTCATGTCTGCTGGATTGTATTAAAAGTGACGATGCCAGGTCACGGATTGAACAGTTCCTGCTCCACTCTGTGAGGTGGATTCTCTCTCTGTGGTTTGGGCTCTGTGCCAGCTTCAGCGAGCGTGTTTGTACCAATCAATCACTTCTGCTCTGAAATATTCCGATGGACAGACAATTTGCAGCTGAATCCTGCAGTGCATTTCACTCCTCGTTGGGAATTAAATTCTGGACAGGCAATGATGAGAATCAGCTCCGTGGGTTCACTCACGCGTACACCACTAGAAATGTGTGTGTGGGCGGAAAGATTCCAATCTTTTCATTCAGGAGAAGTAATGTAGAAGCTTCGCGCGAGGCTCGTTGATTTGAGAGATTCTGGGAAATTTGGGAACAGGAGATGTTGGGTTGTTCCGGAATTTCTGCGGGTCTCATGTCCGAGCACAGCAGGGGATTTGGGGGACTCTCCAGGCATGGGATCCCTGTTCTCACCATCGTTCGATCTGACGCGCAGCGTTGGCGAGAGGCGTGAAGGTCCTTACGTTAGGCACTGCTCGCACATTGATCCCGCGTCTATGTTGTTTCCAGAGTTGGATTCGGTTTGGGGAATGGCGCATGGAAGTGTTGCCCACCAGGGTGAACAACCCTGGGTGTATGTCCAACACATCCAAACCTCACTGGAGTATATGTGTGATTTTTCATTCTTCAATTTGTTTTTGACACGCTGATTCCATCGCTGGCGGACCATTTCTTGAACCATTGGACACCTCTGATGCGGCTTCCATCCTGGGGCTGCGAACCATTCCCATCGCGCCATTGAGCCACCCTCTGGGATTCCATCCTGGGCGTGGAACGCATTCTTGAACCATGGACACCGTCTGGGATGTCATCCTGGGCTGGAACGCATTCCATCCCATTGGAACCTCTGGATTGCCACCTGGGCTGGAACCGCGTTCCCAGATCCCAGGTTGGACACCTCTGGAATTCCATCCTGGGCTGAACGCATTCCATCCGCATGGACGACCTCTGGAATTCCTCGCTGGCTGGAACCATTTCCATCCATTACACCTCTGGACTGCCAGCCTGGGTGGAACCACTTCCCATCCCATTGGACACCTCTGGAATTCCATCTTGGGCTGAACCATTCCATCCCCATTTGGACACCACGGGGATCATTCTTGCTGGAACCATTCCCAGTCCGTCTCCAGACTCCGGAACCTGCTGGATTCCGTATATGGCTGGAACCGTTGCGATGTTACCCATGCCCAGTTGACAATCTTTGGAATTCCATCCTGGCTGGAACCGTTCCCATCCCATTGGACATTTCCATCATGGGCTGAACCATTCCCCACCCCATTGACACCACTGGAGTTCGATCAGTGGGCTGGATACCATTCCCATCGCATTTCCCATTGGAACACCTCTGGGTTTCCGCCTGGCTGGAACGGTTCCCAGCCATTGGACGATTCATCAGTGGCTGGGAACATTCCCACCCCATTGGACACCACTTGTTCCATCATGGGCTGAAACCGATTCCCATTGCCCATCCGATTGGACACCTCTGGAGATTCCCATCCTGCCTGGAAACCTTCCCATCCCAGTTGACATTGGTCCATCATGGGCTGTGAACCAGTTCCCACGCCCATGTGGACACCACTGGATCTCCATTCATGGCTGGAGCCATTTCCATCCCTCCATGGACACCTCTGGAATTCCATCATGGGGCTGGAACGTTCCCAGTCCCGATTGGACACCTCTGGGACCATCCGGGGCTGAACCTCCCAGCCCATTGGACCACCTTCTGGGATCCATCCTGGTTGGAACCATTTCCGAGCCATTGGACACCTCTGGGATTCCATCCTGGGGCTGGAACCATTCCCATTCCCAGTTGGAAAACCTCTGGGCATGCAATCCTGGGCGTTGCCGAGGAATGATCAGATTCGATTTTGTGAGCTCCCCGAAACCCATCCAAGCACGAGGAAGGTGTTCCCCACCCCGGGGCCGGGAACTTGGCTTTGCTTTGCTCTTTCTTGCCCATGGTGTTTGGATGCTCTCATCCTCACTGGAGATTCCTCCTTGCCTGCTCAGGTGGGAGATCAACGCGTTTGAACGTGAACCCACGCGTACCCCGAGACCTGAGAAGGAACATGTTGAGAAAGTCGGCAGAGAGCCTGGGAAGCAACCCAGCGAGCGTCGGCCCGAGGGAGCGCCTGGGCCAGCGCAACCCCGAGGCCCCAGCGCCAAGGACAAGTTCAGACAAGGTGGCCCGCGACCCCCCCGAAGGAAACCCTAAATGCGGAATCTCTCCTCCCACTCCAAGGTACTGCCCGAAGGAGTAGCGCGGGCGCGGCGCCAAGCGTCGCTAGAACAGTGGGCTGCAAATAGGCTATGGGCGGTTGCCGCACATTTCCCACTCCCGGCGTCGCCCTTTACCGCCTCCGATGCCAACTTTCTGAGCTATTGCGTTCGGGCCGTTATGCACAGGCTGCGCCGTACGGCGCGCGCTGTCGTTAGCGTGGAATCACGCGCATCGACTCCTGCCCTGCGCAGTTCCCTCGGGGTTCCACGTACAAGATTCAATATCTAACCTGCAGGGAGTTACAGCTCCCCTCGAGGGGTGGTGGCGCTTGGGGAGTGCGGCCGACGGGCATATCCTTTACATCCAAGCCCTTCTCTGTAAGAGGGTCAGTGCGGGTCAGGCGCTGTATCTCACGTTATGACATATGTTCACGGACACCCGGTATGAGCTCGTCCAAGCGCGTACCTTGTGATTTCTTGCGGCACTGCGAGGCGGCCAGTTGATTTTGTGGTTAGCCCTCCTCCTAGTCGTCGCTCCTAGGGCTGACTGTATACAGTGATAGCTGCTGGCCTGGGGCGTTTTCACTGAATGTTTCCTTCGACCCTCTCTATGTTTGTCCCCAGGTTTCTTGGTAAGCACTGTTTTTTCAGGCATTATACGACCCATCCATCTATACCGGAGCCCGAATTTCATTTGCATGTTAGGGTATGTCGAACCGAGCGCGGTTAACTACCCTTTATCGTCCCCAACACAGGAGTCTAGAACGGATCCCACATGGGGTGGCATTCGCAGCGTGTCAATCTTACGGCGTCGTCCTCGTGTTACGACCGTCCAATCCGGCGTTCGTTGAGGGCATCTGTCATGGCTCTAATGTATCCTTTGCGCTCGTGAAGTTCATCCATTTAGTTCCTTTTAGCGTGTTAACTGGTGGATCCTCACGACCTCAGAAATCTTGCTTTCCCCAGCAATGGTTGAGGCGTGGATAACGTGGTCCGATAGTGGACTTAGTGCACTATGGATTCTCTGACCAGATGTTTTCCAGTGAGACAAGTGATCTAATACAGGCATCTTGCAGCTGTCAGGAATATACCAATTACTCTCGATCTCACCAACAGTTGTGTGATAGCTTTATTCCGAGTGCTCAATTTAGGTGATCACCGAGAACGAGCGGTGAATGCCAGAAACTAATCTCCTATCTGGACTCCCAGTCACAGAGGTCTCTGCTGAGTGACGAGGTCAGGTGAAGCAGTTGCATATTAAACTCGGGTCATCCTGATCTCGTGGCTAGAGCATGGCTGTGTTTGTGATTGTTGGCTTCCCAGAATTCACACATGTGGTAATATGTGGCTCTAATTCGTTAGCCCACCCGGTACAAGCAGCGCCGAGCCCTGATATGCGTGATCAAGATAACCTGATACCTAGTTTACTAGACCTTACGTGTACTATGTCAGATTCCCGCACCACTCTGTACCCTGGTGACGTAGTGTGCTCCTAGGGTCTGTGACGCATCTCTCCATCCCCCAGGAGTGTTCAGGTAGGAGGCAAATACGACAGATACCCTAAATGATAAAATGTCCAGTTGACCCGGATGCGGCTGCAGAGACACCCCTGGGGCTTTGGGTGCGATATTGGGAAGCGCTCAACCTGAGAATCGCAGAGGCGCAAACCTCTCACAAAGAGCTGGCATGGCTGGCTATTCAGCCAGCAGTACTCGTTCCAATTCATATCGCGATGCTCTATTAAATAGTATGGGTTTGTTGGTTTCCTCCTTCCTCACCTCTCCCAAAGCATGGCTGGAACTCCTTCCCCGGATCTTATCGAGCGTTGTCTGCATTAAAAGGAGTGGGGAAATACCGATATCTCAGGCCATTTCAATGTTCCCTGGATGTGGATCCTGCGAGTGTCAACTCAGGAAAAGGAAGGAACATTCCTGTACTGATCCACGATACCTAGTGAGCTCCCATAAGGGGTGGCAGATCCATTTTCTTCTCCCTTGCACTGGGATAAAACACACGGGAAGTGCGACAGGCGGTGAATGGATCCGATGAACCAATACTGGCCTGATTTCACTTTTAACCCATTAAATAAAACATCATTAACCCCATTTGCCATGCAATACATTAGCAGACAGGATCGCAGCTCAAGTTGTACCACAAGCGCTAATCGCAGCTACTGACGCACGCCACTCTGGCAATCTCTCTTTGCTGGAGATGGGCCTGAAGGCTTTCTGATCCCAGGGTAATTGAATTCAAGGTGCACCTCACTTCGGCTTCACAGTAAGCCGGTTCTGATTCCCTTTTGGCTTTCGCCTGCAATTTATTGGCACGGCCTTTTCAGGAAACGTTTCTGAATAATGAAAGGGAGCATCTGGAGTGAGGAACAAGCTGGCATTGTCAAATCCTCGATTGCTCGCAGTCTCCTGACGGAAGTGTGTACGACTCTCCCGATCTGTACATCAACCAACCTTCTCATCCTAATTCCTTTGAATAGATGTGGAGCAGTTCCCTCTACTATTTCCATAGGGAGATGCGATGCATGCGTGCTGTCTCCGACAACCCCATGGAGCACTCGCGAAAGTGAGAGGAATATAAACAAGCTGAGTCAGTCTCTCATAATGTCAATGGATTCCAGACTATTTATAATATTGGATGGAGACTAGTCTTCACATGTTGCTCGGTCTCAGGCCGCTCGTCCACTCAAAACAGGAGACTTTATGTCAGGTGGGTTGCGACGTGATCCCCGAGGACTCTAGGTGGGGGGGCACTCCAAAAATGTCCATCCCTCCGGGATTATATAATTATTTATAGATTAATCATTCTGGTTGCTCAGGGGCCTAGGAGAGTATTTTGTGTACTTTTCTACTCGCCAGTTAATTAGGGGTTGTATTTGGGCATTTCTTCGCTTCGCCTCAGTTCCTTCTTCCTCTTCCTGCATTCGCTTTTCCCCAGTCATCAGAGGTAACCTGCTGGCCTGACGTCAACGCCGCTACGACACCTGACGAGCTGCATCAGCCAGCACACTTCATCTCTATACCGTCTTTTCGCGCGTGTGCATGTGGTGTGAAACGCTATCTAGTCCGATGTACAATCTGCCTGCGAGCAAACAAAATCTCCTCTTGTTTAGAAGAAAGGGAATAAATGGAATGAGATCTCCGGGCGTCAATGATTCAGCAGGCATATTCACAGTGTCCTGGGGAATGCCACAGGGTCTTCCTGAAGAGTGCGTACTATTGTCTACAAGACTTACACTATATGAGGTGAGTGGAGCACATTGCCTATGAAATCTGGTAAAAAGGATATAGCGAAATGCGCCTTGTGGAAAAAAATATGGGTGTATTCCTAGTATCGGCAATGCCGGCGAATTTGAAACCCTGTGGCACCCGCATCTGAGCATGAATAATACACAACAACGGGCGAGCATCGTGCCGTGTCGCCCGGCACAGTGTATAAGACAGTTGCCAGAGCGATAGATAAATGGCTACGAGATCCTGTGTTGTCGTCTTTAGGTCTAATAAGAAGTTTCCCCTCTCCCTACCAGGGCGTTGCATAGGTACAAAAATAACCTGCTGCACTAGAGGGGGCCTCCCCCCAGAGAATACTCCTCTGCTCCTAGCGTTATGCCCGCGTGATAAGTGGTCCTTGCTCGACACCCCCATCCCGAGCTCTCCATGTCAAGAAGCACATACTCTCTCCACGTGCCGGGCCTCATGCTCGAATCTCCTTACTCCGTACATGTGTGTCCTACTCTTATATCATTCTAGTGCGAGTGTACAGCTATCTTCGTCTCGCCTCTAACTGATAGTCTTCATCATACTCATACATAATTGCTCGGAATAGATTGCCACCTCTCAACTACTCCTCCATACCGTCCTGCAGAAGCACTCCCGTCACTCGCACCATCACCCAAACAAAATGCAGAACCGGTAAGATCCCGGGCACCAAGCTATCTCTATATCTCCTGCACCGTCTACGGTTGTACTTTCGTGAGTGAGCGTGCCCGTAAATCAGAGACCATGGCTTACGATCATATGAGGTCTGGGCACCCATGCTACTGGTGGGACCGCCAGGGAAAGCATGGGAAGAAGAAATTCTTTGGGGGGATGGATCACGTGAACTTGCTGCCTAAAACCAGCTTGTCAAAGCTTTCTTGGAAGACGAACCCCAAAGATTTGGAATCAGGCTCTGCTGGTAAAACAAATTGACATCTGCTTTCTTAAAGACGCGTATTTAAGATACAGACTATTCGAGCGCAAAATGGACATACTCGGTTCAACATCGTCCGGACCTGACTACAAGGCGGCCTGTCTCAGCGACCAACAAAGGATAACTCGCTCTCTCCTAAAGCACCGAACGATCACGAAGAGACTAATCGGATCTGACGCTGGAGAGGTTAATGTAGCTATTTACATCCGATCAGGCTTCTGTGTGACCTATGCTCTCTCTTTACCAGCTCGCGTCACATTTTACGCGCTGATTTCAGCATCGTCCTCAATCGATAACTATATACCTATTTTCTCAACGCGTTGTCCATATATAAGTGTCTAGCTCCAGTGTGCTAGATGGGCAGAGATACGAGAATCGACCCCAGACATTCATCCTGCTCCATTGCGCATAGCTTCCAGAAAGCCCCCACAAAATCCTGTTGGCCTTTCAGCGCATGGAAGCTACTAAAACACAGAGGGCTGGACAAAATCCAGAGAATAAATACAATCTGTTATTGCAGGGCCATTCAGGGCAGTCCCACACCCACAATGGGACAATGGCTCACAGGTTTTCACCCTTTCACACTTTTGTTCCATTTGCACATTGCTGAATCCTCCAATTGCAGCTCAGCATGCAGTCATGACTCCAAATTGGCTCCCCCAATTCTCTGGGGTGGAATTATTTATTTTTGGGGCTGGTCAGTGGATGGGTATCCCTTGAGATGGGGCTGACAGAGAATTGTTTCTGTAAAAATTTGGGATGTATCCCGCCCCTTCATGACTGAGCAGTGTAGTCATGCGCCCTGTTCAGATGCAGTCGGAGTTTAAACACTGAAGACCCCAGGGTTACCAGAGAAGTGGTGGAATATAGAGAAATTTAAAAAGTCTGCATGCATCTTAAGGCAGCCTCTGGCTCGAGCCTGGACTGTCCCGTGTAACACAACTCTTTCTAGGAAATCAGCGCTCACAGTTCCCTCCCCCGCTTCAACCGGTGCTTTCAGCAACCTCCTGTTTGAGGCTTCTAATGTGCGAACTCTCAGGCAGATAAGTGTTTATTAAACTCACGACTCATTTAATTTCACGCCACAGTCTCAAGACAAAGGCCATTTTAATTCAAGACAGCTCCAGGGGAACCTCGGGCAAGGAAGCTCACCACAGATAAGCCGGGCAGGAATCCTTTCCCTCCTCAAATGCCAATGGTTTTACTCTGCCATATTATGTGTTTATATCTTCCATCTACCCGGCAGCGTTCTTGATGAACCTTGACTCCACTCAAATGTGTTGCACACCTCGAGCATCCTGCCTAGTTCCATTGGGGTTGTTCCACATTTCCGGGCACGAGCACGTCACCGCACTTTGAGGGTGTTTGAAGTAGATAATCAGGATTTCTGCGGGGCACCGTCTGAGCATGTGGGAGTCAGGGTGTTTTATGGTCACGGTTGAGAAGGTATGGATCTGTGTGTGTGCTGCAGTGTCTACCGAGATATACGCTCATCACCCTCGGGAGAGCGCTTATGGGTGTTGTTGTGTCCCTCAGATCCTTTTACACCCCGCCAGCGAGATGTTCCTGTCAACAGGGTCCACTCGGTCTCGTCGCATGCCCAACGAAGATAACTACCTGCTACCCCCGTCCAAACTCGGTTCTGGCTGTAAAGACAAGAAAGTACTGAATTGGATCCTTTGCAGCCTTTGAATGAACTTGCGGTGCCGCCTGAGGAGATGTCTTCCACCGTGTCGCGTTTGAACTCAGCCCTTGTGGAATCTGTGCACGCACGATTTTAAACAATCCTCGGTGTGTGAACGATGAAAAAATAAAAAATGTGTTTGCTTGGCGTTTGCCCGCTGCCGACGTGCCGCCCCGTCAGGCGATTTAGCTAGATACCCGTGCCTGTTATCCTCAGCCACCTCGCGTCGAGCGCTCATTGGCTATAGGTGCTCGAGACTACTGTCTAGTAGAGCCGATAACGCCTGTCGTCTCTCTTACACTATTCTCCACGTGAGTGTGTTACACAGAATCGTTCCCCAGTTCCCTCGGCTCCTCCAACCGCCACGAAAAATGGGCTCGCTGCAGGACCACGGCTAAGAAGCAGTGAAACTCTTTGGTGGTGGAACAGGACTCTGTTGTACATCTATTTCCTGTAGCACTGTCGTGCCCTATTGCGCTGTATGGTGTACAAGCCGTGCCAGCCCTGCACATGCTCGGTGTCCATATGACTGAATCTACATAACGTCGCGGTTTATGTATCACGTGGTGACTCTCAGCAGACACCTACGGACCCTAATGGTAACACACGTCTACGCATCGATATATGTACCATCTGTCCCCCAGGCATAAACTTCCCGTCCGAGAGATGAGACTCGCCCCCCAGTCGCCGAAAAGAGCGTTTGCTCATTCGTGCGCTCTCCAATACGACTACTTCACGATAGACTATGCTAGCAGCGAAGGTTCTTGCGTAAAAGCACAATGACCTGCACTCAAATCCACGTATGGAGGCGCAACGCGAAGATGCATCTCTCCGTGGCAGAGAGAGATCCATACAGATACTACTCTCCGTGTGTACCCGTACTCCAGTGCCTCATGACGTCGTGTCATAGGCGTCGTGTCATTCTCTACTACACTGACGTGAGACGTGCCTTCACTTTCATGCGTCTACATAAGAACTAACATAGACATAATAGAACGTCATTACCGTGATGTTTCCACCAGCAGGGAGATATGACTCAGCGGGATTTTGGAAACACGCTGGAATCGCCTGACGCGATGGCAGCTCAGGTAGCCCGGTGGAGTGATCCTTTAGTTTCACCGCGTGTGTCCTTGACAGACTAGTCCATACACAATCGCGCATTCTCTCGCACACACCACGTCTCTGCATCTAGCAGCTAGGGTCTTCCAATAATCATCATCCTCGAGCTATTAGCTCGGTCTCATGGTGCACTGTCACCTAGTCCGGCTAGGATTAGTCCCCCTATACTTCGTGCGAGGAGAGCCATCAGTATTCGATCAGACCGGCTCGTGCATCGGATAAGCAGCTCGTCTGGCTATATCACGTTGGAGTGAGAATTCCCAGGATGTTACCCGCACGATCCCTGCTAGCTTAGAAAGCCCGAGCGTAGCGGGAGAGGATGCTACAATCACTGATTTGTAACCGCTATTCGTGCCCCGCAATAAGATGTTCGACATGTGCTGTTCGATGTGAGCCGTGTTACACCCATCACTATTCGTTTCTCACTTATGTCTCCTTTTGTCTCTAGTATCACGCTCGTCACTCTCTCTATTCCTGTAAGTCAAAGCGGTGGCGCAGTCTTCCCGCAAGCCCCTTGGGAAGACCAAGCCAGCTGAGCCAGCGGAGGCGGCCTCCGCCTGGAGCGTCCCGCGCGCGCCCGGAGCGGGCGCACCGCTGAGCGATGCATTCACCGACAGCTTGGAACGACGGCTACCCACTACGGACAACACGCTTTCAGGGCCCGAGGAGACGGCGGCCTGAGGAGCGCCGCACCAAACCTCTGTGAGCAGCAAGTCCAGGAGCTCCTCGCGCGACCACCGGCAGCCGGCCGCTGATCGCAGGACAGATCGTGGGGATCCCGCTGAGAGCTAGGAGCAGCCGCGCTCAGAAACACACACGACTCTGAAGTGCCTCTCCACCCTTTGGCAAAATTTGGACCAGACCCCCAGGGCCCTTGTGAAGACAGGACAGGATGTTCCTCTTTCCCAAACTTTGGAAACCCCCCAGACACCAGCCCTTTGCTCAAACGACGACAAAGATCACGATTGCCATATAGGGAGTCCCCCCCGAATACGGTGGTCACTCGTTGTCACTTCCTGGTAAGTCCCGTGGGCAGCAGGACCACGACCCCGGCCCACAGAGAGCTAGCAGCCTCGTGACCGAGAATTGCTACACTATTTCCCACGTGCACTGCGCACAGACTGTACTCACTCCTCTCAGTCGAAACGTTCATCTTCATCATAGAAGAACCGGCACGGTCAGGAGCGAGCTCTCCCCGGATTGATGAGGGATAAAAACGAACAAGTTTCAGTGAAATCGTAGAGCATTCGACGAGATCGAAGCAATCGGCACCGACATACCTAAGGTATACAAATACCCCCTGGGAAAACTATGCACCGGCCATTCACGAGCCTGTGGCACCGCGTCCCTCAATGACCAGTACGCGGTTAAGGAGGTGGACCAGCAGCTGCGGGGTCCTCTGGAGCACGTCCCGTAGCTTCAGCAAGTGTCCCGCAGCCAGGCCGGTTGCCCAGATGGATCTGGACCGAATCCTGTAGGCGGTCTGCACGTTTACTAGAGCTGTCGTGCACTCGCAAGCTTACTGGCACAGCATCGCCTCTACCCTTCGGCGCGTGTGAGCCGTACAGTAATCGTACACATCACAGCACAGTACACACTTCATACGCCGTCCCCCACAGGAAGCCGCGGTCATCCAACCGCGAAGCTACTGTCTGGTTCTAATCTTGTCCTATTGGATCCCTTCCAGCGCAAACGCCGACTATGCCGCCACTTCTCGACGACGGTCCTAAGCAGTAGCCGCATCTCGCATGATGCTCTTTGATTCAGCAATTGCTGAGATCTACCGCGGCTACGCGCCCGCCTCCGAATGGAGCCTTTCGCCTTCCGCAACTCGGTGGGCAGAGCGCCCGCTCTCTCTTTCTTTTCGTGGCTGTCCTAGTGTGGTTCCATGCCGGGCCGGCCACTCGCCGCCGTTTCCACCAGCGACAAGGAGCGGACACTCGAGCTCTGCAGTTCAGCTTCGGCCGAAATGTCCGATGGTTTCCAGCAGGGTTCGCGCCGGAGCCCCAGGAGCTGCCCCGGGGCGACCAGTCATTCTGGTACTGCTGGGCGTATGCGTTCGCACAGGAAATCTGGTGCCGACTGGCGTTTCAATGCTGCCCAGGCCGCGTGGCCTTCCGGGCGCAGTTGCCTTTCAAGCGCAAACGCAGCTGCTCCACTCGGCACACATACGAGCACCCTATACATACATATCCAGGACTAGTTGATAAGCCCAGATAACCGGGACTCTCACTACTCGGGTACACTATAAAAAAACCTACACGACAAAAGGACCTCTACACACAGCACGTGAATACACTAATCGTTATAGCTACAGAGAGCTTACGCCGTTCTAAGTGGTGAGGGCGCCAAGCCGGCACCCTACGTGCCAAGCCAGTCATAATCTCCGTATCCACGAGCCCACTCTCATCCTCCAGCTGAAAAACCAGATTCCGCAGACTATAACGGGATTAAACTCTATGAACTCTCAACGAGATCTGCCTCGCTCCCTCGCTCGTCCGGCAAGATGCGAGCATCCTCTAAACGTCAGCCACAGTGATCTACAAGCATGAGCTTCCCGCCAGGGAAGGGGAAATTGAAACTGATTTGCTAAAATGCCGCTGACTGAGACAACAGGCTACTTGTAGACCATATAGAAGGCTAGAATAACAGGGATAATGTTGTGCATTTTATCTCTCAAATAATCGCCATATTTATAGCTTTGATTCGGCCGCTGATCAGGAAGACTTCTCCCTTGTGTCGCTCTGTCAAACGCGAGTTTGCTCGCAATACTCGCTCGATCTTTATATGTCTCCAGTTGTACTTCTGCCAGAATTCCCCAGGATGTGACGCACTCGTGCCTATTGGGTGACGCTCGGATCTTGTGCTGTACGTGAGGATAGGCGCTGCAGCCGCTGACGGATCTATCGATCAGATACTAGCGACGCGTGCGCGTCGCTAGTCGCGAGATGTGCTACCTATATGATCCAGATAACCGCTGTTTCCCCTTTAATACGTGTGATCTCCCTCTGTACGACATGAAATCTAGCAATGGACCATCACGTCTGATCACCTACTTAGATCTCATGATGCATCGGATTGCTGCCTCAGAGCAGAGCTTCCACTCACATAATCAGTTCTGCGTCTTACTGCTATAATGAGAGAGCACTTTCACTGGAAGAGAGCACTACCAGATATCCGGGGAACGGCAGAGCCAGTCTTGAGGCCAGTGACAGCCCTTGCGGCAGTCCCGCCTCCATGATCATGAACGAGACCGAATGTCCCGGGAAATCCAGGAGGGCTCCACACCCGTGCGAATCGCCTGTTGGTGACTTCCTGGTGGCCATCACTGGGATGGTAGGTCTGAGATCCCGTGAAAACTTCACAGAAGGCCGACATCCTTGCTTACGTTCCTGCAGGTGTGCCCATCACTGTGGAATGTGATGGCTCTGGATTACCCGAGGTAAAATGCCAGGAGCTCATGCCCAGTGCCCATCGACTAGGGTGAGGGTGATTCTGGTAATTCGCCGGGGTAGAATCCAGAGCTACTCCCCAGCGCCTTCACGAGGGTGTGACTCTGCAGCGCTGCCAAAATTGGAACAACACCCTGAGGTTCTGTCCCTCGCCAGCGCATACGAAGCGGCTGCTGGACCCACCACGACTAGTGACGACAGAGAGGCTTGGAGAGATGTGGGCACGTCTTTAGCAGTAAAAAAGGGTGATCAAAGGAAAAAGGAATAGAGTAATAAAATGATATTTTAGCTGGTGCGCTGTCAGTGCAGGTTTAAAGGTGTCTGTGACCGAGGGACCATACCCTGGTGATATCCACTCACTGTTTCAATGGTGGAATGTGACGTTACGCCTTGTTATAGCTTGTAGGAATTATGCTGATTTGGCCTTCTGTCAAAGAGGATGGACTGCTTTAGTGCATGATTCAGCCATATTGTTTAATGACCTAAATGCGCCGATGAATGCCAGATTTTTCTCCGGGGTGGTGAAATGCCGATTAGAAGCCATTTTTGTGCCGGTGGAGTATTTCTTCCTCACCTTCCGTATTGTAATGAGTGACCGTTGCATGAATGTTTAAATATCCGTTTAATGCAGTCATACATTTGGGGAAGCGTTAAACGAAGCTGCGCCTCGAAGGAGGACTTCTCCTCATCCCAGCTCACCCATTTCCTTGGTGTGCTGTGTAAGAGCCACAGGACATTCATCAAATCTCGCAGGGAAACGCGTTTTGCGTCAGCCGAGCAGGGGACCTTTCCTTGGTGGGAATACTGAACGCTTCCCCCAGTTTATTGGCCTGCTGCTTGTAAGGAATCACCTACACACTGGGTTTATTCGTGTTCTTTAAGGTCCTTGCTTAAGCCCTTGAGAGGAACGATCGCACAGGTGGGTCTTCCCTTTCCGCTACTGCGCGAGCTGTGGTTTCCTGCCGCGGGCAGGTGCTCGGTTCAAGTGTGCAGCAGGGGGCTTTTGCACTTGTCTTGGTTGGCAACCCTGAAGCTAAGGCCGCTGGTCCCTTGGGCCCAGCTGGCACAAGGATACCCCATATACCACTCGCCACTGCCAGTCGTCCTGGTCACCAGTCTCCCATGAGTCCATCCTGCATTCCTGCCTTTTGCCAGTACCATTCCTGTTCCCCTGTTTGTCCCTTAGGTCCCTTACCCTCATATTCCTGCCCGATGCGCCACGACCTGTTTCCCAGTTACCCTCATCCTGCCCATTGGTTCTCTGCCGCCTGTACCTGCCCGATCCCTTGGTCTCTCCGGTTCCCGGTCCCCTGTTCCTTGCCCCATGCCCGGTCCGGCTCCCGGACACGACCACACCATATAGACAGCGGTTCCCTCATTCCTCCGGCCGGTCCGATCCCACGATCCCGAGTTCCCGGACCCTCTATCCTTCCCATGCCCGGCCGGTCCCGACCTTTATTCTTGCCCT
The DNA here is from genome assembly GCA_009741485.1 of Malurus cyaneus samueli. Lineage (NCBI taxonomy): Eukaryota > Metazoa > Chordata > Aves > Passeriformes > Maluridae > Malurus > Malurus cyaneus. The sequence goes on from VKON01001875.1 coordinate 26,000, forward strand.
GCCCGCCGGTCCCGGTTCCGCCCGGACCCTCATTCTGCTCTGTCCGACTCCCTGTACCCTGATGCTAGCCCAGGTCCCGCTCGTCCTGACCTTCTGCCTCGGCCAGTCGACCTTATCTCCCGCGGCCAGTCCCGTACCCCTGACCCCGGGTGCCCTCATCCTCCCTGTCTGGCGGTCCCCATCCCGACCCCCGTCCCAGACCTCAATCGCCCTCCCGGCCGATCCCGTCCGCTCGACAGTCCCTCGCCCTGTCCTGCCCTGCCCGGCCGATCCCGGTCGCCAGACCCTCAATCCTGCTGTCCGATGCCCGCCCGGTCCCCGGACCTATCCTTGCCCTCCCGCCAGTCCCGGACCTTTATCTTGCTCCTGT
>VKON01001879.1:0-18299 GCA_009741485.1 Malurus cyaneus samueli
GTGAGAGAAACTTGGGGCGATATTCATGGTGGAAGCTAGTGGAAACAAATGGTATTGACTATTGAAAAAAAAACTTTATAATCCATCTACCTTTGTCTCTGCTTTGCCCTTAAAAGGCCAAGGTAGTACTGCCAAAGAGTTTGCCTAGAAAAACTGCATATTCTTGATATTCAGCCAGAATCTTAAAAAAAATGAATCTATTTATCCATTCTCATTTATCAGGAATACTCTAACCACAAATAGAGCTCCATTTGAACTACCTGTTTAGGTGAGATATCTTGAAAGGATTTTTATACTATACAATTAGCTGAGAGCTGTGTTGCATCTCTCATGTGGGTAAGGCAGCTGGCAGGAGCATGTCTTGTTTGGAGTCTTAGTTCACTGCAGGTATTTTTGCCCCAAGACATTCTGGGTTTGCAAAATATGCAATTTTTATTAGCAACTTAATGACTCTTTTTTTTTTTTTAACATTTTAGGAATTATTCTGGTTGTAGAATGTGCATTTCCATAGCCCTCACTGCAGCTTGCCCCCACTTAGGAATTTTTTCATCTCCATTTCCAATCCAGGAAGAAAGAGTGGTTCTTATATGTCATGAAATTGGAAGAAACTTAAGAACCACCTCATTTTCAAGCCCCCTTTGCCACAGGCCACGCAGAACCTTCCATTTAGACCATGTTGCCCAAAGCCCCATCCAACACAGCCTTCCAGGGATGGGGCATCCACAGCTTCTCTGAGCAAACGTGCCAGGCCTCTCTACCCATAGTAAAAAAATTTTTCTGTCATAACCTAATCTTCTAAATTTCAATCTTTCAGCTAAAGCCCATTCCTCCTTTTTCTGTTTCCTTTTCCCCTTTCCTATCACAGCAGAGATGAAGATTACTTGCAGAGATGAGCAGGAAACACTGATAGGAATTTGTTTTTAATTGTACGGCACAAACACTTTCAAAATTTTTGGTCGGGTTATCCTACTCTAGTCAGTTTAGTTTTCAAGTAATTTGAGAAATCTTTATTGCTTAAAAATATGATTTAATACTTGTTTTGCCCATAATTTATTTTTTTTTCAAACAAAAAAAATTTAAAAAAAAAAAAAAAAAAAAAAAACACCAAAAAAACAAACCTTAGAGTCACAGTTAGAGGTATACGTATTCTTAAACAGGACTTTCACCCTTGAATGTAATGCGTTTTACACTTGAAAAAAAAAAAAAAAACAAGACATAAAGGAAACTTTTTGTGGATTTCAAATGGGTTTGGCAGATGACATTGTTCCCCAAAAGTCATACTTTTGGGGACTGGCACCTTGACAGAAAGAAAAAGTCTAAAAGGATGAGCACACCAAGTGTGACATATTTCCCATCTCTGTTTTCAGGTAATGCTATCATTTTGTAACATTTACGCAACAACAACAACAAATGAGTATTCATAAAGCAACAGCTGTCCTTCTCTTCAAACTACTCTTAAAGCTCATCTCTGTCATGATGTTTGCAAAAAATTGACAGTGGTTAGGCAGATGATATTCTGCTATTGCTTATTACTCATTCCAAAGATGAGAATAAATTCATCCCTAAACAGTCTCTTATATCTCCTTTTTGTATTTGTCTTGGTAAATAGGGACTATATTTTCCCCTCTATTCCAAACGTAGGTTATAATGATAGAGACCCTAGATGTCATCAATATTAAAGGAAAAGGGAACAAATCGTGTTTTCCACTAAAGCAAAAGTTCTCTGTTATAGATGATTACAGACAGCAAATTGCTCCCATATTCACACTAAGTAATAATTTACTCCCATAAGTCATGAAATTACATCTAATCGTTTCTCTTGGTCAGCATGAAAAAAGGAGCCAAATCACCATCTCGCATGGAGATGATCCTGAGGTGAGTCAAAGGACTAGTAGATAGATGGATTAAAAAACGAAGTCTGCTCATTGCTGCTAATTAAAAACAATCTCAGTCTCGGTCTATGTTATCTAAGTCCCAGTTAATAGAAAGTTACCCAGTTTACATCCGTTGAAGACCCAATGTCATCTTCTCCAATTTGGGGTGGTAAGCAGAGGCATCATTCCAAGTGACACTTGTAAAAATTTGCCCCAGAATCTACTTGATTTACATGTCCAGATTTTAATTGACAAATACCATTAAATAAAAGACCAAAAACAAACCAACTACCATAATAAAAAAGCACAACGTTACCCCAATAGCATTATCGACCACACAACTCAAAATATAATATATCTGATATATTCCTTCAAAGATATAAAACCCCATGATGTACATTTAGATATACATTGCGCTAAGGCATACGAATCACCGATACCGCGAGATTAAATACCAGCAATATCCCATGAACTTCCCTTAATAGGGTGTACTGTGTGAGAATTTTCGATATCCCTTACATATGTTGCAATAAATACCACAGAGCTGTTTCCTCTGTGACGCTGCCTCTACCTAATTTCAATTCACATGTGCTAGTTGTTGTCATGTCTCTCTTATAAAAGCAAACGTCCAATTAATTTAAAAGAACACACTTAGTTTTATCAGGACTATGTTATATCGCCTACTCCTCGAGGCTTAGCTCTACCGATGTGTGGTTAAAACTGCATGGTGCACAAGCTGGTTTATTTCTGATTTCCCCAGCGCTTGCTGCATACACCACATGACGTACACGTCATAGGTGACCTGTGAGCTCACAAGGTAAAGCTCTCTAAATCAGCATTAGGTTGCTGGTATTTTCCACGGCACACTGAGATTTCCTTGGGTTAAACACTCATAATTCCTTTCACTGTAGGGATATACTATTTGAGTGGATGTAAGTATAGTGAGAAGAGAAGAGCAATGTGCCTAACAATTCACCTCACATCGTTGTTTTTTCGGCAGAGGTTAACCTCTGGTCACATAGGGTGAACAAAAAAATACTAGAAGAGATATTTCCAAGATCTAAATACATCTAATTTAGCTGGATATAATTTGTTTAAGATTTCCTACCTCTCCTTGGGACCAAGGCTTTTTACTTTATGGATTCTCATAATTCGATAGACACAGCCCAGTCCTTGGGCCACATGGGCTATGACTCCTAGCGAACAAAACTTGCGGTTGCTCTTCCTAGTTCTGATAGTGCTTCATGCGACTGAGACATTTGGAGAACAACGGTCGCTTGGGAAAAGAATAGAATATATAATTCTGCCTCTTCATACTAGAAAAACAAGCTCTTGTTTATATGTCAGATGTTTTACAGAGAAATCAGTTGCACAAGTTAGTTAGACATCTATAGAAATGATATTTCTCTAGCATAAAAATCATCCATCCTGAATTGTGTAATAAATCCAAAGCAATTGAGCGATATACCTTCTTGAATGTTGCTCAGACAACCTTCGGAAGCAGGCGTGACCAGATAGACAAAGCCACAGCGGTTGTTGGACATTGTCTTTCACAATCAGGAGTAGCTGGTATATATCAAAGCCCTAAACACAATCACAAAACGGAATTTCAGCAGCCACTGGCTATGAAGAATTTTGGATAAAGGGGAACAGATGAAGAGAAATAGCAAAAAGAACTCAGAGGAGCTGTCAAAGTCCCCCAGGACAGCTTTAGACAGAATTAGGACACCATTTGCAGGGAAAGTTGTTGTTATGGACACTGAAGGCTCAGCCCCAGCTCTGCATGAAGAAAGCAGTCAGAGAGGAACCTGACTGTTCCCACTCCGATCAGAATTAAATTTACACTCGTAGTGACACTCTACTCTTCTACTCCTTGGTAAAACCATGTGGGATTCCAAATTTGAAAGGCAGAAAGTTTACAGGCCAGGACAGACGTGCGAAACCTTTATCTTAGCAACACATCCAGGTTGTAAACGAGGAATACACCACCCTGGGCGAGCTCCCTTTATTGTAAGGAATCTATGCCCACCAAGATGCCATGAGGTTGGTAATGCCACCCTCGAGAGGCCTTGCTGCAGGTCAAATCTACAGTGCTTACTGAGAAGCAGGGCAGCCGAGTTAAGAACGCACTTCCTCTCGCTCCTAGTGATTGAATCTCAGCTTGTGCTAGGTTAGACTCACTGACCATCGCTGAGCTGCATAACTAAGCATGGCAAACGGTTTATCGAACGTGACTCATCATGCGCTTTAGAATGACCCGAAGATGTGTTAGTATGAATGACTCTAAGGGAGCAAACAATGGCCCCCTATGCCATCTGCAGCGATGTCGATGTTATGCATCGCATAGCAGGATGTTGAGTTCACCATGCCCCGCTTATACAAGCAACATGGTTGTCTCGTTTATCTTGTCAGCGCGGTCTTACACCACTCCTCTCAGACCCCTTGGGCTGCTAAAAATGGTTCCCTGTTATTGATATATTTTTATTTCACTTTGAGAGCCACTGCTTTCAATTCTCTCGTTCCCTTCGGACTTTTCCCATGTTTTGGATACCACCTGCTGCATAGTACCGTCACCTGGGCAGCATGCTTGGTCTTTTCTTTCACTTCGTGTCGCGATGGCAAGACACACAAAAGACTCCCAAACCTGGGTGAGCATAAGAATTAATAATCTCTCTATTAGAGAGTGTAATTAACTTGGAGCTCTTATGTGAAGAAAACTCCATGTGACTCCCGATACAACACAGACAGGGCTGAGTGATTGGGATATTACATATAGATAGAGACATATATATACATGAGGCCATAGCGCAGAGTTTTACGGACCTCGAAGCTTTGTATAAAAATCCCCGAGTCGGTTGGGATCAATTTCCAGCGACCTCATGATTAGCCGACGTGACCTTCTCTGGATGGCTCATCAACGGTGCAAATGGAACGTCCTTGGAGAATCCAGCTGTGGAATATCCAAAAGGCTGGCACTGTCTTCCTTAGGAACCATGCACAGAACTCCAGTAGGGGCGTGAGCGGGGCACATATTCTGAGACAGCTGGGACGCCTGACTTCTCACTTTCCTGCAATTTCCTAGTTGGTTTAGATATTTCTCGTCAATTTCACACTTACACCTCACTTGACGTCATCTGCATACCTCTCAGTAGTACGCTCGCTCCTGCTTCTTCCCACAGCGCAGATGCCTCTCTCGAGGCTTACGTCGCACTTGGTGAGGTCAGGTGAATTCACTTTCAATTGAGAGCAACAACGGCAACTTAGTACCAAGATCCAATAGTGAACAAAAGCACGCTGACTCTCCAGTGGCAGGCCGGCTCCTTGTGTTTTACCTTAGGATGGCAGATATCTAAGAATAGTTTTGTACCTTACGGAATGGCTCAGTCGTACATGATCAAGATGTTTTCTTTTTCTTCCTTTTGCAGCCCCGCCATACTTCCGGAGGTGATTATTAGCTATTAACCTGTCTCAATCTCATCTCACACAGACATCCTTCACTCCGCTATTTCCAGGACCTGTGGTGCCGCCAAGATCCCTATACCCTGCCGGACTTTCTGAGGACTGTCAAGTGGGGAGTAGGGGAGAGAGACGCACCCGGCTCAAATTATTATGCTCTTAGCACCATGGTCACTTAGCGACTGCAGTAGACAATCATAGTTATATAGAGTGACAGGCACAATGGGACAATAGAATAGAGCTGACCATACGTAGAAAGACGGCAAGGGCAGAGGCAAACTCTCAAGTTTACAAACGCCCCATTCATGTAAACCTCTCTCATGGTTTGTGGATTTTCACGCTCCTCTCATGCGTGACCTCATTCCCAAGCCCAGAGTATCACCTTAACTCTTATAAACTTGATTGGGGTACTAGTAGAAGGTTATAGGACCACATTCTTCCTACAGCAACACACACCTGGTAGTCGCAAGAGTGTACCAGTGAAGTGATTATAAATGCTCTATGAAAAGCATGCTCGCGCAGGCTCTTCTTACAGAAGCTTAGTTAAGAGGATGAGTGATCTGAATTCACCACATCTGATACAAATTACCTACATAGTAAAAATACATTTCAAGCAAACTCAAGGAACTCTTCAGCCCACGGCAGGCTTGTGCCTTCATATCAGCATCAAGTCTCTCAGAATTTCTAGGCAGACGCAGAGGTGGCACCGATGCGCGTTAGAAGTTTTAGACACTTTCTACCACCTCATGCTCTATATTTCCAGTTTCCCAGGAACGATTGGAGTATCTGCAGTATAGTATAAGGCTAGTCGTGCTGTGCGTGAGCTACGAGCAAACTCATACCTGTTGCAATCAATAGCAGAGAGTACCAGCCCCACCCTTGGTCCAGCGTTCGCAGCCTAGGTAGTTAGTTCTATAAGAATTGATCCAACCTCGAAATGATATGCGGGATGAGAAAGAAACCCCATTCTCACCATTACTCTTCACAAAAGAAGAAACTCTATAACATAACAGTTTTCTCTCTATTTTATGCTTGAGAACATTAAGACTAGTAATTAAATTCTTTAACAAGAGATGGCTCCGAGCAGCCTCTACTAGCTTAAGGCTGCGACTCCGGTCATGCCTGTTTTATCTCGAGTCTGTGCATTAGCGCAGCTTACGCATTTAACAGATATTAAACTCTCAATACAGAAGGTGATAGTAACCAATACTTTTCTTTATCTCTTATTGCAAGTCTGTTCCGTTCATGACCCTTGGCTCATTGGAAATACTATATCCAGCGGCACACTCTCCAGAAATTCAGGCTGGTACACATGGTGTTCCTGATCTAGGCCAGCGTGCTTCAAGGGAGGAGCATCACAACTTCATATATGCATAAATTCCTCTAGAGAAACCACGATGCCTGACAACAAGCGGAACGCTCTTTTCAGTTCAACCCTCTGTGGATCTCGGTCTCTAAATAAAACTAATATCACCTCTCTCTTCCCCCCATGGAGACAGTGCATTTTAAATCTGTACTTCAATTATAGCGCATCTCAGGCTCATTACAGTCAGCTAGCTTGAGAGAGTCTTATCTAATCGTCGTGCCCTATATATTATCTCGGCATAAGCAGCTGCTAGCGAGAACACTCAACGCTCTAGCATGTGTCTAACATGCACATAGAGACTGCTAGACATAATCATTATGGTTGAGAATATCTATAGCCCAGGCTCTAGCCACTCAAGACTGACCTACCTACTATATAATAATATGAGAAGAAATGGAACAGGACTTCCACTGTGTTTGTAAAGAGCAGATGTTCCTCAATTCTGTGTTTGAGTGTTTATTCTGGTTCACTGGTTTTTAAGGGTGGAAGTGTTATGCGTCGTGGATGTTAGATAAAACTTGATCCATCTGCCACAGTTAACCGTGTCTGGATGCGCATTTGAGTCTCTCCTTGCTTTTGTTACTACGATGCAGAGTGCTCCGTGCTAGTGTGGTGTTCATTGAAATCGTCTTCTATTCTAGAACTTAAAATTTGTAGACCGTCAAAGACATGTCTCAAATAGGAAGACGCTCAGTTTTCATTTTACAACTTAAATTAATATGTGTTAAAATGATACTATTCAATAACATAACGGCACAGCTGATCTGCAATGCGCTAAATAAACCTCAGTACTACGATATGGCAGCCGCAGCTAGGGAGGCAGAATTTGAATTTGACAGCTGGATTTGGTGTGCCCCAGGTGTCTTACCAGGTGGATAGGAACACAATAAGTTTTTAAGAAAGACCCACGTTCCAACTTGGGCCGATAAGTGTAGGGTCGACCTTCACCAAGTGACGGAAGCGATTTCACGGTTGTCTCCAAACGCCTTCTGGCTTTTCTGGTTAGTTAAATCCTAAACTTGAGCTTACCTCTCTTGAAGCAAAAGATGCGTTGGATGGGAATTGTGGAGACCCAGGAGAAAATACGGTTCAGATGTTAGTGTAATCAGGGCAAAGTGAAAAGTGCTTGATTAGAGTGCTGATCCTGACATAGCCACACTCATACTAGCTTCCATCTCAGGCAAACTTCCGAAACAAACGTGATTGAGCACTCATATTCCCTCATACAAGAGATTCTTCTTCATCTGTCACGTTTGCATACACAGCACAGTAAAGCCACGAAATCCTGCGTCAGGTTTCTCAAAGGATGATGCAGTTATAGTGTCTCTCGCCAGAATAGAGCAGAATAATATTATAAGCTATATCTAACTGAAACTAAGTGCGCAACCCGATAGACTAGTTAGACATAAGTACAAGAATTTGTCGTGTTTTTCTCTATAGTGGAATTAGTTGCATGCTATCCTTTTCCTAAATTTTCTTCCTATTTGTGTTCAATCCTTTTTAAGTAGGTTTTGTAGTAATAGACATAAGATAGTATCTTCTCTCCATCTGCGTTATTCTCGACTCCATCTTGTGTACAGCTTTCCTCTATCTCTGGTATACTCTCTCTGTGGATATATTACCAGTGAACACACCCGTGAACTATCTCATCGATCTTTCAGGGAGCATTCACAGAACCCCGTGAACAATTAAATAGCAAAATTTCTTCTATGATAGGACCCCATTCATACTTAATTAGCAAAAATGGGAAAACCTATCAACTGGAAAGATGTTTGATTCTCACTGCTCTCGCTTTCCTTATGTCCAGCGTTTTATTTCAACTCTAAAGAACTTTGTGACCCGGAAGGATGACCAGGTATTTCCCTCTGCTGCCCTGCCTACTTGACCTGTGTGAGGAATAGTTAAGCAGGATTGGCCAGGTCAGTAGACTATACTAAATGGGTACAAAATGTTAACTTGTAGGGATCACCTATAGGAAGCTTAGCATGACAAGATGAATCAAATAAATAGTTACACTATTCAAGTTGTTGACCTCTAGCAAGAGATTGGTCAGGAGGGCAAAAGGAAAAGCTCTATAGGAATTCATAAAAGTTGAGAAGTAATATAAGTTTCACCAAGGGGTTAGTGATAAAGCATCTGTGTAGGACAGTGTTGTCAATTTCGCATATCCCTCTTGCAGTGGTTTATATAGAGCGGCAGGAGTATCAAGGCTTCTTCAGTTCTCTGTGACCTAAGCCTCTCGCTCCATCTCGCCTGAGTGCCTCCATGGCCAGAGCACGCAACTTCATGGGTACACTCGGGTGATGCGCTAGATGCCAGGATGAACGTACATCGACAGAGCACGCACCCCCAGGTTAATCCTCTTAATCGACAGCCAATTCAGGACTTGCCAGACCTTCTGTGACAGTGTGTTGTCTGGCTGCTGGCTCCACGTCCTCCGTACGAGCGCCTCCGTGTAGAGGTGAAACAGTAGCACCAGGATTGCAGCACTTTCTTCTTCACTAGACGCTCCAACTGACCACAAATCATCAGATTGCCTGCTTTTCTCGTGTTGCATTCAACACGTAAATATTCTGTTAAAGGATGATGCAAAATGAACAACATTTTCCTTAGTGTCTTTTTTTTTTAGACCTCCGTTCTCGACGTGAAAAGTACGTACATTACTCGAATAAAAAACGCACAAGTCTTTTTTTTTTGTTCGTTACCACAACTTCCTTGGTAACAGGGAGAAAAAAATAAAAGACCAGCTCCAATAGTTATTATAAATATAATATAACAATCAGGCATCATGGGGAGCCACCCCTTTCCAGGCAAGGCTCCTCCCCACCAGTGTCTGATCATACCCACCACTCGACAACGTCTGTGCGTGTGGATGCCATAAAACGAGATCAGCATTTCTTATGCTAGCATGCTCCTCGCGCTTCCTGGGTGATACCTGGCAATGTGTATCGCGGCTCCCTTGGCTAATCCTACACGTGAGTGAGCTCGCTCTGGAGGTACTCTTCTCAGAGCTGTGCGGTCCTGTGGAGGACCAGGCAGCCAACTCGGACACCAAACCTGGCTTGTAAAGGTCTTTGCTTAGCGGCATGGATAATCCTAACCAGTCTAGTCAACCATCACAAGTGCTGTTAAGTCTGGTTCCTCAAGTCGGTAGTAGAGGTATAGCATTATAGAACCCTCTCTCTTTCACCCTCGCACAGAAGGCCGGGCGTTGTTCCACGTCATCGGCCTCTATGGCCTCCTCAACATATTCACCGCGGGGAACCCGACAAGGTCGAGTTCCACACTTCCACCAAATTCTCTTGTGAGTGTTCTCGAAAAGCTGTATTGGTAGATGGTCCGCTCTGATGAGGAGCAACTACTTTGTATATAGTGATATATCATTAAGCGTGTATCCTTGCTTAGTGTTCGTGTGCGTGGATGCTTGGTTCTGTACCATCTTGTGCTTGAGTAGTCTAGACTAGTCTCGCTTTCCGAAATCTCCTTAATACCATATCTCCATGGATTCTGCCGCCATAATAACGAGCTTATAGTCACTAGCTAATGAAGCTCTCGTGAACACATGAATATTACTGGAAAGGAATATCCATAACAGCAGCTGTCCTTGTAATCTCAAAAGACCTTCCACCTTTCTTTTACTCCTCAAAATAGCTTAACTAGGAAACTTTTATGATAGAACATAATGAAAAAAAAGGGTCGCGAAAAATGTGCACTCAGATTTAATTTAAAGATTGATGTCCCTGCAAATTGAGACTAATTGGGAACTCTGCCCGCTCCTTCTCACAATGGTGTGACAATCATCTTTTCAAAGAGGCATGAGGGGTGGAACAGACACCTTTCATAGCTATACAGTGTGCTGTTTTCCTGCAGACTTGCAATGCTCATGGCTCCATGTAATCTGACAGTTCTGCTCGTAGGCTTATGTGATGCTCTGCCTCTTGAATTCTTCTCTAGGGTAGACCCCACTGATTGAGTTTCTTTCTTGGTACCGCTCTCTGCCAAGTTTTGTCTTTTCTCTCCTCAGCTGGTAGTGAGTGGTGATTAGAGCAATTGCTAGAATTAATTCAATGCACTCAAACATCTCCGTATCCTTCCTCCAAACATCTGCAAGAGGATTGGTGAGACTCTACTTAAGAAGGCCATTTCTATATTTTTCTGATCAACCTCTTTTCTTTGTGTCTTGTCATTAAGGTTATCCAGGCCACTAGCTCATGACAAAATATCTTGTATGATGGCAGCTCCCCCTGGTTGTGTGAAAATAGGTTTGTTGGGGTGCCCCTGCGGAGAAAAGGGAAAGCCGAAGGAGCCACTCCCTTACTCACATCTAAGGAGAGACCAGTGTAAAGCTCTGTAGACAAGGTCTTCTCTCAGTTCTCGAGTCTCAAGAATAGGACATCTTAAGGCCTTAAGCAACAGGAGAGACTCACGAAATTGACTGTGCGTATTGTACTTTCATTTTCTTTCAAATGCTAATGGCAACATTTTACCTCTTATTACTTTACTTTTGTGCGTCTTTCCTTCTGAGTATGTTCCTAGTATATTTGTAGACATATTGTTTCAAGATGTGTTTTATTGAATTCTTGTACTCAAGTTGTGTGCTTAAACAGTCTTAATATATGCTGTGTTAGAGGAACATAGGTGGTAATCATCCACTGCATGTTACCACAGTTGCTTTGTGGATTCTCAAACATGAAGCTCAATCTAAGAGGAAGAGCACAGGGACAAGTCAGTCAGAGCAACACAGAACAGTGTAGACGAAGAGGCAGAGTGCTCTCGGCCAACAGGAGAGGATGGAAAAGCCAAGAACAGGAGGGGAGCAGACCGGAGAGGGAGCGAACAGGAAAGGGAGCAGAAACAGACAGTATACCGGGAGCAAAACAGTGGCAAGACGGTGAGCAGCAACAGAGATGGGAGGCAGACAGGAGTAGGGTGGCAGAACAGGTAGATGGAGCAGAACCAGACGCAGGGAGCAGTGAACTGGGAGAGAGGGCAGAATAGGAGAGCGCGAGCGCTAGAACAGAACAGGAAGAGGGGAGCAAACTACGTGGAGAGGGAGTACAGAACAAGAGAGAGAGAGCGCAGAATAGGAGAGGAGAGCAGAACCAGGCAGAGGAAACAGAAAGAGGAGACATGCGAGCAGAACAGTGTAGATGGCGCAGAACAGGAGAGAAGGGAGCAGAAACAGAAGAGAGGGGATGTTTCCTTTTGCACCAGTAACAGATTATACTGTTTGTGTCATGGTAAGGTCTGCTATATGTAATTATATTACATGTGTGTGTCTTTATTCTCTACTAACCAAGCATGAACTCACAAGATCATTGACAGTGCATAAAATGTTAATGTCTCTCTATTTTAAAACATGCCCTTTGCTCACTGGGGTAGAACCAGGTGCAGCGGCTGAGGATGCAGGGGCCAGTGCAGGGGGGCGTGACGAGGGGGGTAAGTTAGGGTTTATGTGAGGAGGGCGGAGCACCTCACCTGTTTCCCCTCCCACCTTGAGCTGTGCTTCTAGCACGTGACTCAGTCCTAGCTTTGTCATTACAGCCTAGCACAACAGAGCCGCCTTTCTTTGTGGTCTGTTTATGAGTCTAGTCGCGGTTTCTGTTCCAGGCTATATATGTGATTGCTCTCTGGAGGGCATTAGTGCTTCTGTGCTAGGTAACCCTTCTCCTTGAGAGACAGAACTGCAGGCTCTGTTCCTATTTTCTCTAGTCGCCTTCTCCGTTCCTCAGGATGGAATGCTTCCTGTCCCACTCAACTCACGTCCCACGTGATGCTAGTCCGATGGGTTGTTTTGTTGCCAAAGACTTTCTCACAAGCAACCCAACTTGGACTTGTCGTCATCTCCTGTGCACCTGCTTCACGACGCTCCCTTGCACACCTTTGATATCATTCGACTAAAATTTTCTCCTTTGCACCTCCACTATTTTGTTTTTTTCTCTCAATCTTCTGTTTGGTTAAGAGGCCCTGACCCTGCTAGCACCTTTAGTCTGACATTCCTGTCCCAATCCCTCCCTTGCCACTCCAAACTCACCAAGAGCCTCATAGAGCCTGCAAGTGCCATATACGTTAGCCTAAGAAAGCCATTAATTCCCCTAGATTTTATAACCCCTGTTACCCTGCTTGTTGATGCCAAATCACTTTATCTCTTGGAACTGTGGGCAGGGCAGAGGTCCCCTGCAGAGGGTTGGCATCCCTGTGCCCTAGCTTCCTCATTCAGACAAAAAAATCAAGTTTTTCAGACAACCTCTCTCTCAGACAAATAATAAATTCAGTGCCCCTTCATTTCAGACAAGATGTGCTGTTCATGTTCCGCACTCCCACCCTGCACGCTGCTCTGTGTTACAGCCTCACAGCAGTGCCAAGCAGAGGAACTGTTCTGGCAAGAGGAAATGAGCAGATTTTGGTTCCTTGGAGCTAAGCCCTGGCGCATCAGACGATTCATGTGACACAGCCTTGCTTGAGAACCCAGCTATAGCCTAAGCTTTGGTTCCTAAGCTCATTCTTAAGCCCTAGCTTCTCTGGGACTATTGCTCTGGATAGTGGGTGTGATGACAGGATGCTTAATCCCGAGCACACCCATACCCTACTGAGGCACTGCAGAGCAACGGTTTGAGGTTACAATTGAACTTCCTCCACAAAACATCATCCCTTCTCCATTGCACCGAATCCTTTGCTCTTTTTGGGCAATATATTACCAACTGGTAAGGGACTTATGTTGGGCATTTTTCTGTTTAAAAAAGATGACACTTTTTAAGTCTCCATTTTGAGGTCTCCAATTTCTTATCCTTAAGACCTTGTACTGGCATAATTGTACCTTTCCACTATTTTTAACATTCCAAATTACGCCACAATTTGTATCGGATTTCCAGATACACGCGTTTCTTATCTGATTATCTCTGCTGCTTTTGTATACCTGCTGCTTTTACGTTTTTTTTATTTTCTATTCTTATCTATTGAGTTCTCTCACACTAGGTGGATGGGAGAAAGAGGGAACTAGACAGCACAAAATTCATGTGCCCTACGAAGGGACGCCCTCATCTCTGTCCCGAAGGTCATCTGGGCTCACCTCTTGTATCACAATTAACAAGCCCTTCCCATCAGTGAGGGACAGAGCAGAAAATTACGGAGCTCCTCTCAAAGCCCTGCTCTAATACTTAAGCCTTTCAAGCATCAGAAGAGAATTTAATCCATTTTACAACTAGCATCAGATAACAGTGACATAAAAAGCAGTCAGAGCCAAGAAGCAACTTCTTTTTGAGGCTATTAAGTGAGAAATAAATTAACTTATTCCTTTATATTGAAAATTCCTCTCTATGGAGCTAAGATCAAGGCCGCTAAAGCTTTTGACAGCTCTGTATGCCCATCAGTCACATCTGCATTGAGGTTAAACAGACATTCACACTCACAGAAAAACTCAGACCTTTGGACTGAGATGCAGCCAGGATTTCAGAAGTTCAACTCATAAAATGTAGAAGACAGTTCTTATTAGGCTTTCCACACATTTCACTATGATGGTGTAAATCTGGAGGCACAAGCCACTGGCATTAAAGTAAATGCTCCAGACAAAAAAAAAAAAGCAAGATATGAAGAAAATAAACGCTTTATTTGCATGGGAATTATTCACTTTACAGATACAACACAGCCAGGGTTTTGAAAGCCATTTAAATATGATGTGACTCATAAGCTTTCACTCTGATATTCAGAGTCTGATGTGACCTGGTGTTTGTAGTGACATTTCAAACCTCAGTGCCCTCAGCAAGACCCTCCATGGCCATTGCTGGGGACAGTGTGGTTGGTCATTCAAGCACAAACAATTGTAATATCTTCTGCAGAGATTGCACTGCAAACACTGAGGAGCGGAGATTTAGAGGCGTAAAACTGATTATGTGAAGTTTGATAAAGTGTTCATGGCCCAAGGTACTGCAAAGGCAGGGACAGGGACAAGCATGAGCCTTTTGGATATCCGGGTGACAGTGGACAACTACGGTACATGAGACGCGACATCTAGCGATAACTGGAACAAGTGGGAGGGACACTGCGCACTGGAGCATCATGTGGGACATCACCATGGATTCAGGGGTCATGGATTGGGACATATGGGGACGTACTGTAGGACGGGACTGGACAGTTGGACACGAACATATGTGGACACTGAGGGACATTTGGACAGTGGAGGACATGGGACCAACTGGATGGAACCAACAGGAAGCTGGGACTGACGCTCGGCGACACTAGCTGGACACTCAGACACTGGATTCGGACGATGTGGGACACTCAGACATGGGGACACTGACTGGGACATTGGGACACTCGGGACAGTCTTGACATCAGGGGCATGGGGACCTTCTGACATGGGATCATCGGACACTTGGTTAGTGCGGACCTCGACATGGCACACTCGGTAACATCTCGGGACCATTCAGGACACGGTTACGGATGGCGAGACACGATGGAGGCACTTGTGGTACAAGGTGACAGGGACACTCGGACAGTGGGACACTGGGACAGTGAGACACTGGGACACTGGGCACTTGGACAGTGGGAGATGGGGACATTCAGACACTTGGACACAGGAACAGTGGGACACAGCACTGGGAACTCAGTCTATTTCCATCACGGCATGGCGACACCCAGGAATTTGCGACACCTTGGGACATCGGGAGACCCTCAGAAATGGGAACTGGGACACTCAGACATGGATCACAGGGACATTGACACTCCTTGGGACCACACAGACATGGTGGGAAATATCTATCCCTCAGGACACTGTGGAAGCTGCCCCGGGAGCTTTGGAGTGGTTCTGCTCCGCAAGCCTCTCTTGAGCGCCAAGGGCGGGCAGAGCCACGGTGGCTTCACTCCCACACCAAAGGTTATTTATAGCACAAAGAGATGTTGTAAGCTCAGAAGGGACCGGATGATGACCTACGGAGAAAACGGTGTTAGGTGAATAAAGATAATCAAAACCAAAGATTGCTGAAGGAATTTTGCGGCTTTGAGAGGTTCAGGAGCAGAGGCAGCCCTGACCTGCATCATGGATGTCAGTGTACTAGCAGCTCCCTTCCGCAGGGAAGAAGAATGATGAAGTGTACTCTCATCACAGACACAGAACGCCCAGATATTTGAGACGACCAGCACAGCACCCCAAACCAGGCAAACATCGCACCCAGCCCAGGGACCCGTAGAGATCCATGCTCTGCGCACACCCCCAGGACCAACGTGTTCGAACATCGTGCAAGAGGAAATGGAAACCTATGTCTATCTGACCCCGAACCTCAAAAAGGTCAAAAGTTAACTAGCACGAATAGCCCGGTGAGTGCTTGCTAAGCCATTAACCCTCCAGTAGGCGCTGTCTTGAATCTTCTTTCATGCTTCCCCTCGGCAGCTCTGTTTCCTAGAACCAAGGCTCATGTGGCCTGTTTCATCCATCTCTCCCTCTGCTCGCGCTCATCATCTCGGCTGATTCACTCAGTACCAGATGTGGCTCCCTGCAGCTGCTCAACTCCTCTCTCTTTCTCAAGCAATGGGATAATTTACACATTAAAAAAATCCTCCTCACCCCTGCCTTGTGCAGAACCACCCCTGCAGTGGGGCAGTGCCTCTATCTCTGCCCTCTCCTGACCCCCAACCATGCCCCATCCTGCTCTGTGTGAGCACAGATGCTGTCGGCTCATCAACACACCTGACCAACATTGAAAAAGCCAGAGTAGAGCTGGGAGTGAAACACAGAGAGGAAACATCGCCTATGGGATTGGGCTTGTAGCTTGAGGGAAAAAATCAGTTGCAAGTGAAATAAATATATACTATGTGGTTTCTGTGCCATCAGACAAGAGCAACTCTTAATGACGCTGCTCCAGTTCCTGATGGCACCACACACGAAGGCTGGCTCAACACTGTACTTCCGGCTGAGCACATCGTTATTGATTGGTAGTCTTGTAACAGTCCAGAACACTACCTGAGTTTTGGTTCAACTTTTCATTAAAGCCGCTCTCTTGGTGCTTCCCTTGTTCAGCCAAGCTTTAAAGGATGCTACCTCGGAGAGCACCTAGGGCCACTTCTCCTTCTCTTCAGGACTGGGTCACATCCAAAACTGCATCTTCAGCCCTTTATCAATTCAGCCTCCCAATTGGGGCTTCTCCTACCCTATGGGTGACTAGCTGATCATGGTATCCGCATTTCCCAGATGTGAGAGGGGGCAGCCAAGATTTTGGTATCCACCAACTCTCCAAAGAACTAGAAAGTTGATCCCCAATCAACACTTGTAGACGGCAAAAAAATTGGAAAGGATTGAGAGAAAGACCACGACGATTCTCCACCCCAGGCCAAGGGGAAAACAAACCCAATCAGCATCCCTTCTCTCAAGGCATTGTATCCTGTGAATTGCAAACACAACTACCTCAGGGAACTCAAAAATAAAACCAACAGCCCCCCTCTCTCGCACCATCTATGACCCACAATTACTCTGGGAACATAGACCCGAACTGAGCCCTCTTATTTAACCTCTTCAAAATTTCTGATGGAAACACAAACCTGGGAAAACTCTGCTGCCACAACTCTGATACCACTACAGCGCCCTGAACTGAGCTTTGCCCTTTCTTTAAACCTTCTCAGCATCAGCCTTTTCTGTGCTGGTTCACCAGGGGAGCTGCACCGAGCCCTGAGGTGGTGAAAAAACACACCAGGAGGAAAAAAATACACCACTGGAGTGGCTCTGACACCCCTGAGTTGGAGGAAAGGGGCTGAGAGGCAGCAGAGGATGAGCTCTGCCAGTTACAGTAATTGGGTTCTGACTGCAACACTGCTCAGTGTTTTGTCTGATGAGGCCCAAAATAAACTGCATTACATCACTGCAGGTCAGACTGAGCTAATAAGGGTCTCTTCCTCACACTGAGAAAGGACGTTTTTGTGTCCCCTGTGTTTTCTCCAGCGCTCTGCAGTCAGAGCTCCTTCCAACACTGAGTGCAGGGGAAAATTAATTCAGACTGCTGCCCAAATTATGCAACAGCCTCGTGGAATGGGAAGTGCATATTAGCAGATTTTACTATTTTAGGGTGTTCTTTTACGTCTCGTAATTTATTTTGCTGTCGTATTTGCAGACAAATAGGAAACAACACATAAGCCAAGTAATACTGAGGATGCTGACAGAAGGGAGAGCAATGAAAGAGGCAGAGAAATGTAACCTGAGCAAAGCCCAGCTCACCTGAATTGTGACAAAATGATCCAGCCCACAGTGCTGTAATGCAGGAATACAATCCAGCAGAGCCCTGATCATCACTGATTTTGCTGACATGCCCAGAATGTTGTCTGTATCTTCCAGCTTTCTCAGCAGCTGCAGTGGAAGCTCACAGACCATCTCAGCTTGCACTGACACCACAAAATCTTATTCTGCAACCCAACAGGTCATCCCCCCACCCATGGAAATACCATGGAAATACTCACAGTCCTCCAATTTCCACCCCAAAGCACAGGGTTGAAACCTTCACCTGCTGCAAATCTGCATCACTCCAACGTTTTCGTGTTTATATCATCACAGTGCTCCAGCCCTGCAAATGCTGTTCCCTTGTGCTTCCTCCAGGTCTCCCTCAGTTGAAATAAATCCCTTT
>VKON01001883.1:0-14996 GCA_009741485.1 Malurus cyaneus samueli
CCATTACGCTATAAATGTGTTATAATCATTTGCCAGAGGGAGAAAAAGTCTAATTGAATGAAAACTCTTGATGGTTTCATTATGCTTCTATTAAAAGGCATTCAGCCCTCCTGATCCAAATACAAGGCTTGACTCTTCTTTCATTTACATCTCTTAAAAACTGGGGGCAAGCACAACACTACTGAAGGATTTGCAGCGACACAGAGCTGGAGTAAGAGAGCTCAGAGTGAGTTCTGAGCATTTCTGAGCCCAGGATGAGATGAAAACATTTACCACACATGTGGCAGAGGAAGAAAAAATTCAATACAAATGGCAGCAAAGCTGAATAAAATGCCAGAGCTGCTCCTAGCAGTGACAAAGCCTGAGTGAGTGGAGAGAGCAAAGGAAGGGGTTAAATTCTGCCCTTCAAACTGCACTGCTAAAAATCCAGGCTGATTATTTGCTTATTAGTTATTAAATAAAACTTCTTTTTCTCTGTCCACTCTAACCACCCAGTCAGAGCAGAGCTGTTGAAATCCTCTTCTGCCTTTGCCAAGACCAGCCCACCTTTTACAAGCACTCCCTGACTCCCCCTTTCTCTGCTGCATCTCCTTCAAACTCCTCGTCCTTGCCTCCGTGCCCTGCATAATTCCAGCTCTCCCCCACTTTGCCTGCTCCCCCCCTGCATTTTCCATGCCCTGTGTACCAATTCCTCTGCCCTTTCCCCTCCTGCCACTACTCACAGCCCTCCTCAGGTGCTTCACAAAATCATCCCCACACCGACTTGTGATAGTTTTTGAAGACTGTTTTCATCCGTGACCTTAAATAAACACAACCCCTTGGTTCCTTCATCCACTCAGCCCATGACAACAGGGACTGCTGCTCCTCCTCTGCATCAGCCTCTCCAAATGTGGTTTTTCATTTCTGGTGTGTTTGTCTCTGCTTCCCCAGCCCATCTGCCCCAGTGGCTGCTGTGGGGTCGGTTTTGAGCTCTGTGGGATGGGAATTGTGAATTGCAGAGGGATCTCACCTTCACTGTGAGGAGCAACACGAAGATTTGGGTGTCTTGGGATCCAGCTGTGGCTCCTGCAGCAGGGTATGGTGGGTGAGAGGTGATCAGGCCAGGAAAGGGTGAGGGGAAGCCATGATTTAGGATTTAGAAAGGAATTCTTCCCTGTGAGGGTGTGAGGCACTGGCACAGGTTTCCCAAGAGAAGCTGTGGATGTCCATCCCTGGCAATGTTCAAAGCCAGATTGAACGAGGCTCTGAGCACCCTGCTCTCATGGAAGGTGTCCTTGCCCTGGTGGAATTAGATGGTGTTTGGGGTCTCTTCCAGCCCATAGCACTCTGATTCCAATGATTCCCTGGTTTTGGGTCAGCCTGGAATAATTGCTGGTCCCCTCTCCTCAGTGGGAAATCCTTGATGTCTCATTGCCTGCCCACAGACCTGAATGGGGCAGAATTTATATCAGAGGAGTCCTGGACACAGGAGAATTTTGAGAATTTAAGGTTGGGCAGAGCAGACACTCCTAAACTAAGCTGTCTCAGCAAAACCACTCTCAGCTTGTTTTGATTGATAAATGTCTTTTTCCAGCGGGATCAAGCACCGATACCTCCCTCCTTTTAAAGGCTGACTTTTCTTAATTGCCCTTGGTGAGTCTCTGAAGCATCACACACGGCTCCCTGAGGATCTGCAGGTCACTGATGGGAGAATGTTTACCTTTACCACTCACTCCTTGGCTTCCTCTGAGCAGGCAAATTATTGCAGCTACCTGAGCAGAGGTGTTTGTGTGAGCTGAGGATGGGCTCTGGAGGGAGCAGGGAGCAGAGATCTCCTCTGCAGGGGGACTTTAAAGTGGTTTTAAAGGCAGAGAGCAGCTCCTCGTGCTCCCCTGCACACATGCAAGATGCTTGTGTAAGTTATAAGACAACAAAAAAAAACTGGCCATTATACATGTTGCACAGATGATGCTCTGACTAGGATCATCACCCAAAAAGGAGAGAAAGTAAATATCTGTACACTTAGCAGCACATCTTCCTGGCCCCCAGCTCTCAGGCTCCCCTGGGTTTCTACCTGAGTACTGCCTGCCCAGACAGTTTGCTGCACACCAAGTCATTTGCAGACTGGGAATGTAGCAAAGTTTGCTTTTCAGCCCCCTGCTCTCAATCTGACTCTCTTTTAGAAGATCTGCTGTGAATTTGTACCATTACCAACCTCAGCTCATGTTCAGGGCTCAGCACAACAAACACCTGAGCTGTTTATGTAAAGCAACACTCAGCAGTGAAGTTGGTGTTTGGGCATGTCTGACCTTTCACTATTATTTTTTTTAAAGGAAAATGTCCCTCCTTTTCACTGGATTTGTTTTTGAGGGCACCACAGCGTGCTTGCCCCACCTCTGGAAATCACTGGCTGTTTTCAGTCCCATCTGGCTGTTGGTTTCTTTTCAGCTCTCCTGAGAAGGAACAGAAGAGAAAGGCAGTTTAGTCCCTGGCTGAAGGGAGGACGGGCAGGATCCAGCTGTTCCCTGCTGGAACATCCAGATGTGAGCATTTGGCCAAGCAGCTCTGGGCTGAGCTGAGGCTTCCCCCTGGAGAGGGGAGGCAGCCAGGGGCAGAAATTTGGGGGACAAAGAAACCAATCCCACTGCAACAGAGGCATCACTGCTTCATGTTACAGCATTGCCTCATTTCCCTGTGCTGCATTTTTATCTGCATTTAATTGGTTTGTGCATTCGAATGGACAAACCACTGCCTAATTCTGGGATTGTGAATGGCAAACTAATTCAGGTTGGAAAAGCCCTTTAAACCAGTCGAAGCACTTCCCAACGGCCACCACAGCCACCCTCAGTCCCCAAGTGCCACATTCACACATTTTTTCATCCCTTCAGGGATGGTGACTCTATTGCTTCCCTGGCAGCAAGTTCCAGTGCTTGACAGCCCCTCCAGTGAAGGAATTTTCCCTGATATCCAAACAAAACCTCCCCTGGCACAACTTGAGGTGTTTCCTCTTGTCCTGCCACTTTTTTTCTTGCAAGAAGAGCTGTTGGGTGCAATTGATGGGACATTTTGGTTGCAGATCCTCATGCACAGCAGTGGGATTATTATCCCTATCTCTGCTGTAAAATAAATATAGATACTCTCTGTTCAGGAAAACCCAGCAGAAGAAATGTGGCTAAAATGCTGCACTGTGACTAACCCTGTGTGCTGGTTTCTTTTTACACTATTTGGAGCAAAATTTAAATAGAATGAGATGTTAAACAAAATCTGGCATAAAAGATAAACAAAGATCACTAAACCTATGCTATTTAAAGATTAAATATCAATGTTGCTTTTAACATTACAAAACTGAGTCCATTCTAAAATATCAGGAATATTTTTTCACTTTTGGCCTGTCTCTAAAACTCAGCAGTTTTAGCATTTTCTTTTGGTTAAATATAGCCAAACAGTGGATAAAGAGGTGTCAGCAGAAATTAGAAGTGGTTCTGCTGAAATCTTTAGACAAAATTTTCAGCTTGGACATGGAAAAATAGGATTTATGCACTTTTCTTTAGAAAATCAGAGTTTCAGTGAGAATTGAACCAATATCTTTCCTAGTCTTGCAAACCCCCTTCAAACACAGTTCTGTTCTGACTTCAAAAACATCCCATATTTTAAATATGTTCAACCTGATGCCTTGGAATTGCAGTTGTTCTGAGAGGAAAAAAGACTCTATTTTGGAGAGTTATCAAAGCGTAGATTTAGGAGAATAATCTTAGGCACCCAGTCTTGAAGTTTTGACCAATGGGATTATGTTGGTAGAAACAACAGCAAAGCCCCAAAATCTGGGGAAAATAACAAAGCAGAAAGATCTTCTGAAGAAAGGACAATCCACCTACTACAAAAGCTGCCAAGGATTACTGTAAAGCAATAATTAATGACCATTGCTGCTGGGTCTCTAACTGATGCAGGGGGAATATTGATATAATCCTATTAGTGTGTTGCTCTCATTAATGTACTTATGTCAATTAGCTGAGCATTTTAGCAGAAAGGTGAATTTATGATTTTTTTTCCCCTCCATCCAACATAGATTTCCACTGCAAAAATCAATTTTGAACAACCACCAAAGATCAAGGTCCATTAATGAATCTTATCTGACACTAATGTTGTCTAATTACATTAAAATGTCACAACTAATTTAATGGCAGCAGAGCTCCCTGCTCCATAAACAAACACAAGTTCAGTTACATTTCTAAAGAATTTAAGGTCTGATCAGGAAAATAATGAATGGAAATGCCAGTTTTGGTAGTTTTCTGCATTTCTGTCATTCTTGGGTGTTTTGAAACAAAGATCAAGAAAAAACCTGGAGTCGACAGAACATTCCAGGCTCTGAGGAGACCTTGGAGTCCCTAAAAAGATTCCAAGAGAGCTGGAGAGGGACTTTCAGCAAGGGTGTGGAGTGATAGAAAAAGGAGGAATGGCTTTAAACTGGCAAATGGCAGGTTTAGATTAAATTTTAGGATTTTTATTTTCCCCTGTGAGGGTGGTGAAGCCCTGGCCCAGGTTGCCCAGAGGAGCTGTGGCTGCCCCATCCCTGGAAGTGTCCAAACCCCATCTGGATGGGCCTTTGAGCCACCTGGCTGCTCAAAAAGAGGGACCAGAGACTGCAGGAAAGACACAGAGAGGGTTTTCATCACCCCCACACGCTCGAGCCTTGAAAATGAGTTAAAATAAGACACTGAACTGACAATTCTTCACATGACTGAGAACTGGGGCAAGGAGGGGAGATCTTAACCTAATTCCCACTGTTTTTTTTTTTTTGCTTCAACAAAACAAAACAGCAGACTCTTTCACAGTTGCCAGAGCTGGAGTCTCAGCGAGAGATTATGAGGGATGCAGCCAGTGACTAAGTTTGGATACAAAAGCATTTCTGATTGGTTTCCCACAAGATGAAATTCTGTTATAAAACCTGCTGCTCATTTTCCATTGAAAGAGTAATTTGGGAAACTGTCTCTCTTTGTGCTCTAACTAGGCAGCAGATGGCTCCAGATATGTTTTACTTGGTCCTATTGATTTCACTGCAGGATTTAATTTTATTTCTCAGCAGAGCAGATTAATATATGTGAGATGCTTTATAGGCTCCTGAAATGACAGAAACCTGCCCAGAAAAAGCTACAGCATCAGCCCATCACCAAGAGCACCTCTTTTTCTTTTGTCAGCTCAGAGGCATCCTCTTCTTCCCCCCAGTGTCAGTAGCATTTTTTGGGAATGGTGTTGGCAATTCCAGTGCAAAAAAACAGACAACAAACAAAGGAGAAACAAAGAGACCCTGAGGAAAAGAGGTGAAATGTGGTGGTGTTTTTCTTTTTTAAAAAGCCCATCCCCAACGTGTGCTTAATAAATAATTAATTGCTGTTATTTCCAAGCTCAGATCCATTTTCACACAAATGCACTTTTAACTCCAGTGATAAAAAAAAAAATAAAAAGGAGATGCTTTTTTGTTGATTCTTCTACAGCACAGCCTTGAAGCAATAAACCAAATTGACTGCTAAATTTAGACAAGAATACAGTCTGGCCCAGTCATCTTAGAGTCCATAAATTTATTAGTAAGTGAGATCAAGAGGAGTCAGGAAACAATCTCTGAGATGCAGGGCTGCTTCTCCTTTTACTGGGTCAAGGATGGTTTGGGATACGAAACACATATCAAACTCTCCAATTTACATGTCTAACTCCGGGTTTATTCTCTTAACTGTGAAAAAAACTGCATGGAGGAAAAACAATTGGTTGGGCAGCCCTGAGCAAGACTTCTTCCCCTGCTGAGGGAGTGCTTATTCCCAACCTGTGACTCCACATTTCTCCCTCTGCCCTTAGGATTCCTGCCTTTTCCAGCAGAAAGTGGGTGTAAGAAATATTTCTATATTTTTATCTTTATATTTTATTTTATCTTGAGTGCATTTGAATCCCACACTGGTGCCTGCATTTCTGTGCAAAGCAAGTGTGATGGCTGATGCTCACTCACATTCCTCACACAATTCCTAACTCTTTATCTCAGATATGGTGTAGAGTTATCTCACACATTTTTCCCCGGTTAGAAAACAAATCCACAGCAAGAACAAGTGATCTGTCACCAGTGCTGCACAAAGGAGATACAGACAAGTAGAAGATCCGTTGTGTGGAAAGGTGGGAAAAGAAAGATGTGGGATATGAAAAGGGAATTCATTCCCTCTGCATTCCCCATTCCTCCTTTCCAGAAGAAAGGAATCTCATCTTCCTGGGGACAACAGGCAGGTGTCACCTTGGAATATTTCATACCAAAACTTGTCCCCCTGCTCCTCCTGTCCTTCACAGGGAAGGCAGAGCAGGAACTTTCCTGAAAAAGCCTGGAAGTTTCTCCAGGCACTGGACATGACACCTGGCCTTGAGAGACCCATCTCCTATTTCTGCCACGATCTTCCTGCCCAAACAGTCAGGAGGGTCATAGATTTTATCAAAGCTTTGTGTGTAACATGTGGGAAAACAACTCCAGGTTTTTCAGAGGAAAACCTGCAACGTCCCCTTCACGTGGAGCAGCTTTTGTGTCCAGGGACTGGTCAGTGCTGGAAGAGGGGCCAAGCCTTTCCTTAGGGCTATCCCTGTCCATCTTCTCCTCCTCCTGTCCACGCTGTTTCTTTTTCCCCCACCATCTCTTTTCTCCTATTTGTGCCTGGGGATTGGTGCCTGGAAAGGGCTGGATTGTGGCAACAACTGCATCTGTAACAAGGGGTGCATTAAAAACTGCAAAAGCTAAGAGGGAGCTGGAAGCCAAGGATGTGAGGAGGAAAGGTGTCAGATGGCAATGGAGGTGGTTTGTAATGCCCTGTCCTGCTGGAGAGCCTGCAGTTTTCCTGCAGTGATGAACTTCTTCGGGAGCTGGGGAAGGCAAACATGAATGGATGCTGCAGTGGCTTTCTCTGGGTCAGAGCTTGGACTCAGGAAAATTGCAGCCTTTTAATTACTAAACAAGAGCATCACACTTCCCTCTACTTTGCCAGAACATTTGTGTGCCCATCACTCTCAGAGTCAGGGGAAGAAAGACAAGAACTTGTTGAGTGCTCAGAGTGTGAGCTGAGGCTGGGGTGGTGCCATGAGCTTGACCTTGTCACTGACAGAACATAATTTAATCATCAGGTTTTCAATATTGATCTATGATTGCAAGTATTTCAACTCAGAAACTGCCACAATTTTGTGTGGAAGTCACTCCACTCACACCTACAGGCTGCAAACTTGAACTTCAATCTCATTGATTCATAGAATCATAGGTTTGGTTGGAAAGGACCTTAAAAACCATTCAGTTTCGACAGGAGGGTTGGGAATAGATGATCCAGATGGATCATCTCGGTGGATGGTTGGATCTAAACCATCCCTGCCATGGACAAGGACAACTTCCACCAGCCCAGGCTGCTCCAAACCCCATCCAACCCATCCTTGAACATTTCCAGGGATGGAGCAGCCACAGTTTCTCTGGGCACACTGTGCCAGGGCCTCACACTCTCACAGTCAAGAATTTTTCCATAATACCCAATCCAACCCTGCCCTCTGTCATTAAAGCCATTTCTCTTGTCTTATCACTCCACACCCTGTAAATATGTTTTCTTCCTGGACATTAATCAGGTAGTTCTCATTGAGCTGCCTTATCCCAATTACTGAGGCTGCCCTCAGAGAATCCTTTCCAGAGGAGCTGATAGACACTGACAAAATTTACAGCTCCTGGTGCCAGTAAAACCTCTGGCACTGGTGAGGGAAGAGTTCCTGCTTAGAAACAGCTACTTGACAGTCTTTGGGATATTTTTTTTCCCCCTTTTCTTTAAATTGCTCAAGTCCAGCTCTCTGCTGAGCGAAGAGGGGACAGTCCCCCAGAAGCAACAACTGCCACCTATTTTTGCCAGCAGCACTTCTCCCATCTGCTTGGCTATTCTTCTTAAATTGCTGCCTAATTTTCAGAATAAAGAGTGTCTAAGGTACACACCTTCCATGATCACAGCTTTATTGCGAACCTGCGAGAGGGGAAAAAAAAGAGCTTTTGTTGGTTTAATTCCTTGGAACTTCTGAATTCAGCTTCCCCAAAACACACAAGCAGAAAATGAAAAAAAAAGGGTGCTGTTTTAAAGATGCCAAGAATAAACAGAGGAACACAATTTCTTGTATTTTTTTTATATAAAAAACCCAAGCAAATAATCACATATCTGCAATTAGAACATTCGTCGAATTCCCTGTATTTTGAATTAACTGCTGGAATAAAAACTAAAATTAAATGTATTCCTAGAGTGACTGATGCGTGTAAACTGGGGGTGTGATTCTCAAACACAGATCCATCCTCGGAACAACGGAGACCTTCACAAATACAACTGATGGCTGATCAGCGGGTGCAAAATAACAGCAAAAATAAGAGTAAAAATAAGCAGGGTAAACACTTGCTGTTTGCTTGACTTCTGCCACTACAAATCTAGGCCAGATGCAGCCCTGGGTTTCCAGTCATTGAAGAAAGAGCCTGGTATAAAAAAAATCTATTTTGCGAAATACACAAGCGAAAGAGCTTGGAAGGTCACCAAACCTAAACAGTTAAAAGCAATCACGTTTCAATTAAGATGAATTGAAACAAACAGGCTTTAGAGAGGACGGTAAACACAGCGATGTTTCACTGAGCATTAGGATGAACAAAGAGCACACAGCTCCTGAAATGCCTTTTAAGAGCCATCTCATCCCAGCCCCGCCACGAGACCGCCCCAACTTCTCCCGGCCAAGCCAAGCACAAAAATTAAATAGTTTTTATCCTCCCGAAAAAAACGTCGAGGGAAAAGAAATGTCTGCGCGGTATTAAGAGAGTTAATTATAGATGCAGATTAAAAGGCAAGACTGAGTGGTGGAAGAAAAGGGAAGAGTAACCTCCGGCACAGAGATAGTGACATGCAGCAGTTGTCAGTCACCTAGCAACAAGTTTCCTATCCCTGCTGTGCTCTTTAATTCAGCAAATCTGCTCAGGATGTTGGGCTGTTCTCCTGACAAAACGCATTATGTAGTAGACTAAAGGATACAAAAATCCACTGTACACAACACTCTGCTCCCTATTGACCACTGATCCTTTCTCTCAACCCACAAAAGAGCCTTGCATAATGCTCTGAAAAGAGAAAAGTCTCAACAGAGAAAACATTTGCTTGTAATTGAGATTGACTACATAACGAAAATGATGTTCTTTTTTAAATTCAGCTTGTTGAGGCCATGCTTTTTGTCTCCTGGCTCTCAAAACCCATCCCTGCTGGGAAAAGGGGCAAACATTGTACAAACTCAAACCTGTGGGTTTTTTCCCTTCTTTTCACTGGGAGCACACACGCGCACGCATGCACGCACACGCATTTTGTGGCTAAATGGGCAAGACAGGCTCCCGAAGACTTAAACAAGTCTGGAAAAAAAAAAAAAAGAGAAGACAAATAAGAAAATTGTGGAGTGTTTCTGTGTCGAAGGGAAGCTGCCTTACTTCTGAATGGAAGCTGAGTGCAGAGGGCAGAATAAATTTTATAATTATTTTAGCTAACTGAGGAGCACCACTGCCTGAGAAAATGGGTTGTTTTATTCCCAAATCCATTCAATAAGTTATAATCAAAATCAAATATCACAGAATCCCTTGAAAGGACCTTTAAGATTCCTCTTTCCAAGCCACCCAGAAGATTGGGTTGCTTCAAGTCCCATCCAACCTGGCCTGGAACTATCCCAAAGATGGGGCATCCACAGCTTCTGTGGACAACCTGTGCCAGGGTTTTACCCTCCTCACTGTGAAAGCTTCTTCCCTTATATTCAATCTCAGCTGACCCTTTTTTAATTTAAAACCATCACTGTTAAAATTTTGTCCCCATCTTTTGCCCCACAGTATTACAAAAAGAGACGTGCCTGTGCACAAGGAAATGCAGCAATGCAATTTGTCCCCCAAAAAGCAACACAAAAGGCTGAAAAAACACCTTGGTGCCCCAACTGAGAGAAAATAAACCCACTCAGATTTTGCTCCAGCTCAGCTGTTTCCACACTTCGTTCTCCTGGAGAGGGAAGGGATGAAGGGCAAGGGCTGTCATTTACCCGGTGGGTATTTCCAGGGATGGTAAAACACATTCCCCACTCATACCCACAATTCCCAAATGTCCATTCCTGCCCAAATGCCTCTTCCTTTGTGGGGCTAAGCACCCCCAGGCACTTTTTGGATGTGCTGCCCCACTGCTGCCTGTGAAAAGGGACAGATTTGGGCCACAGCTCCCCTGGTCCCCAACTTTTCTCTGCCCAAGTGACCAACCCTTCCCCTGCTGACTTCATCCATAGAACCAGCTGATCACACCAGGCTGCTCTGAGCCACAGAAAACTGGGGCAAAATCACCACTGGACATATCTCAGCTGATAACTTACACCCAGATTTTGGGTTTTTTGTGCTCCCCATGAAAGAGCCAGTGTCAACTGGTGGGGGTTTTCCTTTGGGATCATCTCTCAGAATAATGATAAGAGAGGAATAAAGCTGTGCTGATAAGAGCTGGATAATGCTGAGTTTATTCTGTGAAACATGTTTAATAATTTCTCTTCCATGTTAATGCTTTTGCCAGTCTTTTGCATTGTTTTTTTTTTAATCAAATAATGAGTTGAGTGCTCATATTATTCATGAATAATGAGAGCTATGGCTCTGAAGATCAGGAGGATTAATGTAAGCCAAAACATAATACAGAATACAACACAGCCTGTTCAAATTAAAGGATTGGGAAGAGCTGACATGAATGTGCTGTTCAGCCACAACCAAGAAAAAACAGACTTTTATATTTAAAATTCTCTCTCTTATAAGGGTTTGCTCCTTTGAAAACAATCCAATTGTTTTCCATTTTATCCACACCCCTTTTTAAAAAAAAAAACAAAAAAATTATTTTCAATCAGAAAATATAAATTACTCAAGAATTGATTTCAACTGATAAATGTGAACTTAAGGGGAAGCTTCAGAAGCTGGGAATGATTTGAAGGTAGTGTGCAGCAGTAGGAAAGTAGTAATGTGAACTCCCCTCAAGAGATGTCAAAAATAAAAACCTGAAATAGTAGAAGGTTTAAAGGAAAGCAATGGGAAAAAAGCAAAATATTAATAATTGTGGTGCAGGACAAATACAACTTGTTTTCTCCATAAACAATGCAGTGTTGGTTACTGTAGAATTTAAGAATTGACTCTCTGTCATTCAGAGATTGCTTCAGGCAGATTTCATAGAGGTGGCAGAGAGAATTCCTTGTAAAGGAGTTGAATCAGTCATAGAATATGCAAGAGTACAAACTACTGAAAAAAACCACAAAAAAAAAAAAAAAAGGTGCTAAGCAGTAACTCCTAGTAATAAATAATTAAAACAATACACAAAAAAGTATTTCCACTCAATTTCTGGAGCTTCATAATTATGGTCTGTGGGGACATTTGTTAAAATCCACCCCCAATAATGACCAGTTTAAATCCTGTCCTGGCTTAGCCCTGGGTATCCTGGGCACACAAGCTGCAAAAGGTCCCCCAAAACCAGAATTTCTGCTAAGCAGGATATTAATTTTCAGGTATAGTTTTTAGAGAAGTTTTCTCTCAGAAAAGCTAAAATTAAAGTGGACACCGGGGTCAACCTGGAATAGTTGGATCACGTCCTACCAAAAATAGGAATCGTGAGGGGATTCTCCCGTTGATATTTTAAACTTTTGTTCATGCGAATTTTAATCAATTAAAATGCATTATCTACCCTCTTAACTTTCTCAGAGAGGATTATCTGACATTTACTATTCACCAGTTTTGCTGAAAAGGTTAATAGTTCACGGGCTGAAGTTGGGGGTAAACAGAATTGATCATTCCTAATGCCTGGGCTGGAGCGGAGGGGCTTTGTGTTGACAGGCTGGGGGATGTAATGAGCCTCTAGTACATTCTTAAGGCTTGTTTCATTTGCCCTGTGAATGGGGAAAGTAAAATTATAGTCTATAGGTGTTTTCCATGGCTCTTTCATAAGCAGGCCTCCTGACACCAATTAAAGAGATTATGTCATCAACTGAAAAGAAAGCTATAACCTTGTATGTTAATGCCGTGATTACTTAAGACAGGGTCACTGGACCCAATAGAACAGGGAATGACCTTGGTGAAATTAACTTCGGAGCTCAATTCCTAATTAACTGTTTTCAATGAAAGAATGTGTGATTTCAGGCTATTGGTTAAAATATTCACTTTTTTCTGTACAAGGATTTTGCCACCAGAAGTTAGCAGCACAAAAAAAAAAGAACCAAAAAAAAAAAAAAAGGGAATAAGATTAGGAGATGGCAAACAGCATGTTCAGAACTTTATGAAAGCAGATATTGTCCCCTGGATATTTTGCCTGAAAAAACTTATTCTTTTGAGGCTTCTTTGCCAACAGTGCAAAAATTACAATCCTCAGGAGGAAACGACACATTTGAACACACATCCAGGGCAGAAGAAAGTGGGAAAAAAAAATTGAAAACACAATTAAAATGCTACTAAAAAACAGCTATGTGTAAAAGATAAGCCTGTATTTCTAAGTGTTGTAAATTTACCATTTTTTTTAATGGAATCACAGCATATATATTAAAAAATTGGCCAGGGAAGCTGTGTTTTGTAACATTGAAGGAATGTGGAAAGAAGGCAGGGAAGGGTTTTTAAGCAGCTGTGTCTCAGGTAAAGGATGTTCCCAAAGGATGGCAGATTGCCAGGGCATCCTTGGCTTTGAGCTCTGTTGGAGATGCTCACTCAGGGATGCACTCAGTCCTGGTAAAGGCTTTGCAAGGGGCTGTGCAGTTCCCTTTGAAGCCTTTTTTGGGCACTGAACCTCCCTTGGATCTCTGACCAGCTTTGCTAAAGTCACACTGGTATCTGCTTCACTTTCCCAGGAAGAAATACACACCGAAAACATTTTTAATGCTGATATACAGCTAATCTGGTGGTAAAAGGAATCAATTTAACCTGTCAGCTTTTTTCTACTCTCTTAAATAACTTTCTTAGGTGTGGTCCAAGTCATATTCAGACTGGGAGTGCAAATTCTGAGGGTGTTGCTAATCCAATACTCCGGCAAACAACAAATTCCCTTTCAGAATGGTTGCAAAGTTAATGGCAATCTGCTTTGTGTGCAGAAAAACTCCAGATATGAGTGACCCCTATGAACAGGTTCCACTTCCATGAGGCTGAATTTCATGGAATCCTTGAATAGTTTGGGTTGGAGGGGAAATTTAAAAGTCCAACCCCGATCATCAGCTGTGGTTTACAGGGTTAAATGTTATGTCTGAGAAAGGCAGAGGTTTCTCCTCTGAAGGTTGTGAGCAAGGCAAGTATGGTGGTTTTCCAATGTGTCACAGAGTCCAGGGTGTCACACTGTCCCCAACCCGGGACAAGTTATGGGGCTCCAGATCTGCTTCTGCTACAGAATTGGGAGATTGTCCCTCCCCTCTGGCTGCTGTGATGGGATGAACACGGAGGGAGGAAGGCAGGAACCTCTCCCATCTGCCCACATCTTATTCTAAAGCAGTGATCAGACAAAATGTCCCAGAAAAACCCAGAGTACCTGGAGCTCAGAGGAGCAAGACCCCAAAGGGAGCCTTTAGCACAGCCAAGGATGAGACAGCTTCCTAAAACTCCATCTCTGCTCACAATCGACCTCTGTGCCATCAAACAAAACATTAAATTCCCTTCCAATCCAACCAAATGTGGGCAGCTGCTTTCTCTAAGAATGGAGAAAACAAAACCTCATATGACTTCCTGGCTTTACTTTCATTCCAGGGCTAAAACACCCCTCTTAGGGCACGGATGTAATCAAACAAACCCCAGAGTTGAATATCACTGCCCTCCCAGAGCACACTTTGGACCTTTCACGCCCCAACCCCTGGAAAATTAATGGCAAAGGAGCAATTGGTAAATCTGCTGAAAGGTGCAATTAAAAGCAATAGGGACATTCTGCCTGCTGAAAGCAGAGTATTCTTTACTGCTTGTTTGTGGAGGAGGGAAAAGAAAAAGAAAGGAAAAGATTTGTCCCCGTCCCTGTGGACCACCCATGGAACTTTTTTGTCCCCTAATTCTGACACCAGAAAAAGAAGAGGTACTTGTTGCTCCTCCCTATACAGTAAAGCTTTGGGGAGTTAATTACATTAATGTGTTCCCTGAGTAAAAACAGGTGTTGTAACACCTGCATTTTCTAAAGCTGAATTTTGTTAAGAATCTGCGTTTTTAGGGGGTTGGAGAATGTGATTTATACAGAGGTGTCATTTAAGGAGCTGCCCCTAAATTGGGAAGGCTCATAGCTCGTGCTGTGAAATCCTGCAGATTTTTGATGACCAGGGCTAAGCCTGGGTGATGCCGAGCTGTCTGCAGGAATTCAGCATGGGAATGATTTTCAGGGAGTGGCACTGGAGTCCCTGTGTTTGATTCCCCTTTTGGCCCATTCTTTAACCTTTCCCTGGACCTGACAAGGATGTTCAGCACTTTGCAGGATGCAACTCCTTTGATAAAACCCCTGAGCCCTGCAGAAAGCTCCATGCCACCCTCTCCATCAAAGAGCCAGGCCAGAGTGGCTGGGATGAGGCAGCTTTGAATAAAATAAATATTACAGTTGTAAAGAACGTGACAGCAACAGCACTGGGGCTGGAAAGCCTCCTGGCACTGAGGATTTTCTAGGAACAGGGAGCAGCTTACGGGTTGCAAGGGCTGAAGGGGAAGATCTTGCTCACACGAGTAAGGGTTACTAGCAGGAGGAAGGATTGCAAGATTAAGCTCTTAAGGAATGAAGTGCTAATGGCTCTGACGGTGAGGTGGCTCTGCAGTCGCTTACACGCTGAGGAGATGGCCGGTGACATAACACGCTCAGCCATGCGGGCTCCGTGTGTTCATGTCCCATGTCACAACACCAGCAACCTGCTAAGTGCACCTAATCCCTCCCACCAGAGACACCGGGGCTACCTCCTTGTAAAAACCATGTTGAAATCCCGGGGATGTGCACTTTCCCATGTAAAGATGAGTGTTGGCACAAGGC
>VKON01001892.1:0-10438 GCA_009741485.1 Malurus cyaneus samueli
ACACACAGGCAACGAGAGAGATTGTCGTGCTGCTTTGCGAGCAAAGGAACATAAGAAGAAATGGCTCTTTTGATGCTGTAAACTATTTGTATCTTCATAGCTGTATTTCTCGCTATGTATCCATCTTGTTGTGTTTCAAGCTGCACATGTTACGAGCATATAGAGGTGCATCTATGGATAATGTATAGACGAATAAGCTCAGTGCGTAGAGCTTGAACAGTACTAGCGCCCCTTAGCCAAATTGCAGATTGATCGCCAGATTTTGCGCAGCTATGTGGGAGGCCTGCGTTGTCCTCTTTTTGGGGCGCGTACCGCGACCCCATAGGCAAACTTCGCCGATCTAGGATGCAGGCACGCGTAT
Source organism: Malurus cyaneus samueli (assembly GCA_009741485.1). NCBI lineage: Eukaryota > Metazoa > Chordata > Aves > Passeriformes > Maluridae > Malurus > Malurus cyaneus. Next base: position 362 of record VKON01001892.1, read on the forward strand.
GATTAGAGACTGCTGCCAGCTGGTGAGTCAGTTGTGGCTGGACGTTACAGATCAGAATCTTTGTAGTTCTTAGTCTTTTGCCCTCTTTCATACATATTTGGCCAGCAACAGCAGATGGCTAGATGGCCATCTGAAGATAGGTCTCCAAATGGACAATAGGCCCGCAGCCAGCAGCTGCGCGCCGAGAAGATAGCGCAGAGCAAGGGGAGGCTCAGAAAAGGTGTAGGAATTATTTGAAATATTCTTATAGTTATTCTCGTCATATGATAGGCTTTGCCAGAGCGTTTGGGGCGCTGAGTTTGTGCCTCAGCCGTGTTATGCTGATGTGGGGAAGAAGAACCTTGCAAGCGAGCGAGGAGCGATTGGGGTCGTCGGAGCTGACGGCCGACGAGGTGCTATTAAGGCGGAAAGGGAACAGGAGCGCAGAGGCTGTGTAGTGCGACACGAGTCTGGGAGGGACTTTGTCTGTGAGTCGCGTGGCTGCCAGTATGCTTGAGAGCGATTCCAACTGTTAGGTTAATTGTCTGGGGATGATATCGGTGGGGAATTCATCTGCTAGTGTGACGTGTGCATAGTGGGGTGGCTGTTGCCGGGACGGGCGTTGCTGATGGTTGTTACCCAATAACATCCTGGAGAGCCGCCTTCGATCATTCTTTGAGCAGCAGCACAGAGCTCATAGCGAGTCCTGCTGCCCCGGGGGTTACGGGCGCAGAGGGAAAGGGGTGGGGATAAAGGGAACAAGGTGATAATCTGGACCTCCCAAAGCAAACTCAAAGGGCTTTGCGCCGGATAGCGAATACTTGGTGGTGCATAGTTCCCATGGATCTGGGGAGATGGCTGCATCTGTGGATATTCGCTGCATAGTGGAAGATGATGGGAGAAACGTTTAATTGTGTGCGGAGCAGTGGCTAGTACTGAGCACAGCAGCTGGCACGTAGCTCTGTTGAAGAGCAGTATCTCTGGAAAGTCCCAGTCAATAGTGACCCTTTGTGGAAAGTCGGTAGGGATCCCAGCCCAAGCGCGCCCTGGCCTTCTGATGTTTTGAAAAAGATAAAGAAGCCTGAGAGAGTGGTGTGAGGAAATAACGAGAGCAACGAGTGTGGGGGCGGAGGCTGCTTGGCCCGTGTTCTTTAAAAGGGGAGGCATGGGTTGGAGAAAGCAACGTTGCATATTGACTAAAGGGGCTAGACTCATAGGCGGTGTGGTGTGATATTCATCATCCGAGGCTCACCAGAAACAGTAGAATACCTAGTCTCCCGAGCTATCTGCTGCCATCAGGTAAGGGCCTGTAGACGTGCTATGTTGCCTTGTTCACATCACTCAACAAATGATGTGTAGCCTTCTCTATGGTAGATGGGTCAGCCACCCATGAGCAGCCCCATGTGAAAAAAATGACTAACGATGTCGCATCTGCACTGTTGATGTATTTCTAGCTTTGAAAAGAACAGCAGCGTGTTGGATTTTTTTGTAATCCTGATACTCAGAGGAGAGCAGCAAGAAGCAGAGAGCTTTCGGGCATTGGCCCGATCCGGTGATTCCCAGATGGCACAAGTGAGTAACCGGTTTGTTTCTGGGCTGGTGGGTGGCGGTCTGGAGGTGGGCTGCGTTCGGGGTTGAGATCTCAACAGGCTTTCAACGTGCCATATTGTGCACTGTGATGTTCCTGGCAGGTGTTAGAACAAGTGCTTCTGCAAACATATTGCAAATAACCTCATGAGTCCTAGACAATCATTTTGGTAAGGTTTTTATCATCAGTTGTTGTGTTGCGGCTCGACAGGAGAGGAAGGACATATTTGCCCCCTCTCTGACTGCAGTGGGCCGCCCAGGACTAAGGGGAGGCAGCATGGCCTGGGGCTGGCAGCGAGTGGTCGGGTCCTGCACTCCCAGCGAAGAGGACAAGGCAGTAGAATCAGTGGCATTAATTGCTGCAGCGTCATCGTGGGGTAAGCTGCGCCAGTCAGGGTAGCTGACACACCAGAAGGGGAGAAATCGAGGCCCCGGTGAGCAGGCTCTCCCAAGTGACCATGTGTGAGTCCTTGCCAAGCTCGCCAGCTTATGCCTAAGACAGAGTAGGTCGCTGGTATAGGGCCCCTGTCTCATAGGTTTGTCTGGATTGGTATGCTTATAATGGCTGGATATGGGGGGAGCCCTGCTCTCATCGTAGGTGATAGGATGCAGGGGGTGAAAGGACACCGAGGTACTGACCATATATTTGAGGCATATGCCGACTTCAAGGCCGTCACTTGTCCCCATGCTCACCAAGGGGGTGCGAGCCTGAAAGGTGCCCTGCAGGGGGCAAAGCTTTATTTTTTCTGAGATTCCCAGACGATCTGCCTGGCGAAACGCTGGCGTGATATGTGGAGAATGATCGGAAGACAAGGAGGAGGGGATGGAAAGCTGCTGATACAGCGGTGCGGAAAAAATGCTAGCCCCTTCTCGGGTGCTTCCGGCGCTCCTTGAATTGCCTGGATGCATTCTGATTTAGGACAGGAACTTTTCTTAATATAAAAACTCTCCAGTCAGCGAAAGAGGCTTCTTGCTGAGGTAGCAAACTTGAGAAGATTGATTCTTCCGCCGCTCTAGTCGTTATGATTATGTATCATATATAGGCGGAAGCGTGAGAAATACATACTTGCTGTGTTATCGTGTTAAGCGAGGAGAACACCTTCTTCTGGAACTCGAGGCGGTTGGCAGAAACTCATACTATAGAGGTTCTATTTGCGATCTCTTGCCTGAAAATCAATACATGTGCAGTTCGGGATTCTTCAAGGGTGTCATAGAAAGTTGACCAGAAGCATCAATTGCGAGGGATGAGTCCAGTGAAACATTTCCACACTATAAGGATTGATTATAAAAGTAAGATATTAATAAGCCTTATGAACTTTCTATCCTGTAGATCCGGAAGTGAGTGCGTAGGAGAGGAGCAGAGGTTAAAGGATTCTCTAATGTGTTTCTCCAGCATATGAATATGTTCAAACATATTAAAAATCAAGGTAAATTTCCCCACAGTATACGTATGGCGACCCTTGTTGGTCAAAATCATATTTGAGGCAATTACTCGCTGAAATAGATGTGGGGTGGCCTCGAATCCATGCCCCCATCTTTCTCAAGTAGTTTGATACAATTAGGGAAATAAGAAAGCGGCTGTCCTGATTCTATTCTGGCAGTGGCACTGCTGCACTGCGTTATTGTTCTTCAGCCCATATCGAAGATAGGACTTATAGATGTTCTCAGCAACAAATGACTGGAGGGAGCTCTTTCATCCTCTCTCGACGTGAGCTGTTTTGTGGAGGTTCAAGGTCCTTTCCGAATGCTCTCTGATGTTGGGTGTCTGGGGTGGGGTTGGGTTGTTCGCGTTGTGGGTGGCGGGTGGGGGGTTCTGTGGTGGGGCTGGGCGGTGCGGGATGGGGCTTGTGTCGTGCACGGGGTTGGGTGTTGCTGGCTGGGTGGGTGGTTTTGTGTTTCTGGTTATGTGCGTGGATTGCGGTTGTGCGTTTAGGGCATGGTGGTGCGGGCGGCCTGTGGTTGTGGCGTTGCGGTTGGGGCGCGGGGCTGCTGGTGGGCTTGGGTGCGGCGGGTGTCCGGTGCGGCTTTGCTGTGTGCGTGTTAGGGGTGGTGGGGCTGGCCCCGGGTGGGGGTCGGTGTGGTGGCCGGGGTGGAGCCTGGGGGGTGGTCGTGGGTGTCGGGTACCGGTTTCTGTTTGGGGTTTCTGTGGGTGTGTGGGCGGGGTTGGATGTCTGGTGGGGGCAGGTCACCTCGGCATGTGCTGCTGCTTTTGTCCCGTTCTTCTTCTCCCGCCACTAATCTTGTTTCCCACGCCCGTTGCTGGGCTTGTGGCACTGTTTGATTTCCCCCCTGCCCTTCTGCCCGGTCCGTGCGGTGCCGGTCTCGCGGTCGGCACCTCGCGGCTCCGAGTGGTGTCGCTCGGTCACCCGTGAACAGGGACGGCCTCGGCCTCCGGCTCGGGAGCGGTCTCTCTGGTGCCGCTCCCGCCCTCCCTTCCCGGCTCCGCGCGGGTCGTTATCCTTCGTGGTGCCCGTCGGCGCGGTTCGCGGCTCCGGAGGCGGGCGTTCCCCCCGGCAGCGGCGGAGGCTCCGCGGCCGCGGCCCGGCGCGGCGGATGGCCCGGTCTCCCGGCTCGCACCATGGGGCGGCCGGTGGCCCGCCGGGCCGCTCCGGGCCACCACTCGGGGCACGTGGCCCTGGCCTGACCGTGCTTGCTTTACTCCCCGGGACCTGCCAGCTGCGGCCCACGGTCTGGGCCTGGCCTGCACACCGTGTGAGGTGCCGCGCACCGTAGGGGGTGGAGTGCCCTCCGGAGGCCGCGCCGCCGGCAAAAGCCGCAATTGAAGCCGGCCCGTTATTCGTCCTCATGGTCGCACAGCTCCTCCTAGCTTGCCACACCGTTTTGGGTGCGTCTCGGTGCGTCTGGCAAGGGTGTGCCGGGCCAGCAGCTGGGGCGCGGGGATCTGCCTGCCTGTTCTGCTCTCCTGTCCCCAGCTGCGGGCACTGAAGGAGACTGTGGCTGGGCACACAGGGGGTCATGCTGGCTTGCTGCTGCTGCTGGTCTGCCTGTTGGCTGTTAACGCTGCTGTGCTGCTAGCTGCTGCTGCTGGTTGTGGGGGGCTGGCAGGGGAAATGCTGCTGCCTCCGACAACGGCCGCCGCCGCAGTGGGCGCAACGGCTCCTCAAAAGCTCTGGCAAAAGTGTCCTGCGGCTGCTGGCTGTCGTCGCAAGGCAGCTGCCTGACGGGGAAGTCGCGGTGGGCTTGGGGCCGCTAGCTCTCTGCCAGTCATTTTCCAGAGTAAGGAGCCGTGGGGGAGCGATGTGACGTGTGGGCCAATCCATGACAAGGTCCCCCCCCTGGAAGAAGGGTTGTACGGCCGCTGCGTTGTGCAAGTGGAAGTCTCTCTCTGCTGTGGCTCGGGCTGAGACACTGCTCCCGTCTAGGCTGAGCGCAGAGGCGTCATGGCTCCCTCTTCATGCTCCTTCTCTTCAGCAGGGAGGAATTATGGAATTGGCAGCGGTGGATAGGCAGGTCATTGGGACGCCGGCAATATGGTGAGGGGGGATGCCTTGTCCAGCCGCATCTTCTCTGGCTGTGCTGGGGTGGCGGGGAGAGGGACTGGACGGGTGGAGTGGCCTTTTGTGGGGGGAAGCAAGGGTCTTGGTGCACTGGGCAGGCAGATGAGGGCTGTTCGTGGGAGCCACGGCGCGCGGGTCATGCAGTCCTGCTAGCTGGCACTGGCAGCCTGTGATGACGTTGGGCAGGCAAGGAGGCTGCAGCAGGCGACGCTTCCAGCTTGCGCGTTGGCTTCAGGCTGCTGGGGTCTGGGTGGCGCTGGCCATTTGGGCTTGGTGTGAGTGCATTTGCTCTCGTAGCGCACCTTGGTTCTTGCAGACAGAAGCCGCAGCTAGCGAGCTGAGTGGGCCACAGGGTTGGTAACGAGTTGCGTGACCTCTCCGCAGGTTGAGTTTGGAGAGCAAGGAGATTCTGCGCATAAACGCTGTGGGATTAATTCAGGTTTTTCACTTCCCTCTGCATCTCTCAGGGGGGGGGTGGAAGCAGTATCGTGGGTCATTTGTCATTCGCCATTGGTTCGCACTCGCACCTGTTGTTTTATTCTTTTTTCTTTTAGTGATAAATAAGTTTTCATGATAGCTTGTTTGTGCTTCTTAACTAGCTTATTGTTCTGATATCTTTGTCCGCAGAAAATTTGACCTACAGTGGCTGTTGTCATTTTCAAACATCTGCACAGTGCAGGAGGCAATGATTAGTCAGATACGTTGTGCAGTTAAGTTGTTACTGGTATTATTTTTAAAATGAAGACATTTGTACTATGTAAAGCGATTCGGAAGAAAATGTTGAAACTTTTATAGTTTTTCATTTTTTTCTACGAAACAGCCCTTTGATAATCAGATAAATTCTAATGGCTTGATTTGTAGGATTAGGAGTCAGAAACCGTAACGGGAGGTAAGGTGGCTCCAGAGGTGTTACAATATTTGTCTCTTTCCTTTCTGCAAGGTCAAAATTATTGTCAGTCCTAATATACTCTGTGAGCCTGTAAATAATGTACAAGACTTGACCCCTCAGGACTGGATTTTTGTGGTTTTGTGTTGTTGCATTTTTAAAAAATATTGATGTTTCTTCTACATTTAATATCCAGGTTGGGGGGATAGAAACACAGCTGTAATCTTTCAGTATCAGTGAGGGAGAATTAGCACCAGAGACTGTCCCAAGCACGCAGCCACAGGGACACACAGGGAGGCACGTTTTCCCTGCACGTAACACATTCTCAGCTGGGCGAGTACAGTCCATGCTGAAAACAGCCACTGGCAGACATTATTTCTGCTGAATCTTGTTTGCCTCCCAGGAACTGGTTTTGAAAGAAAAATCTCTAGATTTGCTGATGCAAAGAAAAAGAAATATAATATTTAATAAAATAAAAAACTAAGACCTCGTAGGACAGTGGTTTAAAAAGTCAGTGCCAACAATATTTTGTATGCTGAGGCATGGACTGATTAGACAAAAAAAACTACCATTTGATTTCCCTATTTTTGTACCTGCTATTTTCTGGAAAGTTGTGGTGGTAGGTTTTTATTTTTTGAAGTAGAGATGCTGAAATACATACAGGTAAAAGAAATAAATAGGAAACTCCCCCTTTCCCCAATCAAATAACGTAGTTTGTCAACAGAAGTATTTAGACTGTATGTCCAGCAAAGATGAGCCATTGCAAAGTGTTTTCCTTTTCAAGGACTGTCTGTTCTTTTGTGGATAGGAAAAAATAAAAGATATGCTGGAAGCAGAAAGTGTCACTCATATCTTCACTTCTTACAGGAATACAAACATGTTTCATCCTGAGGAATGCTTTACACATTGAGGGCAGCCCATCTCCAGCCCCTATGACTCTTTCAGAAGGAAGCTTCTCCTACAGACACAGATCTTGAGCTGACAGACAATGGGAGCTCACAAGAGAAACAAAGTGGAAACAACCCCTTCTTGTAAACAGACCAGAATGGTTCAGGTATGGCACATAAGACCTCGTCTGAGCTTCAATGCACGAGGCCTTCTTATTATATTCCACAAGCCAACGTCTCAACTGAACCAGTCCACTGTTTAGACCTGTCCCCCTAAGATGCCACATCTCATACTACATCTTTACCAATACACATCGTGCAGGCAATAGGGACTTCGACCTCGTTCCACAGCCTGTCATCCATGCCCTTGACCACCACTTTTCAGTGAAGAACATGTATTTCTTCATGTGAATATCCACTCACACCCACACTTCCATAGGATACAATGCTTGCCATTTAGCCTGCAAATAACTTGGTCCCACCCGCCTATATATTTTAGTAGACTAGGGACTGTTGATATCCCCCATTTTGGTGCAGCCTCTTTTTCACGGGTACTTTGTTGCACTGCTGGCTCATGTTCAGCTGCTCTTGGACCAGCACTCCTCAGGGTGCTTTGTCAATCCAGCAGGGCACTTCCAGACAAGCCTGGAGCATTGCAGGGAGTTGTGTGACCCCAGCACAGGACTGGCCCTTTGCCTTGTTGAACCTCATGCAGCTGGCTCAGCGTCATCCGAATCCAGCTGTGCCAGATGCCCTGGCAGGCCTTCCGTGTTCCTCCAGGAGATCAACACTCCCACCAGCTGCATTACCTGAAGGAGAGTGTCCTCAATGCCCTGTCCAGAACCACTGATAGAACATTGACCATGCTGGTGCCCGAGTCCCAGCCCTGGCTGCACAGCAGTGTTGACAGGCCCCAGGCTGATGTGACTCCATTGCATGGACTCTGCATTGGTTCTTGGGGTCAGCAGTGTCCACAGATGGAATTCCGAGGGTTCCCTGGGGCATTCAGTTTATCTCATCACATCGGGATCTTTGTGAATATATTAATATATGAGTCATCTAAGAAAGTGATCAATCAAAAATACAATAAGATTTTTTTATGTATCCTTGAGTATAGATGTTCTTTACTTCCAATGTCACAATGGATATCCTATGATTGTTGTTAGGCGCCCTCGTCACCTCATTCCATAATGGAATTTCCTTGAAGGTTGTCCCATCAAGGGACACACCAGTGTTAAAAAATGTATTCCATCTGTCCATGGAGTCCTGCATTCACCACACGGCATTCCATTGCTTTGCGAGGCCCGCAATTGTCGCACATGGTGGAAATGCCATTGGATTACCCGAGTGGCCCAGTGCAGCGTGTTCAAAAATATGGCATGTTCCATTAGGTCTATAGGACAATATAGTGTCACAATAGATTTTGTGGATCTCTGGGGCCCAGCAGTGTCACAATGGATTCCGGGTTATCCAATGAGGCCCTTCAGTTCACAATTACGTAGTATTCCAATGCTTTCCAGGGACACTGCCAGCCGTTATTTTTCACATGTGTGAAATTCCGCTTGCATACTGCTTGCAAGCCTGCAGGATCACTATGGATTTCTTTGGTTCCCTAGGGCCCTGCAGTGTCACAATAGATTCTGTCCAGATTAAGCAGCGCTGGGGAGCCCTGACACCTCGTGTCAGCCAGAGGATATCTTTGTCGTCTTGGTATGTACTAATGGGAGGTGTGCTGTGTCACTGCCAGGATTCCAATGTACAGGCATTCCCTACGTGCGATGCTACATTATAACATATCCAACTGTGTTCCCATCTTGATTCTCCGGTGCTAGAGTGTCGACACTGGCAATGTAAAATTCTCATTGGTTTCCCAGTTGTGGTCTCCCTTAGATAATTTAGTTGTCACAAATTAATTTCCATGGGCCCATTGCACCCTATTGACAGTGTCAGAATGGATTACATTGCTCCTTGGGGTGCAGAAGTATCTCAGAGTTTTCAATTGTTCCATGCACCCTGCCTAGATAGAGTGCGAGCAATAGTGAGTATTCCATCTGTGTCCCTCATGGGCGCCACCTGAAGAGTTTACAGATACCATGAGATATCCCTAGCCATTTGTCTTTCTCTGTGGGTCGGCTCCTGTCTCTTGTCATGCTGTTCAACAATCACATCTTACTCACTTGCGTCCAGAGTGTGTACCTACCTGAATATTATTCACAATGTACTCTCCAGTCGTTCCATTGGGGGCCCAAGGCAATAGCAATGACTATGAACTCCATTGCTTTCATCGCTAGTGAGCTCCTTGTAAAACATATGCTGAGTTCAGATTGTCTTATCTTTCAACCTTGCCTATGTGAGCACTTGCATTGGCACACTTCAGTGTTTCAGTGTCTAGCAGGCCCGTCCCAGGGTGGGCTTTGGGTTGCACTTGCTATAATGAAGCAAAAGTTCTTCATTAAAGAGTTTAAGCCATAAAACCATAACATTTCTACTCCCTCCACAAGCTTCCCGGTCTCCCTCTCTGGTCCCCCAACCATTCCCTTTGAAGCCCCCCTACCCCCAACCCTCCCCCTCCTAAACCAACCTCTCCCACCAAAGGCCCTCGGGCCACTCAAACCACCTTCTTGGAAACCCCTCAAAACACCCCCCTGACCCCTAAATCCAGTTTGGGACCCTCGCACCTCCTTGCCAGAGACCCAACCCTCCACCTGGAATCACTGCAGCTCCTCCCCACTGCAGGAGCCCCCACACCGCACCCACACATAGACATCCGAAAGTTCATCCTCTTCTGAGGGAAGCTTTGGGTAACTTGTTTGGCATGCTGCCTGGGGATTATCCTCCGTCGTCTCTACATATGTGAAGAGTGAAGACAGTCGATGTCACAGCCATCCTGAGTGAGGTCCTGACCCTTGTCAATTTGCCTAGTTGATAACTAGGTACACGATGCTCTGCTTCGTCGGCCAGTTCAGGCGCCATGTCGTCAGTTTCCCAGGCACACACAGTTGCGTCAGGTGATTTCAACACGTCTTGAAGAGGCTGAGTTCGTGCGTGGTGCAGATGGCTGAGCTGGTTGGAGGCGGAGTGGCAAGAGAGGCGAAGCCACCGCCAAGAGGCCAATGGGTGCAGAGGAGTCTTTGGTGCCAGCGGCAGCGGGTTAGATGAAGGAACATCTCAGTGGACCGATGTGCCGCAGTCGTCCTGGGGAAAGGACTGGGCCGAGCGG
>VKON01001902.1:0-16295 GCA_009741485.1 Malurus cyaneus samueli
ATGGAATGGAAAATGGGAATGGGAATGGGGTATGGGAATGGGGACGGAATGGGAATGGGAATGGGAACGGGAACGGGGATGGGAACGGGAACGGTGAGGGAAATGGGATGGGGGTGGGAACGGGAATGGGAATGGGAATGGAACAGGAATGGGAATGTGAATGGGAATGGAAATGGGAATGGGAGCGGGAACAGGAATGGGACAGGAACGGGAATGGAATGGGAAGGGCAATAGGAACAGGAACAGGGACGGGAACTGAATTGGAACAAGAACGGGAATGGGAATGGGAACAGGAACGGGAGTGGGAACAGGAATGGAACGGGAGCGGGAAGGGGAATGGGAACAGGAACGGGAACTGGAATGGGAGCGGGAGTGGGAGCGGGAGCAGGAAGGGAACCGGAATGGGAATGGAAGGGAGCGGGGAACGGAGAGCGCCGAGTGCCGGGGGGTGGCAAGGGGACGGATGACAGGGGGATGGGATGGTGGGGTCATGGGGTGACAGGGTTATGGGGTCATGGGGTGACACAGTGATAGGGTGACACGGTGACAGGGTTATGGGGTTACGGGGTCGTTCCTGCAGGGGGAAAGACAGGGTGCCAGGGTGATGGGGTGCCACGGTGATGGGGTGACACAGTGACACAGTGACAGGGTAGCAGGGTTCAAGGGTGCCAGGGGGACAGGGTGACACTATAACGGGGTGCTAGGGTGTCAGGGTCATTCCCGCCGGGGGATGACAGGGTGCCAGGGTGACATGGTGCCACGGTGATGGGGTGACAGGTGATGGTGCCAGGGACATGGTGAATGGGGTGATGCACATTCCCATTCCTGTTCCATTCCCATTCCCATTCCCGTTCCCATTCCCATTCCCGTTCCCATTCCCATTCCAGGGTTCTCACCACGATGCCATCCGTCATGAACAGAACGAGCGCTCCAGTGACGTGCACAGCGAAATAGGTGAAGGAGGCGCCCTGGAGGTTTCTGCTTTGGCAGCAGCTGAACAAATCCTCGTGCCCTGGGAGGAAAACCTGATCAGAGCCCTATAGGGGATTTGGGGTGTGGGGCAGAGCCCAGCGGGACCCGGAACGGGGGTTCCACCTCAGCTGCACCTTCCCCTCGGCTTCCAGAGGGAAATGGGAACAGTTATGGGGTCAGCCCAAAGCCTGGGGTCCTGATCTCAACAGGATGGGGTTCTGGTTCTTTGGGATACCTTTGGGATGCCCACACGCCAGGATCCCGACCCTTTAGGATATTTTTGGGATGTCCAGAACCTGGGATCCAGACTTTTTGGGATACTTTTGGGATGCACAAACCCTTGGGATCCTGGCTCTCCACACCCCAGGATCCCCACATCTTGAAACCCCAGGATCCTGGCTCTTTGGGATATTTTTGGGATGGACAAAACCTTGGGATCCTGGGTCTCCACATCTCTGAATCCTGGCTTTTTGGGATATCTTTGGGATGCCCACAGTCTGGGATGTCAGGATCTCCAAAACCTGGATCCTGGCTCTCCAAACCCCAGGATCCCGGATTTTTGGGATTCCCACACTCTGGATCCAGGCTCTTTGGGATAATTTTGGGATTCCCACCCCTGGGATCCCAGGCTCTCACTGTCACTCTCCGTTCTCCCCTTCGCATTTTGGGGCTCCACACTCCCAGCCCCGCCCTTACAGGCGATAAAAACCCAACCCCAGCACCCGAAATCCCTCATCCCTGGATCCCCTGCCCAGCAGAGCTCACATTCCTTGGATAACCAATCCTGACCCCAAAAAACTTTGGGCTAGGGGGACACACACATCACCCCACCTCAACTCCCCCTCAACTCCAGGAATTCCCTAAAATCCCCTTTTATGGCCCGGGGGCGCAGTTGACTCTCCAGGAATAACACGGAACACTTCCTGCAGCCCTAAAAACATATTTACCCCTGAGATTCGCTGTTTACCCAAAGCGTTGACTCGGACACGTCCCCGCGGGTGGCAGAGAACAATGTCCCCATTGTCCCCAAGGCAGGGCGCAGCCCGGAGCTCGAGAGAAAACTCTCGCTGGATTTCACTTTTCCCCTCAAACAAGGGGGGGGATTTATGATTTTTTATTAATTTCCTGTAAAAATCGGGGTCTGCAACACTTTTAAATTGAATAATTGGTGAGAAAACTGACCCCAAATGGGGGAGTTATATTGATGATTATTTTTATTATTTCTGCAATAGATGTCTGCAACACGTTTTAAATTGAATAATTGTGAAGAAACTGACCCCAAAATCGGGGGGGATTTATGATTTTTTTATTAATTTCCTGTAAAAATCAGCAACTGCAGCACTTATAAATTGGATAATCAGCAAGAAAACTGACCCCAAATTTGGGGGGGATTTATGATTTTTTATTAATTTCCTGCAAAATCTGCGCATCTGCAGCATTTTAACATTGAATAATTGTGAGCACAAAATCTGCCCTAATATGAGACGGAATTTCGTGATTTCTTATTCCTTTCCTATAAAAAATCAGTGTCTGCACCACTTTTAAATTGAATAATCAGCAAGAAAACTGACCAGAAACCAGGGCAAGAAATTTGTGATTTCTTACTCGTTTTCTATAAAATCAGTTCTGCACCACTTTTAAATTGAATAATCGGTGAGAAAACTGACCCCAACCAGGAGGGGAAATTTGTGATTTCTTATTCTTTCCTATAAAAAAAATTCAGTGTCTGCAGCACTTTTAAATTGAATAATTGGTGAGAAACCAGACCCCAAATTAAGAGGGGAAATTTGTGATTTCTTACTTCTTTCTATAAAAAATTCAGTGTCTGCACCACTTTTAAATTGAATAATCAGTGAGAAACTGGACCCCCAAAACAGGAGGGGAAATTTGTGATTCCTTATTTCTTTCCTATAAAAAAATCAGTGTCTGCACCACTTTTAAATTGAATGATCGTCAAGAAAACTGACCCCAAACTAAGCGGGGAAATTTGTGATTCCTTGTTTCTTTCCTATAAAAAAAAATCAGTGTCTGCACCACTTTTAAACTGAATAATCGTCAAGAAAATTGACAGCAAATTAAGAGAGGAAATTGTGATTCTTTATTCCTTTCCTATAAAAAAAAATCAGTGTCTGCACACTTTTAAATTGGATAATCAGTGAGAAAACTGACCACAAACCAGGAGGGGAAATTTGTGATTTCTTACTTCTTTCCTATAAAAAAAAAATCAGTGTCTACACCACTTAAATTTGAAAATTATTTCGTCAAGAAAAAAACGAACCCCATAAACCTGGAGGGAAAGGTAAATTTATAATATTGCAGTTATTTTTTTTAAAAAAAAAATTTCTTACTCCTTTCCATAATATCAGTGTTTGCACATTTTAAACTGAATAATCGAAGGGAAAACTGACCCTAAACCGAGAGGGGAAATTTTGATTCTTTGCTATAAAACAGTGTCTGCACACTTTTAAATTGAATTCAGTGAGACCAGACCTAAGTGGACGGAAATTTGTGATTTCTTATTCCTTTCCTATAAAAAAATCGTTTGCACACTTTTAAACTGAATAATCAGCAAGAAAACTGACCAAGCAAACCAGGGGCGAAATTTGTGATTTCTTATTCTTCCTATAAAATCAGTGTCTGCACACTTTTAAATTGAATATTGTCAAGAAACTGACCCTAAACTGGAGGGAAAATTTTGTGATTTCTTACTCTTCCATAAAAATCAATCGTGCACCTTTAAACTGAATAATCGAACAGAAATGACCCTAAACAGAGGGGAAATTTGTGATTTTTTCTTTCTTCTTAAAAATCAGTTCTGCACACTTTTAAATTGAATAATCGTGAGAAAACTGACCGCCAAAAGGAGGGGAATTTGTGATTTTCTTATTCTTTCCTATAAAAAAAATTCGTGTCTGCACACTTTTAAATTGAATATTGGTGAGAAACCAGACCCCAAATTACAGAGGGGATTTGTGATTTCTTACTTTCTATAAAAAAAAATTCAGTGTCTCACCACTTTAAATTGAATATGTGAGAGACTGACCCCAAACAGGAGGGGAAATTTGTGATTCCTTATTTCTTTCCTATAAAAAAATCAGTTCTGCACCACTTTTAAATTGAATGATCGTCAAGAAAACTGACCCTAAACTAAGCGGGGAAATTTGTGATTACCTGTTTTTTCTATAAAAAAAAAATCGTGTCGCACCACTTTATAAACTGAATAATATCAAGAAAAATTGACTGAAATTGAGCAGGAAATTGTGATTTTTATTCCTTTCCTATAAAAAAAATCAGTGTTGCACCACTTTTAAATTGGATAATCAGTGAGAAACTGACCACAACAGGAGGGGTTGTGATTTCTTACTTTTTCCTATAAAAAAATAGTGTCTACCACTTTTAAATTGAATAATTGGTGAGAAACCAGACCCCAAACCAGGAGGGGAAATTTTGTGTTCTTACTTCTGCACCACTTTTAAATTGAATAATCGTCAAGAAAACCGACCCTAAACTGGGAGGGGAAATTTGTGATTTCTTACTCTTTTCCCATAAAATAATCAGTGTCTGCACCACTTTTAAACTGAATAATCGAACAGAACTAAAGCCCTAAACCGGGGAAGAAGTGTTGTGCATTTCTTATCCTTTTCTGTAAGCAATCTATCTTGCACAACTTTCTAAATGATAAATTGTCGAGAAAACTGACCCCAAATTAAGAGGGGAAATTTGTGATTTCTTATTCCTTCCTATAAAAAATATTCAGTGTTGCACACTTTTAATTGAATAATCAGTGAGAATCCAGGCCCTCAATGTAACGAGGGGTAAATCTTGATTCGTTATTCTTCTATAAAAAACAAAATCAGTTCTGCCACTCGCTTTAAATTGAAAATCAGTGAGAACTGGACCTCCAACCAGGAGGAAAATTTTGATTTTTACTCTGCCACTTTTAAATTGAATAATCGTCAAGAAAACTGACCCTAAACCAGGAGGGGAAATTTGTGATTCTTATCTTTTCTATAAAAACATAGTTCTGCCCACTTTTAAATTGAATAATCTGGTGAGAACCAGACCCCAAATTAAGAGGGGAATTTGTGATTTCTTACTTCTTTCCTATAAAAAGAATTTCAGTGTTCTGCACCTACTTTTAAATGATACTGAGAGACAAAATGACCCTAGAACGGGAGGGGAAATGTTTGATTCTTTATATAAACAGTTCGTGCAGCACTTTCTAAATGATAATCGGGAGACATGAAAAAAGCGGGAGAGGAAGGAAGGGGCGCAACTGCCACGTGTCCCTATAAGGTTTGTAGGGTCCAGGGCTGGCTTTAGGGTGACTCGGGGAAATGTGGAACGGCCTGGAGACCTCATTGGGATTGGGATGCTGAGCTCTGTCCAAGATTCTGTCCAATCTGAGGGCAATCTGACCCCAAATTATTTGGGTACTCCTGGTTTCGATCCCTGCAAAGCCCCCTCCTCAGGCAGCAGCCCTGGGGGCTTTCACTACACCCAGACTCGCTCAAATATGGCTTTTTCTCCCCAAAACCCATAAAAGAGGTGTCTCCAGCTCACCTGCGGCTGTGTGGGGTCTCTGCCCGGCCGTGGACAGCTCGTCCTTGTCCCCGGGTCGCGTTTCCAGGGCCAGCTCGTCTGCGGGCAGCAAAGGGTGGCTGCTGCCGTTCAAACAGGGCACCATGCGCTCCTTGTAGAGCAGGAAAAACACGGCGATGGGCACGGGCAGCTGTGGGGTACAGAGGAGCAGTGAGACCCTGAACATCCCAAAAACACAGCCCGGCTCCCCAAAAACACAGCCCGACCCCCCAAAAACACAGCCCGGCACCCCCAGTGACAGCGAGGGCACAGAGGAGTGGGTGAGACCCCGAATCTCCAAAAAATAGGGTGGGTGACACCCTGAACCTCCCAAAAACACAGCCCGGCTCCCCAAAAACACAGCCCGACCCCCCAAAAACACAGCCCGGCACCCCCAGTGACAGCGAGTGCACAGAGGGGCGGGTGAGATCCTGAACATTCCAGAAATGGGGCGGGTGAGACCCCAAAACTCCCAAAAATGGGGTGGGTGAGACCCCAAAACTCCCAAAAACACAGCCCAGCTCCCCAAAAACACAGCCCAGCACCCCCAGTGGCTGCTGCGAGGGCACAGAGGGGCGGTGAGACCCCGAAACTCCAAAAAATGGGGTGGGTGACACCCTGAACCTCCCAAAAACACAGCCAGGCTCCCCAAAAACACAGCCCAGCACCCCCAGTGACAGAGAGTGCACAGAGGGGCCGGTGACACTTCGAACTTCCCAAAAAGGGGATGGGTGAGACCCTGAACCTGCAAAAAAACACAGCCCAGCTCCCCAGTGGCTGCTGAGAGGGCACAGAGGGGTGGGTGAGACCCCGAACCTTCGAAAAATGGGACGGGTGAGACCCTGAACATCCCAAAAATGGGGTGGGACCCTGAACCTCGCAAAAACGGGGCAGGTGACACCCCGAACTTCCCAGAAACTGAGCAAGTGACACACTGAATCTCCCAAAAAAAACAGCCCAGCTCCCGCAGTGACAGTGAGAACACAGAGAGATGGGTGAGAGCCCAAAACTCCAAAAAATAGAGTGGGTGAGACCCTGAACCTCCCAAAAACACAGCCCGGCTCCCCCAGTGACAGCGAGGACACAGAGGGGTGGGTGAGACCCCGAACCTCCCAAAAACTGAGCAGGTGACACTCTGAACCTCCCGAAACCGGGGTGGGTGAGACCTCGAACTTCCCAAAAATGGGGTGGGTGACACCCTGAACCTCCTAAAAAGACAGCCTGGTCCCCACACTGTCCCCAACCTGTCCCCTGCCTGTCCCCGCCTGTCCCCCGCCTGCCCAGCCTGTCCCAACCTGCCCCTGTCCCCGCCTGTCCCCAGTCCCCACCGTCCCCTGCTGCCCCCGCCGTCCCAGCCACTCGGTTGCTCAGCACCTCCCGAGAGCAGCCCGCGGTTCCCGGGCCAACGGGGACAGCTCTGCTGCAGCCCGGTGACCTCCGGCAGCCCCGTGGCACGGCCGGAGCGGAGCAGGGAATGTCCACCGCCTGTCCTGGGGATCCCTGAGCGCCCAGGGGTGCTCCCTGCACCCCACGATCCCATCACGATCCCCCCGGAGCCGTTCCCTGCTGTCCCCACCTTTCCCCTTCCCACGGGACGATCCCTGCTCCCGGCACACACCCGCGGCTCCGTGGAGCCTCCCAGCCCGCAGGGAATCGCTCTTTTTGTTATTTTTTTTTGTTTTATTTTCCTGCTGAGAACACGGAGGGAAGCGATCGCAGCCCTCCCGTCTCCTCCCGCCGCAGCCCGGCGCTGTTTACACCGCGCCAACGGCGGGGAGAAAGCCAGGAAATCCTAAGTGACAGCTCATTCCCTTGTTTTCTGCCTGTCTGGGAGCAAGTGCGAGCTCCAGCTCCGAATTTCCTGCCTTTTGTTGGCTCGTGGCAGGATTTAAATGTATGGAGAATTCCCTGCCCCCGCCCCGAGAGCCTCAATTCGTTTATGGGGCCCGCATTGTTCTGGGAACAATGGGAATAGGAACAGGGAGTTCGGTCCCATGGAAGAAAAACGCGTTTGCTTGATGGTTCTAATCCTTCCGGAGGTCAGGACCAGATTTTGTTCTTCTGAAATGCAGATTTGGCAAAAATATTCGCCCTCCGCTGAGGGCCTGGGTGTGCAGATAACAAACCCAGCCCCGAGGAGCCTGCGCAGGACACGATCCCAGTTTGGGACACGATCCCAGTTTGGGATTCCCCGATTCCCAGTCCCACTGGGGTGGGTCCCTGCTCTCCACACCCTCATCCTTAAATCCAGCAGGTCCTTTGTGGCTTTAACCAGGTTGGGACATTTTTAGGATGTCCCTCATTGTTCTTCCCTCCTGGGCAGGCAGATTTTGGAGCCACATTTGCTCCCAAAATTCCTTCCTGGAGATAATTTTTCTGCTTCTTGTTGTGCTTTTTGTTTTGTTTTTTTTTTTTGGTAGGAAGATTTTTTCTGGAGTGGAAAAGGGACACCTGAGCATCCCCCACCAGGACCCCGCACAAGAGACCCCAAATCCTTTCACCCAAAGCTCCAAAATCCCAAATTCCCCGCGCTGTTCCCTTCCCCTGCAGTTTTATCCATCACCACAAACTCCACAAATTCCTGCCTCCCCCATCTCCATGTGGGGATATTCCAGCCCCTATTTCAGCCTCTCCCCTCAGGAATTCGGGATCATTCCCTGCCGTTGTGTCCCAACCCGAGCTTTTCCCCTGGGAAAGCACCTTCCCTCCCCTCGGAATATTTTCCCTGATTTTCCAGCCCCTCGGAACGGGCCGGGTGATGAAATTTCCGTTCTGTGGGAGGGCTGAATTTTAAAATGTGGGGGTTATTCCGAAATTTGGATGAAAAGGCACAAATTCCTGCAGCTGAGTGGAAGATTTTTGGCCGGGAGCGGTGCGAGCGCTTTGTTTTGATTATGCTGAGCTGCTCCGTTTTCCCATTTTCCTTCAATAACATCGGCAGCGCTCCGCTGTCAGGAGCGCCCGTGCCAGAGCCAGATTGAGCCATTTCCACTCTAAACAAAAGCAGGAGCTCCAAATGAATCATTCCAGCTCGTGCCTTGTCAGAATCCTCACAAAAACCGGGATGGAAATGCGGGATTTGGCCGGTTTGGAGCTGAGCTGCCGCTCCTGGTTCCCATTTTTCGTTTAACTCCCTCCGTCCACGTCCCTGGAGGTTGAAATTCCCATTCCCATCATCTCCCTCTGCTGCTTCCACCCTAAAAAGGGTCAGAAATTTGGGGCTGAGCTGCTCCCAGCAGTCTCCAGAGGGTTGGGGTGGTTTAAGGGAATAAAACATGGAAAATATTTAACGGGGAATTAAATCAGTTCCATTTGGGAAAGGCAATCACAGCTCGGCTCGGGGGCTGGGCACATCCAACTCCCCACTCTGAGTTTGGTTTTTAATCCTGAAACCAACCCCCAGCACTGTCCCAGCCACATTCCTGATGGGAATTCTGGGAATTCTGTGTTCCAGCCGTGCATTTGAGACGTCCCGATGCTCAACCTCAGCTCCAACCCTGCTGGGCACAGCCTGAGGTGCCATCCTGCCCCAAAAACATCGAGGAGGGGGCTGGAAATTCCCACCAGCTATCCCAAAATCAGAGAAATATGGTGTTGGGTTCAAAGCAGGAACCAAACCCTGCTTCTGAACGTAATAGTTCTGCTCGGAATATTTGCTGGGAACTCCAGGAAAAATAATAAGTATATATAATAATAAAGATAAATATATATAAATATAAAAAAAAAAAGATATAAAAATATATAAAAATAATGAAATATATAAATATAATAAATTATATATAAATTATAAAAATATATAAAAATATAAAATATAAAAAATAAATAAAGAGGGCAGCCTGATCACTTCAGTCCTGTCACTCCATTCACTGATGGGCACTTTCCTGGGAATGACCCCAAAAATCCCCTCCTGCCAGGCCATCCCCACGCCACCAGCCCCTCCGTGGAGGAAAAACCCTGAATTTGAGTGGAGTTTTCTTTTCCATCTCCTGCTTGGTCCGTGCTGGAGATCCCAACTGCCCCCAGAGAGCTCGGACAAATCCCAACAGTGAAATACCCCAATGAAAACGAGATTTGCAAAACCAGAAACCAAAAACGACCATTCCTGCCAACCAGCACAACCATCCCTGCGCTCCTGCCGCTTCCAGCACCCTGCAAACCCCACAAAACCCCCCAAAAAAACCCCACAAACGCCCGGAGCGGGGCCGCACATCCCCGATCTCAGCACTCACGTTGATGAGGGCCATGATCCAGAAGGCGTAGGACACTCGTGTCACCACCATGCCCTTCATGGGCAGCTCGTAGTGGGACAGATTGCCGGGGTGGTGCGGTACCAGCGATTTGCGGATGTGCGGGAGGTTGCTGGAGGCGTTGGCGGTGCCGTTGGAAAGGATGCAGTTGGTGTCCGAAAGGAAGGGGTCAGCGATCAGGGGGCTCAGCAGAGCCCCGAAACCCACGAAGAAGTGGAGAGCCTGAAAGAGTGGGGACGGTGGTGACAGAGCCATGGGTTCCTCAGAATTACAGAATTTACCCGGCTGGAAAAGGTTTTGGGGTCATCGAGTCCAAAATGTGACGTGACACCACTTTGTCACCCAAACTGTGGCGCTGAGAGCCACATCCCGGCTGTTCCTAAACATCTCCATCACTCCCATCCCCATGCCCAGTCACCCTTTCCAAGAAAAAATTCCTAATATTTAACAATCCAAGAATAAGAGGAGGTTCTGAAAAATAATTGGGGATTTTGAAAATAGAATTGGAGATCATGAAAATAATTGGGGATTCTGAAAATAGAATTGGAGATCATGAAAATAATTGGGGATTCTGAAAATAACTAGGGATTTTGAAAATAAAATTGGAGATTTTGAAAATAAAATTGGGGACTCTGAGAACAATAGGAGATTCTGAAAATAAGATTGGAGATTGTGAAAATAAAATTGGAGGTTCTGAAAATAATGGGAGATTTTTAAATTATAGGAGATCCTGAAAGTAATGGGAGGTCCTGAAAAGTATAAGAGGTCTGAAAATAATCGGAGATTCTGAAAATAACAGGAAATTTTGAACTTAATAGGGGATTCTAAAAATAATGGGAGATTCTAGAGCCACCAGGGGAAGGTTCTGACCTGCAGGAAGATGGCCGAGTCCTTCTGGTAGATCTTGACCAGCTGCATGTTGGAGATGGTGTCGATGCAGCCCATGGCCAGCCCGGCCACCGCCATCACCACGGCCAACACCACCACGTTGTGGCACAGCGGGATGATGGCGAACACCAGCGAGATGGCCAGCGACGAGGCGAACAGGGCGAGCAGGGACTGCGCCAGCCTGGAAAGGCGGGGACAGGAGGGACGGGGTCAGTGCCACCACCCGAGCAGCCGCGACACCCGCGCCTCCCGCTCCCCGCCCCGAAATTGCGGCTCCGGCTGCAGAAAATCCCGATTTTGGGGTGAGAGGAGGGAGATGCCGCTCACCCCCGTGTCACCCAGCACGCAGCCAGGTGGGTGACACCTCCGCGGGGCAGATTTTCCACCCAATTTTCGCGGAGAAGCGCAGCCATCCCTCCAAACCCGCGTTCAGAGCAGGACAACAGCCCATCCTGAGAACCCAGGCATGGAAATGGATGTGGGAACGCTCAGCTGAGGCCACATCCTGCCCCTGGAGCGGCTCCAGGCCGCGTGTCCGGCAGGTTTGGGTCACCCCGGAGCTGGTGGCAGTCCCGGCTGAGCTGTCACCTCCCGGGGACCGCAGGGAAGCGGCCCCGCTCCTCCTTTCCCGGCGGGATGAGGAGGGAAGCGCCACCGCTGCCACTCTCCGGGCTGTCCCCGAGGGGATGCGATGTGTCCCCTCCCGGCTGTGGCAGCGGCCGAGCCAGGGAACAGCAGCCGGGCTGGCACCGCGCGGCTCCGGGGCTGCCAAGGGGGAAGGCAGGAAGGAAGGAAGGAAGGAGGAAGGGAGGGAGGGAGGGAGAGAGGGAAGCAGGGACCAGACAGAGAAACGCTGGAACGAGAGAGAGATGGGGCTGGAAAGGAGCAGCGGACACTGAGGGGATCGGGCAGGGCCTGTCCCCGCCCCGGGGTGAGGGAAGCTGGTAATTAGCTAATGAGTTGGTAATTGGGGGATGTGGGTCTGATCACAGCCAAGGCAGGGCTTAGGGACAGCCCTAACAAGGAAAACCCTAAAGGCAGCGCTCAGGGACATCCTCAACAAGAAAAACCCCACACGCAGCGCTCAGGGAGAGCCCTAACAAGGAAAATCCTAAAGGCCGAGCTCAGGGACATCCTCAACAAGGAAAACCCCAAAGGCAGCGCTCAGGGATATCCTTAACAAGGAAAACCGTCCCATCCCTGCCCCACAGGCGGCAGCCAGGCTGGAGAAGGCGCTGAGGAGGAGGAGGAGGTGGAGGAGGAGGAAAAGGGTGGTGGAGGCCCAGCTGGCAGCGCTGCTGCCCTGCCTGCCCGGCGCAGAATCAGGCCGCCAACGGCCGTGTGTCACAGTCCCCAGCTGCTCTGTCACTGCCCGGCTTCATGTCTCACCGCTCCGGGCTCTGTCACCGTCCCAGGCTCTGTCACTGCCCGAGCTCTGTTCACCGTCACCGGGCTCTTAGTTCACTGCCCGAAGCTCATGTCACCGTCCCAGGTCTGTCACTCCCCTCGGCTTGTCTGTCTGCTCTGGTTCACTGCCCGGCTCTGTTCACGTCCCATTCTTCACTGCCCCCGAGCTTCTGTCACTGCCGGGCTCTGTCCCACACCAGGCTCTGTCATGCCGGGCTTCCTGTCGCTCCCCGGTACTGTCACCGCCGGGGCTCGTGTACCCAGGCTCTGTCACCTCCCGGCATCTAGTCACCACTCCGGATCTGTCCACGTCCCAGCAATACTGTCAATTCACCAGGCCAGCTCCAACCGTCCCGGAACTTGTCACCGCCAGGGCTTTGTCCCGTCCGAGTTACTGTCAACTGCCCGAAGCTCTGTCCACGTACCGAGGCGCTCTTCACTGTCCGGTCTGTCACTGCTCCGGCTTTGTCACTGCCCACAGGCTCTGTTCAGCCTCGGGTCCTGTCACGCCCCGGCTTGGTCCCCCGTCCGAGTTCTGTCACTGCCCGAAGAGCTCTTCCGCTCATGCCGAATGCCCTGTCTATGTTCTCCTGTACTAGTCCACACATCTCTGTCACTGCCGGGAGCTTCGACACGTCCCGGCTCTGTCACTGCCCAGGGCTTTGTCACCGCCCTCATCCATCTCCCGCTGCAAGCCCGTCCCGGACCGAGGCCACCTCTCCTTTCTCCCGCTGGCCCGTGGTCCCCAGTGCCCAGCCCGGCACAGTCTGGGCAAGAACAGAGAGCGTTCTGCAGAGCTGATGGTCCTCTGACAGCAAGACCGTGAGGAGTTTCTGGGGAAGGAGAGAGGGAAGGAGGGAGGAGAGGAACGGCGAATTTGCACAGTCACGGCAGGAAAAACGCCTGGCAAATATGAAAAGGACACTCCGAGCACCGAGAGCCGAGCAGAAGGCGCGGGACAGAGGCCGGCGATGGCCTGCGGAAAAAAAAAACATGCAAAGCGATGCGGAAACCCACAAGAAATTCCAAACAGCTCCGAGCGAGCCACCCCGCCTGGCTGGGGAGCGGGATCATTAACGCTAATTGGGGGTGATGTTAGGTCCTTAATGAGCATTAAAATGTCACCTCGGTTTGCCCGGTGGGTGAAAATTGCTGCGTCCAGCCAGGAGTGAGCGACACAACTGTGCCCCCTGGAAGTGCCACCAGCCCAAGGTGGCACCCAGCCCTGCTGGCCCTGGCGTGGGGGGCACCAGGATGGATTTGGGGGGCTCAGCTCAGCCCCCAGGGAGGCACTGGATGATTTCCTGACACACAAACCCCTCGGGATCACCCCAAAAATGTGCACACAGCGGGATTTTGGGATGCGTCCCTGGTATAGCAAACCCTCACCAAGGGCTGGAAAAGCAGCCGTCTGATGGACACAGGCTGTGTCCCTGCTGTCCCTGTCACCAAACCAGTCTGGTAGTACCAGTGCACGGTCTAGGTACTGAAACGACTCTCAGAATGTCCTAAACTTCATTTTAGGACCACCCAGAGCACACCCCGGCCCCACCAAAAGCCTGCAGCTGCCCCTAAGAGCTTTGGGCTGATCTCTGTAGGACCAGGATGGGCAATTCACGTGAGAGAGAATCACGCAGTCCGCCAGCCGCAGCTCCCCCTGTCCTTCCCACACGGATACAGGCAACCACCCCTCGGCGATACTCCCTTGCAGCAGAATCCTTTCTAACTCCAAGAAGCTCTTTTTTTTTTTTTTTTCTTTTTTTTTTTTTTTCTATTTTCTTTTGTCCATACTCAGACGAGCGTCTTTCCAAGTTCCCTCACATCAAGAAGAAAAAATGATAATCAGGCCAGCTCAGACCTGCAAAAGGCATCATTAAAAACCCATAACCCTGCGGGGACAGGTGAGGATGTGGGGAGAGGCGAGGATTATCCCACAGTAGGTCCCCGTGTCCCCTGCAGCGAGCAGGGCCAGCCTGGGGGACTTTCGTGTCCCCAGGGAGCTCCTGCTCGAGTCACCGCGCTGCTCTCACAGCAAAAAAAGCTGCGGTGATGAGTGAAAGGTTCTGAGAGCTCCGGAATCCTCCGGGGGATTGGGATCCGGAGGACGAAGAAACATGCCACTCCGGGACATCCTTCGTGGGAGCCGGGCACTCGGGGCTTGAAAGAGGGCGGTCCCTGTCCTCAGACAGGCAGGACTGGGGGGGACCACCCTGAGAGGAGACTGTCGGGGGGTCCAGGACAGCTCAGAGCCCCTCAGAGTCCCGCCTCGAGCCCCTACAAACCCCGACAGAGTCCCCCAAAACCTCCCTCTGCCCTGCTCCACCCTGGTGGTGATCCAAGTCCCAGGGGTCAGCTACAGTTCAGAGACCGCCCGGAGCCCCCCTGGCCCTGCCACCCTAGGTGGCAAGCAGCTCAGGACGCGTCCAGCCACTAGCTCCAAGCCGTCTGCCCAACAAGCCTCCCTAGCGCCCTGCCCACCCCGGCGGTGAGCAACTCAGGGGTCCAGCACAGCTCCAGAGCCCCCCAAACCTCCCTCATCCCTTCTCACCCCAGTGGGATCACAGGTCCAGCAACACCCCAGAGCCCCCCAAACCTCCACTTAGCCAAGCACCACACCCAAGTGGGATCAAGCTCAAGCGGGTCAGAACACCTCCAGAGCCCCCCAACAAACCCTCTATGGGCCGCTGCCCACCCCAGTGGGATCAGCTCAGGGGTCCAGAACACCTCCAGAGCCCCCAAAAACCTCCCTTAGCCCTGTTCACCCCAGTGGGATCAGCCCAGAGCTGCCCCAAACTCTGGAAACAAACCCAAACATTCAGCAGAATGCAAAAATACAGAGTTTGGATTTAAAAAAAACCCCAGACACCAATCTGAGACACTCTGGTGCTTCTGCCATCGGCGTGTGCGGGATTTTAACCTCCAAATTCCAGCCTGAAACCCGGCAAAACGGGGAAGGAAAGGGAAATGCAGGGGCACGGAGCTCCCCGCTGGAGCTGGCAGTGCCAGCGGTGGATTTCCCCAAAATTTCACCTCCCCCTTGGGTGTCTGAGCCTGGACAGGTCCTCCCAGCGCTCCCACCCCATTGCTGCAGCAGCTCCTGCAGCCCCACACCCCATCAGGGCTCCTGGGGGTCTCACCCAGGTAATTCCAGGCAAAAGGAGCTCAGGGCTCCTTAGGGGGCTCCTGTTGGGGGGTCTCTGTGCCCCTGGAGCCCTCACAGCACCACCGGGGACTGAGGCGGGCTCAAACCCCAACCTCGGGGACTCAAAGCTGCATTTCCCGGGGCAGAGCTCGTCACACATCACAGCGAACCCGGGGAGGGGTCAGCAGAGAGCAGCAGCTCCGGGGGAACCTGAACCCCACATTCATGGGGGGCTGATCCCCCAAACCAGGCTCTGAACCCCCAAAGAGCACGGGCAGGGAGCAGCAGCGATTCCAGGACTCCAGGACAGAGCAGGAGCATCGTTCCTCCATCCCTCGGGGATCCTGGCAGGGGAAAACTTCCTCCTTCCTTGAAATCTCGCTCGGGAGGGAAGCGTGGAGCTGGCTCGGGCTGCAGGATCGATGGCAGCATTGCGATCCATCCTCCCAGCGCTCCGGGAGCGGGGACAGCACCCAGCAGCTCCTCCGGAGACAAAACCCAACCTTGATTTGGGTCCCACCACCCATTTCCACCCCAGAACCCGGGGTCCAGCACCCAGAATGATTTAATCCAAAAAAAAAGCAGGGAATTCTGTGTCCGTCAGGCAGCGGGAATGGCGCCCAGCTCGCAGCCAGACCCCTGGGATGCTCCACAGCAGCTTTCCACCCCCCAGCTGGGAAAGATGACCTGAGCACGGCTCCTCCTGCCTGGCACCAAGGCCGGCCTGATTTGATTTATGAGCCCTGGGCAGGACGGCTCAGTCCATCCATCCCTGAAGAAGGGATTGTGCCCGACTCCTGTACCTGGGCGATTGTTAATCTCACAAATTTGGAGGCTCTGAGTAACCCCCCACAACCCTCACAAGCCCCAAATATCCCAAATATTCCCTCCTGCCTGCCTGGCAGCGCTGCCAGCACTCAGCGGGTCTCGCAGGCGCTTCACAAATCCCCTTTTCTCCACGATCCCAAACGCATCCCGCTCCCAACGAGCACCAAACACCTTTTCCCCACTGAGTTAAAACTTCAGGAGCCTCCGAGCTCAAAACCCCAACCGGCTTT
>VKON01001902.1:23596-49547 GCA_009741485.1 Malurus cyaneus samueli
ACCAGGAATAAAAGGACACCCAAATCACCCCGCTGAGGGCAGCAGGTGTCACACGGACACCTTGGAGCATCCCTGAGGAATTCCTCAGAATATTCGGGAAAATCTGGAAGGCAGAAGGGGCTGGGAATGCTCATCAGGGTTCCCCCAAATCCGGCATTGGCCTTCCCAGGATCCACACTCCCGGCTCTTCCCACCTTCCTTCGATTCCAAAATCCCCAGAACCTTCTCCTACCGAAAGGAAAAAACCGAGGAAAAATTCCATCTGTACCAATTCCCATATTCCATTCCCCAAACCACCCCGTCACACGGGATCACCCCGCAGCATCCCTGAGGAATTCCTCGGGATATTCGGGAACATCTGGAAGCAGAAGGGGCTGGGGATGCTCGGCAGGTTCCCGGGTCCGGCGCCGGCCGGGCTGGAGGAACGAGAGCGGCAGACGGAGGAACTGGTTTGGCAAACTGGTCCGTGCTGGGGACTGCCCGCGGCGCCCGGGAGGTGACTCAGGCTGGGCGGCGGCCGGAGGAACACGGAGGGATTTATCCCGTCCCTGATCCGGGATTACCCGCTGGCTCTGCCCCAAACCCCACAGATCCCACAAGACCCCACAGATCCCCCACACCCCAATCCGGCTCTCCCTGGAATGCCGGGGGCTTTGGGGACGGACGGAATTGTCCCAGTCCCTGATCCGGGATTATCGCTGCTCTCTCCCAAAACACCCACAGATGCCCAAAGACCCCCAGATCCCACCAATCCCGCCACAACCCCCAATCCGGCTCTCCCTGGAATGCCGGGGGCTGCGGGGATGGAGGGAATTGTCCCTGATCCGGGATTATCCGCTGGTTCTGCTCCTCAAAGACCCAGAGATCCCGAATTCTCCCCCAGATCCCCTAGATCCCCAAAGACCCCCCAGATCCACTCCCAATCCGGCTCTCCCCAGAATTCCGGGGGCTGCGGATTCCGTCCCTGATCGGGATTACCCATGGCTCTGCTCTCAAAGACCCCACAGATCTCCCCAAAAACCCCACAGATCTCCCCAATATCCCCCACAACACCAATCCGCCTTCCCAGAATTCCGGGGGCTGCGCGTTCTCCTCAGCACAACGGAATATCCCAAGGGGGATCCCGAGCAGAAAATCCCTGATTCCAGGGAGATTTTACTGCCGGATCTGTTGAAAAAAAGTCTCCTCTGGCCCTTCCCGGCTCTGCCCTCCGGCTGCTGTGCCAGCCTGGGCCGGGCCTGCCAGATTTGGCTTTTATTTGCCCGATTGGGCTGTGCCAATATTTATTGAGGGTTTTAGGATCGGTGCAAACCGGGGACATTTTCCGTTTACGCACGAGGCGCTCCCGGGTCGGGTGTTTCAACCTCCTGCAGAGGTCGGGGGATGGGAAAACTCCTCGGGAATTTCACCAGAATTTCACCAGAGCACGAAATTCCGGCCGGGAAGGGGTTTTGGAGCTGTAGGGAATGAAGGATGAAGAGGGAAGGGCACGGGATGGCCCCGCTGCCTCTCCTGGAGCAACTCACCCTTCCCGGGATCCGCATTCCTGGCGCTTCCCACCTCCTTCAGCTCCAAAAAAAAACAAAAAAACCCAGAGCTTCTCTACCAAAGGAAAAAAGAGGAAATTCATTCTTCACGAACCCATCCCGTATTCCATAAATTTTGCTGTCCAGTGTTTGGAGAATCCACAATCCAGAATGAAAAATCGGCCTCTGCCATAAAGGAGCAATCCACAAAATCATCCAGTTCCATCTGAAATAGAAAAATTGATATTTCTTATAAACTCAGACACAAATTGGATACAATCCTTTATTCTTTTTTTTTTTTTTTTCGTACTTGCATTTATTCAGACAACTTTTTTTTCTCTCTCTCTCTCTCTCAAATATATATATTATTTAAAAATCATACTTCTTTCGGATAAATCTTTTAAAATCATTATTTTAAAATGCATCTTTCGTTTGTACAGCACTAGTTAAATACATTTCTTGTTGGTTTTCTGCCAATGAATCACCCCAGAGGAACATTCACAGTTTTGGGGCTCCCTTCCATCGAATTTTTCCTGCTGGAGGACGAGGATGGGGGAAAGCAGTGAGGAAACACGGAATTTTTTCAGAGTTTGTGCCCAGACACCACTCCCAGAGACATCCTAACCCCAATTTACACGAGTTGAGTACATGTCGCACAGCTGGAGCAGCTCAGCAGAGCCAAAATTCGCGGGATCAGGTGGAAAACCCAACCAAAACTGAAAAACCTTGGAAAAACGCCTTTAACGGCTTTTATTTTTAATTTTTTTCTTTGTGTATAAGGAAGGGGAAAAAACAAATTATTTTGTCCTGATCTCCCAAACCCGAAGAATTTTGTTGTTGAAAATCTTCCCATGGATTTGGCCGGGGGTTGGGCCAGGAAGGCGGAGAATGGATGGGATGGAACGCTCTGCTCCAAGTGTTATTGTTGTCCCAAACGCTGACCTCGCTCCGCGCATTGATTTTATTTATATTCCTTATCCATCAGCTGGGGAGACAAAAGAATCCAGGATCCAGCTTTTCCTGAGGCACAGCCAAACTCCCGTTTTTGGTAGAAAAAGAAAAACAAAAAAAAAAAAAAAGGGAAAAATTCCAAGAAAAACGAGTGGAAGACAAAGCAACAACTTCCTTTTGCCACAGCTCTCTCCATCTGCCAGGAGCGGCAGCTGTGGATGGGAGAATCCATAAAACGAGGGGGGAAAAAATGCTGGAAAGCCACAGAAATTCCCAGTATTTTCACGAAAATTCCAACTGGGGAACTGGCTGCTCCAAAATCTGGGAAATCCTGCCCAGAATGAGTTGGGAATGGGGCGCTGCTCCACTTTATGGGGCATTCGGGAGGGTTTTATCCTCATAAACCCAATTTAAAAGGACTGGAATGTTATCCCAGAGGTGGAGAAAAGGGATTTAAATCCAGAATTTAATCCCTGCCAACCTGCAGCTCCTTTTTTTCCCAGCTGTGGAGGTCAGGGCTCCACCAGCCGGCACCAAATATTTGCACACTCATTAAAGGAATCAAATATCCCTGAAATCCCTGGGATAAACGGCGTTATCTGGGATTTGAGCTACTAGGAGCAGTCGGGGTAATAAATAATGGTGTCTCCTTTTGGGGGGATTTGTAGGGGAAAGGGAAAGGTTGTGGAAGGATGAGCAGGAGCCACCAGGGCTTTTCCTGATCCTGGGAATGCTCCACGGGCTTTTCCCCAGCCTCAACCTTCAGCAGGAATTTCTGGAGAATGTGGGAATGTGGGACAGCTCAGCCGGACACCCAGAACCCCTGGGAATTTATTCCCAAACCGATCCCAGCGCACGGGAACGGGAAAACCGAGCTGGAAAACCCCACTAAGCTCAGGCATGGCCTGGATGGGCTTCCCAAGGGTGGACAGAGGAATTCTGCTCTTCCCAGGCTCTGCTCCCCTGGATCCACCAAATTCCGGGACCTAAAGGAGCAGCACCCATGAGCTGTGTCCAGAGCGCAGCTCCGATCCCAAGGAAATTCCTCAGCGGGAATTTTTCCAAGGAAATTCCCCAGCGGGAGCAAAGATGGCAATGGGAGAGCCCAGAGCGGCTCCAGCGCCCCGAGCCGGGAATGGGGACCGGGAAAACGCGGCCCCGAATGCGTCACCGGGGGTTGGGGGCTGCTCCTGCCCTTCCCAAGCCGCTGGAAAGGCGGCTCCTCCCTGTGCCCGGTGCCCGGAGCTTCCCGGGGCTCCCGGAGCGATTCTTCCCGGTGCCTGGAGCTCCCCAGGGCTCCCGGAGCGACTCCTCCCGGTGCCCGGAGCTCCCCAGGGCTACTTTTCCCGGTGTTTGGAAGCTCCGGGGCTCCCGGGGCTGCTTTTCCCGGTGTTCGAAGCTCCCCAGGACCGGCTCCTCCAGGTGCCCGGTGCTCAGAGCTTCCCAGGGCTCCCGGGGCTGCTTTTCCCGGTGTTCGAAGCTCCCGGGGCTCCCGAGGCTGCTTTTCCCGGTGTTCGAAGCTCCCGGGGCTCCCGGCGCTTCTTTTCCCGGTGCCCGAAGCTCCCCGGGCGTTTCCCGATGCCACCAAACCCTATCCCAGCCAAGCCCCCAGACGTCTGCATTGTTTGAGGTTTGCCCATCCCGCTCCGCTCCCTCCCCGCTATTTCCAGCCCTCACCAGCCCGAATTGTTCCCTAATTGTTTCCAGCGGCTTGGGAAGGGCAGGAGCAGCCCCCAACCCCCGGTGACGCATTCGGGGCCGCGTTTTCCCGGTCCCCATTCCCGGCTCGGGGCGCTGGAGCCGCTCTGGGCTCTCCTATTGCCATCTTTGGGGAATTTCCTTGGAAAAATTCCCGCTGAGGAATTTCCTTGGGATCGGAGCTGCGCTCTGGACACAGCTCATGGGTGCTGCTCCTTCAGGTCCAGGAATTTGGTGGATCCAGGGGAGCAGAGCCTGGGAAGAGCAGAATTCCTCTGTCCACCCTTGGGAAGCCCATCCAGGCCATGCCTGAGCTTAGTGGGGTTTTCCAGCTCGGTTTTCCCGTTCCCGTGCGCTGGGATCGGTTTGGGAATAAATTCCCAGGGGTTCTGGGTGTCCGGCTGAGCTGTCCCACATTCCCACATTCTCCAGAAATTCCTGCTGAAGGTTGGGGCTGGGACAAAGCCCGTGGTACTTCCCAGGATCAAGGGAAAAGCCCTGGTGCGTCTTCCATCTTTCCACAACCTTTCCTCCATTTCCCTTACAAAATCCCCAAAAGGAGACACTTCATATTTTATTACCCCCGACTGTCCCTAGTAGCTTGAAATCCAGATAACGGCCGTTATCCAGGGAATTTTTCAGGGATTTTTTCTGATTCCTTTAATTGGTGGTGCAATATTTTGGTGCCGAGTGGTGGGCCCTGACCGGGACAGCTGGGAAAAAAGGTAGAGTGCAGGTTGGCAGGGATTAATTCTGGATAAATCCCTTTTCTCACTCTGGATAATCATCCGGTCCTGTTTTAAATGTGTTGTGTTGACCTTCCGTGTACAGGGGAAAATGTTCGGCTCGTTGTAATTTTGTTGGGGTAAAAACACCCCGCTATCATTATGAATTCTTAGTCGGATACTTCCCTGTGTGCCCGTGAAAAACTCGTGTCACAGTTGCATTGTTAAATTCCTCCTCTTCTGTGTTAGCATGCCAACCGCATCCTTGTCTATGCCTGCTTCCGCTGAGACCCGTTTCTGCAGGCACGGATGGGGATCGTTTTCGAGGTTTAGATTTCTTAGAATAAGCCACTTACCGGGGGACTCTATCTCCATGGGCCTGCTGTGCACAGCCTTGACAAGACAGAGAGCCCACGGGCGACTTGGAGTTCGCTAATCTGCTTTTCGCATTTCTGGTGCCTTCTGGTTCACTACTCTGTTGGTGGTGGGCAAGCGCTAGAGACATACGAAAATAGAGATATATAGTGTGTTTTTCAACAGCTTTCTCGCTTACTTAAGTGCACTTTCACTACGATCATGAGTGTGTGTGATTTTTTTTTTTCTCTTTTCCTCCCACTATACAAAAAAAATTATCTAGGACCTAAAAGGTCACTTTGAAGAACTTTGCTTTTCTATAAATGACTGGATTTTGTAAAAACACTGCATATAAGTGACAATTTCTTGTGTGTCTGTATTTAATATCTTACTTTTAGACTCCTGAGAGGGAACCTTTACCAATTTCCTCAAAAAGAACAGGGCGAAGAAGAGAAATGGAGGGGGAGGAGACTGCACTGCATCTTCTTTCTGAATTTTCCATGAATCTTGAACAGGAAAGGAATAAATATTCCAGATAATATGGTGCAATATAATTAAGAGAGTGAAAACCTTTTTCCAAAACTTGTGTTTGTTTCCTTCATCTGTGTGTTCGGTGTGCGGCTTCTCCAGGGAGCTGTATTTGAGTAGAAAGTGTCGAATTTTGTGGGATTTTGCTGGTTTTTCTAACCATTTTTATTTTTTCTGCCTTCTGGAGCCAGTCTCATGCCTGGCTTCAATCATTTTCCAGGCATTTGAGGTCTGTGTGTTAATTGAGGGGGTGTATATGATCCCAGGGTGCCACCCTGGCAGCACTGAGAGGTGACACCGCGGGTGTAGGGGCAGCTCCCAGCCTGCTCCACAGGCTCAGCCTCTGATCACAAGACAACAACAGGGTTTTAAGGCCTGAATTTAAAGTCAAGCCCATCACTTTCTGCTGAAGAGGCATTCTGAGTGTGTAGGATCTGCTGAGCCTCTTGCTGCAGTGATGCTCCTACCTTTTGTTTATTTTTTCATGCCTTTCTCTTCCCTATTTTGAAGAACTTTGCTTTTCTATAAATGGCTGGATTTTGCAAAGACACTGCATATAAGTGACAATTTCTTGTGATGTCTGTATTTAATATCTACTTTATATACTCCTGCAGAGGCGAGCCTTTTACCAATTTCCTCTCTGGTGTGTGGATATGGCTCCCTTCCTTTGGTGTTGCTGCAAAGCCCAATGGCCCATTCTGATGCAATATTCAGGTGCCTCCTGGCTGTGGTTTAAAAGTTGCTTTAACATTTTCTGTACTGAAGTGGATTTTTCTTGCAGCCCAACAATTCTCAGTTCTCAGCCCCCTTAAGCTCCCAGAGTTCAGACTTCCAGAGCCAAACCAAAGGCCCAGATCTGAGCATCCCATTTTCAGGAGCAGGTGTTTTATCTGACAGGATATTGGGGTTTTTGCCTCATTCAGAGTTGGTGGTGGCAGTTCCTCCTCATTTCACGAGTGCTGGATGGCACCAGGAGGCAGTGAGTGTTTACATGGAATATCTGCTGCATCACTTTTGTGTGTGCAACAGAGCCTGGGGCTGGGTGTGAGGCAGGCACAGGATTTGAAACGACTCTGAGAAAGCAGAATTATTTCCTTTCTACATCCAACAAACCTCCCTGCTCTCCTGCCTCCTGCTGAGGTCGGGGAAGCAGCAGAGGGAGAGCTCTCAATGCCTGCTCGAGATTATTCCGTTTCAGATGTCACTAAAGCCCTGCATAAATTGCTCCTAAGAGAGCACAGGATCACTTGACCTTTCTGAGGCTGGCAGTGGCTGCTGTGACACCTCCTCTTCATTTCAATGCCATTTTCAGGGAGGGAGGGAAGCCTTTGCTGTAATCTGCTGCTCCAACATTTGGGGCAGCGCCCTTCTTGCTTTCAGGGCTGTCAGTCTTGGCAGGAGAGGGGAGATCTCGGGAGAAATGATGGAGCTCAGGCTTTACCAGGCTAATCTGCACCTCAGCAGAGATTTCAGTGCTTTCCAGGGACTTTGCTTCATTCCTTTGAAGTTTGTGATTCCAGAATGCAGGGGATAGGGCAGAATTACAGTTTGAGTTTCTCCCTCACACACGCCTGCTAGCAGGGTCCCAGAGTTGGGGTAATAAAGTGCTGGTTATGGATTTATCCATGCAAAGCCAGGCAAAGCAGCGAAGTATCAATAACCCATTTTGCAGAAAAAAAAGAGGTGAGAAGGATTAAATGATCTCTTCTGATTAATGGATATAAGTAAAGCAGCAGAGCTGCTTCTCCTGAGCTGTTCTGCTCCAAGGGGGGGTCCTTCCCCACCCATTTGTCCTTCTGGTGACCCCCCAGCCCTGCCAAACCCTTGACAAGTCCATTGGGCTTTCTGAGCTGAAGAACACAATTATTTTTGTTTGGTGATCTGCAGGGTGAGGTGAGGGTGGAATTGGGGTGGGCAGGTGCCTGGCGTGGGGATGACCAGGAGGTCAGGAACAATTTTTCTGGTGGAACCCACAACTTTGAGCATCAGTAGGCGGATCCTTCCCCTACCCTCTGTCCTTCCCAAAGTTCAGACAGAATTTCTTTATGAAAGGATCAGGCTGGAGTGAAGAAATAGGTCACTCATCCCAAATTCTGAGGCCCAGCTCATTCTCCACCTCGGCCTGTTGGGGTGTGGAGTGTCACTCCAAAGCCTTGGTGGTGTCTTGACTTGTTCCTTCAGTTATTACTTTGCCCACAGGATAAATGATATTTACCACTGGTGGAGCAGTGGTTGTGGTCACCCAAACCCATGTGGATCCTCCAGCATGAGGCACGAGCACCCATAGCAGGTTCAGATGGGATTTTGGGATGGAATCCTTCCCAGAGCACCCATAGCAGGTTCAGATGGGATATTGGGGATGAATTGTTCCCTGTGAGCAACCCATAGCATGTTCAGATGGGATTTTGGGATGGAATCCTTCCCTGAGCACCCATAGCAGGTTCAGATGGGATATTGGGATGGAATCCTTCCCTGAGCACCCATAGCAGGTTCAGATGGGATATTTGGATGGAATCCTTCCCTGAGCACCCATAGCAGGTTCAGATGGGATGTTAGGATGGAATCCTTCCCTGAGCACCCATAGCAGGTTCAGATGGGATATTGGGATGGAATCCTTCCTGAGCACCATAGTAGGTTCAGATGGGATATTGGGATGAAATCCTTTCCTGAGCACCCATAGCAGGTCAGATGGATGTTGAGGATGGAATCCTTCCACGAGCACCATAGCAGGTTTCAGATGGGATATTGGACTGGAATCCTTCCCTAGCACCCATAGGAGGTTCAGATGGGATATTTGGATGGAATCCTTCCCTGAGCACCCATAGCAGGTTTCGATGGGATATTGGGATGGAATCCTTCCCCATGAGGGTGTGAGGCCCTGGCTCAGGGTGCCAGCGAGCAGCATGTGGCTGTGGCTCCTGCAGCCATGCCCTGCTCACCTCATCCAGCTCAGCTCAGGGACACCAACACAGCCCCAGCTCCCTCCCCTGCTCTCCCCAGGGTGCAGGCAGCCCATCTCTCTGGCAATGTTTTCCATGAGATGGCATATTTGTAATCGATTCATTGGGCCCTGGAAGCACACCCATCACTCCCGCAGCATATGGCAGCTAATCTCTCCTTAAGCAGTTAATTAGGCACCATTTGTATGCACGCCGGCCTTTGCACGCCAAAGCAGCTGCGGTTCCTGCAGGAAGCTGTTTGTTCTGGGCTGTCTTTCTCCTTTGTGTGGAAAAATGAGACGTTTCCTACTCGTTTCTCTGTGTATGATCTTTTCAAAGAGCAGAGGTGCCGAGGGGCAGCATTTGGGGTGAGGGAGTGACCCAGGAGTTGAGGGAGCAGCTTGGGGAGAGCACGGGGTCACTTTGGTTCTGTTTTGTTGGGTTTTATAGAATCATGGAATGGTTTGGGTTGGACGGGACCTTAAAGTCTCTTGTTCCATCCCGTGCATGGGGAGAGGCACCTTCCACTATCTCAGGGTTCTCCAAACCCATCCAACGCTGCCAGGGATCCAGGCAGCCACAGCTTCTCTGGCACCCTGTTGCCAGGGCCTGCCCACCCTCACGGGAACACATTCCTTTCCTGAATCCAATCCAACCCTGCCCTCTGTCAGTTTAAGCCATTACCCCTACTCTTAACATCACATGCCCTTGTAAAAAAATTCCTCTCCATCTTTCTGTAGGCTCCCTTCAGGTATTGAGAGGCTGCAGTTCTCTTCTGCAGCCTTCTTTCCAGGCTGAACAGTCCAATATCTCAGCCTACTCTTACTCCTTGATTTCAGGGGATATTGGTTAATTTGGCAGGAATTGCCCTCTCTGTGCTCTAAGGAGGGACAGGCATGAAGATGTCAGACAGATCTGATCAGGAAAATTTATTCAGAAGGCACTTGAATTTGAAGAAAATTTTCTTCTAGCTAGCATTATTTATTTCTAAATTTAAGAGTATTATAATCAGCTGCATTTAAAATCTTTATAGGATACGTGCGATCCACCGAATGCCCCATAAAGTGGAGCAGCGCCCCATTCCCAACTCATTCTGGGCAGGATTTCCCAGATTTTGGAGCAGCCAGTTCCCCAGTTGGAATTTTCGTGAAAATACTGGGAATTTCTGTGGCTTTCCAGCATTTTTTCCCCCCTCGTTTTATGGATTCTCCCATCCACAGCTGCCGCTCCTGGCAGATGGAGAGAAGCTGTGGCAAAAGGAGTTGTTGCTTTGTCTTCCACTCGTTTTTCTTGGAATTTTTCCCTTTTTTTTTTTTTTTTTTGTTTTTCTTTTACAAAAAAACGGGAGTTTTGGCTGTGCCCTCAGGAAAAGCTGGATTCCTGGTATTCTTTTGTCTCCCCAGCTGATGGATAAAGGAATATAAATAAATCAATGCGCGGAGCGAGGTCAGCGTTTGGGACAACAATAACACTTGGAGCAGAGTGTTCCATCCCATCCCATTCTCCGCCTTTCCTGGCCCAACCCCCGGCCAAATCCATGGGAAGATTTTCAACAACAAAATTTCTTCGGGTTTGGGAGATTCAGGACAAAATAATTTGTTTTTTCCCCTCTCCTTATACACAAGGAAAAAAAATTAAAAATAAAAGCCGTTAAAGGGCGTTTTTCCAAGGTTTTTCAATGTTTTGGTTGGGTTTTTCCACCTGATCCCGCGAATTTTTGGCTCTGCTGAGCTGCTCCAGCTGTGCTGCACATCTGTACTCTCAACTCGTGTAAAATTGGGGTTAGGATGTCTCTGGGAGTGGTGTCTGGGCACAAACTCTGAAAAAATTCCGTGTTTCCTCACTGCTTTCCCCCATCCTCGTCCTCCAGCAGGAAAAATTCGATGGAAGTGGAGCCCCAAAACTGTGAATGTTCCTCTGGGGTGATTCATTGGCAGAAAACCAACAAGAAATGTATTTAACTAGTGCTGTACAAACGAAAGATGCATTTTAAAATAAATGATTTTAAAAGATTTATTCCGAAAGAAGTAATGATTTTTAAATATTATATATATATGAGAGAGAGAGAGAGAGAAAAAAAAGTTGTCTGGAATAAATGACATACGGAAAAAAAAAAAAAAAAGAATAAGGATTGTATCCAATCTTGTGTCTGGATGTTTTATAAGAATATTTCAATTTTTCTATTTCAGATGGAACTCGGATGATTTTGTGGATTTGCTCCTTTTATGGCAGAGGCCGATTTTTCATCTGGATTGTGATTTCTCCAAACACTGGACAGCAAAATTTATGGAATACGGGATGGGTTCGTGGAAGATTTAATTTTTCCTCTTTTTTTTCTTTTCTGGGTTTTTTTTTGTTTTTTTTTTGGAGCTGAAGAGGTGGTAGCGCCAGGAATGCGTGTTCTCTTAGGACCAGTCAAACAAAAGTTTGAGTTTTGCTACATGAGATGGAAGGCAAGCGGCAAACAACAGAGGTCATCCCATGGACACTTCCTCATTCTCACAATCTTCACTCTACAAACCTCTCAACACGCCAGTCCAACCACCACCCCCACTACTACACCCCAGGACCCGACATGGCACGGAATTTCAAGTATATAAGTATGGTGACATTATTCTTGTAGCAAAATCATCTCTTAGCAACCAGAGGAGTTGTGTTTCTATCTCCCAACCAGGCGGCACTAGGTGCTCTCTCAGTTCGCAAGGCAGTGGTGTTTGTAGACACCCTCCGATACTCCGCTCTTGGGACCTCCAGGCATCTCATCCAGAAGCGGGACTCAAGCAGCCGCCGTGTGACCACTATCCCGTGCTGTAACATCGGTAAGATTCCATTGTTCCACTAGAGATTTATGCCACCGATATCTCCTTAACCTTATCTTCACATTCCCAGCCTGTGTTTATGGGTTTGTTTTTTTTCTCCCTAACCTCTTGTGGGCCGCTAAATATACGTAGCCTGCCCTCATCATGGCTGGGCGTGCTCGGCCCGGCCCAGGCTGGCACAGCAGCCGGAGGGCAGAGCCGGGAAGGGCCAGAGGAGACTTTGGTAATTTATTGCTAACACCGCTGTGCCGATCGCGCTCGCGTGTGAGCAAATGTAAAGTCTCTCAAATCATGGATATTTCAAGCGGTATTGTTCGTTGGCCTCGCCAGGAGGTGGAGTCCCGGCTCTCTGGAGTCCCTTGCTCACACCGGTATTCTGTTTTCGGTGGGCTGAGTTCGATAGGCATGGGGAGGAACGTTGTCAGTGGCCATTGTCCATCTCACGCGGTACTAGCATATCCGGAGAGGAATGCGGATGGGGGATTGAGTGGAAAAGTTCAGATATTCCGCTCTTGAGGACGGACTTGTGAAAGAGCGAGGATCTTGGGATCTTTTCATAGAGAGCAGAGGTTTTATGGAGCGAGAGTTAGAGAGTTTCTGTGGGTCATCTTGATGAAGGATGCGAGCCAGGAAGGCGTGTGTGGACCACCATTGGGTAATCCCGATCAGGACGGTGCCCGCACAAATCCGCTCCTCGCGGCATAGTTCTCTGGGAGAGAGCGGTAGTCTTGCACAGAGTGGGAGTGGGGGGATCTGGGGGGTCTTTGGGGGATCTAGGGGGGATCTGGGTCCTAGGGAGCAATCTGGGGGAATCTCTCGCTAGAACAAGTCCTTGTGATGTAAGACTCAGACAAGCCGACCTGGTATATAGTCCATTGGTCTAGGGGTAACTATTTCATACCCTCATCCTCCCTCCCCGGCATTCCCTGGAGCAGCCGGATTAAGAATTCGGGGTATGTTGGCATTCCTAAGAGTTTACCTTGTATTGGGCCGCTTGCAGATCACATCTCGAAAGCATTGATCTTCTGGGGGTTTTTTCTTGTAAATCAGAGTTCTCTTTCGCAGTACCTCTGTGAGGATGTTGGCTCTGGGGAACTGAGTTTCAATTGGAAAACGCGTTTCTGTGTATTTAGTGTCCAGTAGTGTAAGGCTTGATCCCTCAGAGTCGCGGATAATGCGCTTAATTCTGAGAAGCCTCCTGCAGCCACTATTTATCTTCTGCCCTCATTGCATCTTCCTCCGCTGCATGTTGTACCCCTACGCAGTACCTAATGTCGCGTCATTGTACCGCCAAGCCCGGCGTTCCGGGGAGAGGTCGCGCAATGTAGCGGCGTCTATGTATCTGTCAGAACACTGAAGCTGCCTCATTCCTCATTTTTGGCCTCCTTGACCTTGCCTGCTCACCTTACTTTATTAGTACAGTTCTTCAAAACTTCGGAAAAAGCAAAATATTCCCCTTGATGCCCCTTCCTCATTTTAATACAGTTAGCACTTTTCTAGATGGCTACTTTCCAAGTGTCGGCTGCGGTGTCGTGGGGATCTTGTGAGGCGATCTGATGGGATCTGTGGGGGTCTTTAAGAGCAGAGTCCAGCGATAATCCCGGCCATAGGGACCTGTGGATATACTATCCGTCCCGTCCCCGAAGCTCCCGGCCGTTCCGGGGTAGCGCCGATTGGGGTTGTTGGCGGCCTGGCCGAGAATTCCCTTCTGCCCTTCTTGTCTTCGTGTATACTTCGGTTTTCTTTGTGTTTTTTTTTTTTTTTTCCCAGCGTGTGACTATTCGCGCGATGCTGAGTCAGCTGGTCTCTCTTGGTTCTCTAGGCTGTGTCGCTTGGGCGGGGATCTGTTCTGTGTTGCGCATCTGGCGGTGGGGATCTCGTGGACTCAGCCTTGTGCAGCATTTGGGGCATAACAATAGCCGAGTTATCCCGGATCAGGGACAATTCCATCCAGTGCCCTCCCGTCATGGCTCCTGCAGCGTCGATCTGTCTCCCTGTGCGAAGAGCCACGTACTGCGGAGGGTGGGCTCAGGGACTTCACAATCTCCTAGTGAACACCCGTCTCCATTGTCCGGCTGCTAGGGGATCTAGGGGTGGATCTGGGGGTCTTTGGGAGGCAGGACAACAGGTGACAGCGGATCATCTCGCTTCCGTAGAGAATTCCACGGTACAGTCGCGCTCTTAGTTCCGCGGTGCCCCGAAGCTCCGGCATTCCTCGCGTGAGCCGTGGCATTGGAGCTCTGTACGGAAGGTGGGGATCTGTGGGTGCTTGTGTATGGTTATTGTGGATCGGTGGTGGGTCTTCTCTGGCTGCAGTCGCGACGCGCCTGAGGGTGAGAATCTCTTGCTCGGCCTGGGATCAGAGATGAAAGACTGGACAATCTTCCTTTGTGCCACCTTTCACATCATTCCCATCCTCTCGTCTCTCACCCGAAATGCCCGGGCGTGATCCAGAGGGTAGAAGGGCCGCGTAGACTCTAGGGTCTTGTGGGTGTTGGATCTTGTGTGTAGGCGGTCTTTAGGGTGGCGGATCAATCCCATCACTGGGGTTGTGATGGAGCCCCGCAAGGCCAGTGGTGGGTAAATCGCGCGGAATCAGGGGGGACGGGGTAATAAATCCCTCTCCGTGTTCCGCTCCAGGCCCGATCTTGCACCAAGCTGTGGTGCACCCTCCCTTGGACGCCGCGGGGCTGTGGCCGCCTGTGTCTTCCTCACAAGGCAGCCCAGACCCATTGCGTGGCCACACACATTGTGGTTTGCAGTTCCTTCGAGTCGATGCTGTTCTACAGTGCTCGCGCAGATCGTCTGTCAGCGTTTCCTCTTCGCAAGTGGCTGCCGAGGAGGACACAAGAGCGACAAACGACCGGCATCAAAAAGCTGGCGAGTAGCTCTCTCCTCTCGCTCTCCAGTTGATCTGTTCCCTGGGGTACGCTAAGCATCCGCTACCTCTGCAGCTCTCTGCCCTGCCTTTTTTTTTCCTCATACTTTACTTGTAACTCATCTCAGGCTTGATTAGAGTATCGCCTCTCCAGCAAGATAATTTGAACCATCCCAGTGAGGGAAATTTTCCCCATCTCAGCGGATTTATGTCTCGTCTCTGCACCCTGAGCTCCTTGGGTAGTTCAGGTGAGACGATGCTGACCAAAGTTCTTGTCCGTGTGTACGGTGTCAACCAAACCCTAAACTCCTCTCCATGCTGAGGTGTTGGGGGGGTAGGATATAGGCACATCAAACACAGACCTATGGGGAATGGTCGGTGCACGAGCATACGAGTGATGGGAGTTACATGGATTTGCTCCATGAAACCCTTTTCCCTCTGGTTATTAGCTTGTCCTCCCTTTGCCTCTTCCCCCGGCCCCACTCTTGGGAGGGTCTCACATTTTCCTTAGAAGGATTCTGAGGAATTCATAGAAAAATCTGCGATGTGTTATATTGAAAGAATGGAATTTATCAGCTCTATACAACAGGAAAACAATCACAGTGGGAAAGAGAGAAAAATTACATTGGATTAACGAGGCTGGTGAGGGGGAAGGAGTAATTCACAGGCAGATTAAGCAAACCAGTCATGGCACAGCTGTGGATTGTTTGATGTTAGTACATTTGTACTTGCTTTGCAAAGAAAAGGGCATTAAACTCAAAAAAAGACAGCAAAAACTAGAGAAAAGTCTGAAGCCACTTGAAACACTGCACACTGTTATTATGGAGGGCAGAAATTCAGATTCCTGGGGGGAATTCTGAGCCTTTTTTGTTTGTGATGCCTGCCTTCAGCAATTCTGCCCCCCCACAGGCGGAGGGGGCAGAGATGGGCGTCGAAGCCCTGGTGGGGTTGCCAGGCTGGTGCCGACGTGTACGGTTGGGAGCTCGGCTGGTTCAGGGGAGGGGTAGTTCTCCACTCTCTCCGCGAGGGCCTTCAGTGGATTTATCACAGGGCTGGAGATGGAAAGAATGCACGAGCAATCACTAGCATGAGCACCGGGCCAAGGCATGTATGACGAATGCGCAGTGATCAGGGAACCCTTGCAGGCTGATTAGTAATTTGTCACGGGCGTGCGAGGGATCTGCCGGAGTTGGAGGCGGTGGAACAACGGGAGCTCTCCGTGTCTTCAACCAACCCGGGCGCTGAGCTTTTCATCCCAATTTCTGGAAATAAATAGCTGTGGTAATTGATGAACAGCTCTGAGATGTCTTCCCATGCCTTTTCAGATCCTGATTCCACTGTCCTGGTGGGAGATAATTTCCCCAACAAACAGTTTATTGATCGTCCATTACACATTTTGCCTCAGAAGTTCTCAGGATGCCGTGTCAGACCCTGAACCAGAAATTCAGCCATGGCACAAAGATATCCTTCACTG
Organism: Malurus cyaneus samueli; assembly: GCA_009741485.1. Classification (NCBI taxonomy): domain Eukaryota; kingdom Metazoa; phylum Chordata; class Aves; order Passeriformes; family Maluridae; genus Malurus; species Malurus cyaneus. The sequence continues at coordinate 39,489 of VKON01001902.1, forward strand.
CAGCACTGGAGCTGACACTCAAGAACCAAGATCCAAAGTTTACCCCTACATTTTAGTTTATCCTCGCTGTAACTCCCCATTCATAATGGAAAATCAAACCCATTTCTAGTCCCAAACTCCCATGGCCTTTGATATTCATTATGAGCGAGTGGCTTCGCTGTATGGCCTTTGTCGCCTCCTGGGGTTGTTTGGAGGGCTTCCTACAGAAATAGAAGCTTCATAGTGTGTGTAGATTTTTTGGTTGTGAGGCATGAATACTTCCTAGTATATGTCACACTTAGCCGAAGTGGTACTCGTCGCATATTTGTACCGCACAGGAGATATGTTCGTTGTCTCAGTTCCCTTGATCCTATTCGCTTTGTTTTATATTAAATATTGTGTGTGAGTTTAGTTGTGGCCTGTTCTTTCTTTCTCTGGTGTTTGTATTGTTTTGTGTTTTTGTTTTTTTCGCGCTATGACTCAAGCACAATCACTTAAAGTTTTAATGCAGTGTTATGGAATACTCTTAAATTTTAGATATCACTTAAATTATTCTAGCTAATTGCATAGACGAAAATGATTCTCTTCAAATTCAAGTGGCTTCTTCTGAATTAAGATTTGTTCTCCTTTTTCTTTTTTCATGATTTCGGATTGTTCGTTCTTTTACTTCCAATTCTTCATTTGCCTGTTCCCTCCTTAGCGCACGATTAGGGCTAATATAATTTTCTTGCCTTAGTTAACCTTATCCCCTGAATCGCGCAGGGTGAGTTAGGTGTGGCCTGAGTTATGTTGGGCGATTGTTTGTCTCATGTGGACATAAGAAGGGTGCTAATGAAGTAGTAATTCTTTCAGGCCTCTCAATACTCTGTGGGGAGTATCCCTTTCATTTCCTGCCGTAGACGAAAGTATTTTGTTGGAAGAGAGAGGGTATATTCTTTCTCTCGCTTTTCGCAGGTTCTGCAGTGTTGGTGTTAAGTAGTGGGATATTCTTTTATACTGTGTATGGGCTAGTGTGTTTCGCGTTTTGTCTTGATGTATGTCACCGGTGGAGGAATTGTTCCCTTGTGAGGGTGTGATAATGGTGTACTTGAGGCCCTGGCACAGGGGTGCCCAGAGAAGCTGTGGGGTGACACACTTGTTTTGTACTCCCTATTCCTGGGGCAGCGTTGTTGGATGGGTATTGGAGATAAACCCTGAGATATTTGATAAGTTGTTCTTTTGTCCCTCCATTGCACGGGATGGAAACAGGACTTGATCTTTTAGGTCCCTTCCACCCAAAACCATTCCAGAATTCTATTTAAACAACAAACAGAACCAAAGTTGACCCTCCCGTGCTACATCCTCGCAAGCTGCTTCCTCCTTTTAATATTCCTTGGGTTCTAATTTCCCTTCACTTCCAGAATTGCTGGGCCCCTCTGGCACCTCTGCTCTTGAAAAATGTTCATACAATCAGAGAAACTGAGTTGGAATATCGTCTTGCTTATATTTTCCAATTTTCTATTAAGGAGAGACAGCCCAGAACCAAACAGTTCCTGGCAGGGGTGTACCATCATCTCGCTTCGCTGCCTTGGCGTGCAAAGGCCGCTGTAGCATACAAATGTGTGTTCTTTTAATTAATTCTGCTTTGAAGGAGAAGATTTAGCTGCCATATGCTGCGGGAGTGATGGGTGTGCTTCCAGGGCCCAATGAATCGATTACAAATATGCCATCTCATGGAAAACATTGCCAGAGAGATGGGCTGCCTGCACCCTGGGGAGAGCAGGGGAGGGAGCTGGGGCTGTGTTGGTGTCCCTGAGCTGAGTTTTTCTTGTAGATAGATGGTGCTCTATGTTCATCAGTCCGCGCCATGGATCTGCAGGAGCCACACCCACAGCTGCTCTGGGCACCCTGAGCCAGGGCCTCTCGCGATTGCACCTTGGTGTAGTAGTGATTCGCAGTTCCCAATATCCATTGTGCCTTCTTTCTATTGGCTGGTGTCAGGCAAGGATTCCAGTGTCTATTTTCTCATTTTTTTATCCCATGTTGGTATGATCTCGCTTCTGGTTGCTGCATTCCCTAGGAGGTTTCCATTACACTAAATTTTTTTTCGCCATGGTGTCCTTTCTCTATTCCATACGCTGCTGATGTGGGTGCTCTGGGAAGGTTGTCCATTCATTTTACATCCCATTTCTTGAAGCCTGCTATTGGGTTGCCTCAGGGAAGGATTCCATCCAAGTAGTTCGTCTCTATTCTGAACACTCTCCTGTGTGGTGGTTCTGTATAGAAGGTGTCCATCAAATCCCATTCTGAACCTTGCTATGGGTGCTCAGGCGTTAAGGATTATCGCGTCCTTAACATCATTCATCTTGCTGAACCTGCTATGGGGTCTCAGGGAAGGATTTCCTATGCATTTTCTTTTTCTGGACTGAATCCATTGCCTCTTTTCGTGTGCCTTGGCTCAGGAAGGTCATTCCATACGCAATTATGCCTATGGGTGTCTCTTGAAACTGCTCTTGATGGGGTGCTGCGGGGAACAGGATTCCATCCCTATCACCTTCATTTTCCCCTCGCCATCTGAACCTGCTGATGGGGTGTTGACTTTATGGTGTTAGGGTTTCATCCTCAATGATCATTCCTATCGCTCGAAGCCTGCCTTGATTGCCGATCGTGCCCTACTGTGAGCCTTCCTCCTGGCTCACGATACCTTAACATCCCGTTGTCGGTCGTGTGAGAGACAGCGTAAGCTGCGCCCCATTGACTGGAGTAGTTCGTGGTCGCGCTCCTCAATTGCGCTTGGAGGGGTCCAGTCTGTATCGCGGCTTATACGGGCACAGCAGGTTGACCACAACCCACTGCTCCACGGAGCTCGGCGTATATAATATCATTCATTTTCATTCCTGCTCGCCGCAGACCAGGCTAGTAATACTGAAGGAACAAGTTCATGACACCCACCAAGGCTTTGGATGTGACACTCCACCACACTGGGCCAAGCATTCCCGACAGGCCGAGGCTGGAGAATAGAAGCTGGGGCTCTGCTCAGTAATTTGAGAGCCCAGGGAAGATTTGAGGGTGAGGACAAACTATATATACTTCACTCCGCGTCTGTTATCCCCTTAAATCTATAATACAAGAAATTTCTGTCCCTCGAACTTTTTGGGAAGGACTCCTAGAGAGCCCCAAAAATTACGGTACCGGGGAAAACTGACGATCGCCCCCCTTTACTCTGTCTCTCTAGTGACTAAAGTTGTCGCTGGGGGTCATCTTTCTTCACCAGCCGCAAAAGTCCTAGATAATCCTGAGCGACTCCTCCTTAATCGTTCGATCACTCCGTCTTAAGGATGAAGGCACTCGAGTTCTTCCGGTCACCCCAATTCCACCCTCACCTCACCCTGCAGATCACCAAACAAAAATAATTGTGTTCTTCAGCTCAGAAAGCCCAATGCGCCTTGTCAGAGGGTTCTCTGGTCAGGTTTTGTGCGGGCTCGCGTGGTGTGTCTACAAGGTGAAAGGATCATAATTGTGTGTGGCTTATCAGCTCGGGAAGGGACCACTCGCTACCCTTGGAGCAGTAATCAGTGTGCAGACGGAGATGAGGTGTGCGCTGCCTCGTGGCCTTGCTTTACTTATAATTCCATTTTTTTTGATGGAGATCATTAATCCTTCTCAGCTCTTTTGTATTTCCTCCGATCTCAAAGATGCTGCTTATTGAATCCGTGTCAGCTGCGTTTGACCTGGTGGCGTCTTTCGTCTTGCAGAACTCGATGATCCATAACCAGCACTTTATTACCCCAACTCTGGGACCCTGCTAGCAGGCGTGTGTGAGGGAGAAACTCAAACTGTAATTCTGCCCTATCCCCTGCATTCTGGAATCACAAACTTCAAAGGAATGAAGCAAAGTCCCTGGAAAGCACTGAAATCTCTGCTGAGGTGCAGATTAGCCTGGTAAAGCCTGAGCTCCATCATTTCTCCCGAGATCTCCCCTCTCCTGCCAAGACTGACAGCCCTGAAAGCAAGAAGGGCGCTGCCCCAAATGTTGGAGCAGCAGATTACAGCAAAGGCTTCCCTCCCTCCCTGAAAATGGCATTGAAATGAAGAGGAGGTGCTGTCCAACAACCACGCACACGACCTCTGCTGCCAGGCCTGCAGCCGATTAGAGGTGGAGAGTCGTACTCCAGTAATCTGCGTGTCGTGCGTTCCCTTGATGGAGCAATTTATGCAGGCTTTGAGTGAACATTCTGAAACGGATAATCTCGAGCATGGCATTGAGGGGCTTCACGTCGTGTTTTCTGTTCCACTCCGCCAGTGGTACCACTTGGAAAAGAGATACTTATTTTTAGTTAGAGCTGGATTTCAGCCCACCTCTTGGTCGAGACCTGGGGCTGGGGAGAGGTGATTCAGCCAGCGCACGAAAAAAATCAGGGCTGGAGATCTGCAGTCACCACGAGCAGGACTGGAAAAATGAAAAATCTCTCCGCTGGTTGAAAAGATTATCTTCTGTATGTATATATAGTTAAATGAGAATGTTCAGAAAGGAAGGAAATTAATATGTTGTGTTTCTCAGGCGGATTCGTTTCAGATGCAATCCTGTTGGCCTGGGCCTCACACCCGAAACATCGCCCCATGGAGCGTACTAGTGTGTCACACACATAAAGTGGTTTCCTAATAGGTTTCTCGGGAATCTGCCTGGCCGCAGATATTGACATAGTGATAACATCACTCTTCGCGCATGCCTGGTGCCATCCAGCGCAGCTTTAGAGGCAATGAGTGGGCGAGCTCTGCACGCGCTGAACTCGCCTCCTCCAACTTACACTCTGATCATTCGCAGATAATACTCACCACCCTCATTGCCTAGTGCGCTCAAAAAACAGCGCCTGACATAGCCTAGTTGGGGGGGATAAGATTGGTGTCTTATTTCCGTTGCCGGAGGCACAACATGATTTTCTGGGGATTCTGGTGCCTTTTGGTTGTGGGTTCTCTGGGAGGGAATCACATGCAAAGCTCCTGGCGTGGAGCAGTTATGAGGCGCGGCTCTCCGTAGCAACTGGTTTGAATTGGTGAGGCAGGCTCTAAGAAAATATCTTCCACTATCAGTACAGAAAAATGTTAAGGGAGGCCACAGTCTTTTCTACCTCAGCCACCCGCCCGCGACTGTGGCAACCTCTCGGACTATATTTTGTATCAGAATAGAATGTGGCCCTAGTCTCGGGCGTGTGCTAGGCACGAGCAGAGGAGGGAAAGGTTATCCAGAGCAGAGAGGGGAATTGGCTAACAGGCCTCTCCTCTCAGGAGTGTGCTCGGAGTAAGATACTTAAATTAAGACCACGCAAGGATGTGCTCGAGCTTATATGCCTTAGTGGTGGTCTCTCTTGCTCGCAGTTGTCAGCCATCTTTATAGAAACAGCAAAGTTCTTCAAAATTGTGAAAGGGGAAGAGAAGCGCTATGAAAAAATAACCCCAACCGGTCAGGCCTAGCATCACTGGGGCTGCGTCTCAATTATAGAGAGGCAAAGCGCCGAGCTCAGCCGTCTACACATCTCGGCACTGGTGCCGTCTTGGTAGTCTCGAAGTCGTGATGGGCTTGACTTTAAATTCAGGCCTTAAAACCCTGTTGTTGTCTTGTGATCAGAGGCCCTGATTCATGGAAGCTCAGGCTCGGGAGGCTGCCCCCTACCCGCTGGTTGTCACCTCTCAGTGCTTGCCAGTGGTGGCACCCTGGGCATCTTATACACCCCCCGATAGTTTCTCGATTACACTACAGACCTAAATGCTAGTGAAATGGATTGAATAGCCGAGAGGCGACTGTTTGGTGGCTGCCGAGATGGCAGAAAAATCACCCGGTAGCTCGCTTAGAAAAACGCGCGTTCAAAATCCACAAAATTCTACACTTTCTACTCAAATTTGTCAGGGTCCCTGGAGGAATGCTCTTGCACAGAGCACGAGCTATCTAGTTGAATAGGAACAAACTACACAAGTTTTGTGGGAATGGGTTGTGGCGCGTTTTCACTCTCTGTGGGGATTATCATGTGCCACCAATTATTCTTGGGATATTTATTCCTTTTCCTGTTAAGATTCGATGGGAAGAAAATTCAGAAAGAAGATGCAGTGCAGTCTCCTCCCCCTCCATTTCTCTTCTTCGCCCTGTTCTTTTTGAGGAAATTGGTAAAGGTTCCCTCTCAGGAGTCTAAAAGTAAGATATTAAATACCCTGGCGCGACACAAGGAGAATTGTCAGGGTTGGAATATTGCAGTGGCTGGTTTGCTTGTTTTACATAATCCCAGTCTTATATATAGAAAGGACGCGCTAATGTTTTCTTCAAGCTGAGCCCGTTTGTAGTTGTCCCTGAGGGATGAATTTCATAGCTTGGAAGTGGGAGCTGATTGGCCATGACGTGGAGCGGAGGAGTTAACAAGGTAAATATCAAGAGGGACTTTTGTCTCTAGCCTGCCTCTCCGCTGGTGTACTGTTCGCTCTATCTATATTCAGTATCGAAGATAATTATGTTGAAAAACTACCTTAACTTCTATTTTCGTGCGTGGGGGTGCGTGTGAGCGTGGACTCACCATGGCACCAGAACATCAGAAATGCAAAGCAGATTAGCAAACTTCCAGTCCCTGTGGGGCTCCTGGTTCTTTGTCATGTTTCTGTGCAAGCAGAGCCCCATGGGAATGAGTCCACGTGTGCTGATTTCCAGGGAGGCTGAAGGCAAATTCCATTTCCCTGCCTAAGGGGATGGGGTTGCATTGATGGCAATTCCCTTGTGGTTGGTACGGCAAAGTTTGGTCTCTTCTGTTGATGTGGAGTGCAATGCGCTAGTTGTTGCGCACTATCTCGCGAAGCTCGGTTCTCCATATCAGGCCGGCACTTTATTTGGGAAACACAATTATACAAGTGTGTGCGCCAAGGCTGCTTGGATTTTTGGCCTCTGTCTCGAATAATGATGCGCTGATGGTGGGATATTTGGGGTTTGCGCAGAAGACGCTTCGTGGTGCGATCAATAATGTGTGCTCATGGGCGTTTTCACGAGATTCCTCTATTTCTAGGTGGCTTAACGGTGGGGTCTTTTTTTTTTGTTTTAAGAGTGTTGTCGGCCTGGCAATTTTGTGAAATGACTCAAATGGATGTGAATTCCTGCACACAGGTTTTTTAACAGCTTTTTCTCTCACCAGAACCAACCCCCCAGTCCCTGTCACATCGCTGCCTCTCTCCTGACACAACAGCCAGGGCCATCCCTGTCACAGGTTCCGTGATGGAGCTGTTATTACGGAGAACATTTCATCTCAAATGATGGCATTTGGTGGTCAGCTGGGTGTTCAGTGCAAAATTATGTTTGAGCAGAGCTAACAATGAAACATTTAGAACAGGAATCACACTCGCCAACGGAGTGGAACTGCAACCAAGGATAGTGGTCTCGCGCTCAATAGCAAAAATACATGGGAAATGGAACCGAAAACTGACTGTGTCGAAAGCACTTGGGACCTATTTCTGTTACAGGTCAGTTTTTCATGACTGGAAAAACTGCCGTTTCATTACCATATCTCCACAACTTCCATTAAGGTCATATACTCCTCTTGATCCTTTGTCTCACTGAGCCGGAGCTCATGAGATCATAGGAAAGCAGCCTGACGCACTTGCCTCAAAGGTTCCTCGAGCAGGCAGGCATCCGCCATGCTGCCATTCAAATATGCTCCGAAGTTCTCCGTCCTCTATGCAAACATATACTTGTACACGGTACTACTATGGGCTGGCTCTCTCGAGCCTCGCCAGCGCTGGCTTATTTCAGAGATGTATGGTTTTGCTCGATGCCCCTCCTGAATGATAAAAACCCCATTTCCTCCTCTTGCGGGCTTCGCCGAGTGTCACCGCCACCGTCCCTCGGTGCTCTCGCGCTCGTGATTCTCGGGCTTGGCACTGACAGAGATACCACACTTTTAGACATGCCATCAGCCGGGGCGCCTCATTACGCACCCAGGAAAGGGCATAGTGCCATCGCGGTGCGCAGCAGCCTCATGAGTTCATCGCCCTGAGCGTTACTATACGCGCCGCGAGATCGGCGCTCGACATCTTCCCGTCTCTCACATAGACACACCAGGCATGCACACCAGTCCTCGGTGGCTACCTGCTCATTGGTCCCGGGTGATAGACCGATGAGGGCGCATCACGGTTCAGTTCGGGGCACTTTGTGGGGGTGAGGCCTGGGGTAGGACAGACAGTGCCAATTGGCATTTTAGTCATCGTGTTCGCCCTGGCTGAATGCCTGTACACAATTGGAGTCCCGCTTTTGTCCCCCGCCTGTGCTGCTCTAGGAGCCAAAGCAGCTCAACATCTGCCCAGCCAATCCTCTGTGACAGAGCAGCACTGCCTGCTCCTCTCCCAGCCCTTTGCTGCCTGGTGCCTGCACTTCCAAGGGGCTCAGCTGAACTGCTGGCTCAGTCTTACACCCAGAAATCTGGGAGAATTAAACCAGACAGAACGTAACTGGATGCGCGACTCCGCCGAAATGTGAGCTTCGTGTCCTTGGTGTCCACTCCTCAACATTTCATCCCAGGGCCACCTCCATGCCCCAGGATCCAGGCGGACAGGCCAGTGGAGAGGCAAGGATTAGGGGGCAGTCTGGAGCCTCTTGCCCAGGACAGGACGCGGCATTACCTGACTGGCCTGCGCGCGTCGCAGCTTCCTTCCCGTTTCCCTTGCCCTTATCCCTGTTTCGCCCTTCCCTTCGTTTCTTCGCCCTCCCGCTCTGCCCCTATCCCAGCCCCTTGTGTTCCGCTCTACCTCCCTGCTTACCGTTCCTTCCCTTCCTTCCCTTCCCTGACTAATCATCTGTTCCCGCCGTCCCGCGTTTTCATGCCCCGGTCTTGTCTCTCCCTCGTCCCGTTCCACTTCCGCTTCTTTCCTTTCCATCTCCCGCGTGCTCTCCTCGTTCTCTCCTTCTCTCCCCGTGGCGCTCTCTCATGGCGTGTCGAGCTCATCTCGCGCAAGGGCAGGAGAGGACAGGTTCTATTCCATTTGGCACAGAAATCCCTGATTAAGGACAGAACCTCCCACCAACTTCCCAGAGTTGTCGTTGACTCTTATATAGAGTTTGTGCACCAGACGCCTCCCAGGTACTGTGTGTCTGGCCGCCCAGGGCTCCTTCCTTCTATGACGCTCGTCATCTTTCCAGGTCTGGTGATTGCCTCCAAAGCTTGAGAGAGCCTCTTTTTTGGCCAGTCCATGCTTGTCTAGATAGACAGTGGCCTCGTGGATTGTGGTTGCAGCAGGTAATAGTCAGTGTCTCGGACCGCGTGCACCGATGCCGAGTTTAAGAACAGGACGCTAAAGAAAGCGGCCCTCCCCCCGCAGTTTTCTCCCGGTAGAGGGCGGGGCATGAGGTTTGCGCCTCATGGCTTATCGCGCAGGCCACCTGCGAGCAGAGGGGCGGGGGCCTACCAAGGGCGCCTCGTCTTTGTTTGCTCTCCCTGCCTCTCGTTGGCAGCACTTTGTCCCCAGGATGGTGATTGTGACACTGGCACCGGGGCTGTCCCCTCCCTGGGGCCGCTGCTGCGCTCTGCCAAGTGATTTGTACCAAAGCTGGCTGGTGGGGGCTGATTTTTTCCTCTTTGGAACGCTTTTCTCAAAAGCTGAAGGAACAGAAGGCACTGAAACGCAGCGAAACACAGAGAGACCTCCCCGCTCAGACCACGGTGCATTTTATAATATATTTGGGATTGCTCTTCAGTTCCAATAAATTTGAGATTGGAGGAAATCCAAATGAAGGGGTCTAGGGCCGTCTTCCTCCCTCTTTGAAAAGGCAATTTCCTTTATTGGCATCCTCCAAGCAAAAGTAATCTTTCCGAGGGAGGTTTGGCAGAAAACATGGAAGGGTTTTATAGTGACAGGGCCAAAGGTTGATAAAACCCCATTGAAGTCATTGCAGTGCAAGGTAATAGGCAGCTATAGAGTCTGAGGAGAGTTAATAGAAGGAAAACAGCCTGGGTTTTCAGCGAGGAGAAAAGCAGAAAACTGATTTTTTAGCCCAGTATTTTTCCTTCCAATGCACCACACATCAGGCAATCACCAAACACACATGGTAGATTCTGAATTGGAGACTCGATTTCGATA
>VKON01001908.1:0-11904 GCA_009741485.1 Malurus cyaneus samueli
CTGGAGGGTCCTGGAAGTGGACATGGGTGGTGGGGGACACGGGGACGAGGTCAGGGTGGGGACACGGGGACAATGTGGACAGCAGGTGATTGTTGGTCATATTGGGGACCATGCGGGAAGGGACAGGGACATGGGGACATGAAGAGGGGGGCTCAGGGAGCGAGACACGGCGGGGGAAGCAGGGGTGGGGATACCCGGGGCCCGGGTTCCAACCCCACCTGACAACCCGTGTGCCCGCACCGGGGCGACGCCATGCAGGCGGGGCGTTCGGTAACCTGTTCACGGAGAGGATCGCGGAGAACAGCGCCACGGCAGCCTGTGCGCGGCTCCCCCGCCGGGCCGCGGGCGCGGGGACGATCGCGGGCGCGCGGGGGCGGCCCCGGCCTCCAGCCTGCCTGCTGGGCGCCGACGCCTCCTGTTCTACCTGGACGGCGCAGCCTCCGGCTCAACGTACTCGGCTGGCGCGCGCTGGACCGCGAAACGGTGACCACCGGCCGGCACCCGTCCCTGTCCCTGTCCCGTCCCGGTCCCTGTCCCCGTCCCCTGTCCCGTCCGCAACAGCCATCCGTGTCCATCGGGTGTCCACTGTCCATCCTGTGTCCATCCGTGTCCACATGCCCATGGCCCCAAATCCATCCTGTGTCATCGGGATGTCCACTGCCATCCTGCATCCATCCTGATCCACTGTCCATACCTGCATCATCCTGTGATGCCACTGTCCATCCTGTTCCATCCTGAGTCCGTCTGTCGTCGTCACCCATCCTCCATCTGTCCTGGCCTACTCATCATCTCCACAATTCCATTCACCTCCCCTATCTGTCCATAACACGATGCCATTCTCCATCCTGCCCGAGTCACTTCTGTTGTCCATCCCAGTCCATCCCGTATCCACCGTGTCCATCCTGTGTCCACTCTGTGTCCATCCCATTCTCATCCTGGTCCATATTGTGTCCATCCAATGTCCATCCATTCACCCTCCGCCCGTGCTGTGTCCACCCTCCCTGCAGCCCCTTCCCCCCTGGATCATCCTGCTCCACCCTCGTCCAGCTGGGACCCTCCTGCACCCACCTCCTGCTGGGCTGGGGACCCCAATGTGTCCCCATGAGACAGCCCCCGTGCCACCCCATGTCACAATGCCGTGCCCTTGTCCCCGGCAGGAGCTGGAGCTCCGTGCCTGATGGTGGCCCTGACCTGTGCAGGATGGCTCCTCCCCGGTATGGCCACACACCGAGGGGACCCCCGGGAGCTCTGGAGGGGCACAGTCCCGTCCTGGTCACTCCCTGTGACCCCTGACAGGTCGAGTTCCGGATCATCGTCCAGGTCCTCAACGAGAATGACAACCGGCCCCACTTCCAGGGGGCCACGTCCTCACCCACAACGTCAGCGAGGTGAAGGGCTTGGTGCTGGGACAGCGGCTGGGACAGGGATGGTCACGGATGTGGTCATGGGTATGGGACAGGAGTGGGCACCGGGACAGGGATGGCCATGGGCATGGACTGGGGACAGGGATGGTCATGGATACAGTCATGGGCACCAGGACAGGGATGGCCGTGGCACGGACTGGGAACAGGCTGGGGACAGGTATGGTCATGGGCACGATTGGGGACAGGACAGGGTGGGGAGGCACTGACAGCATTTGGGACACAGGCCACGGCAGGGTCAGGCCATGGCCACAGTGGCAGGGAATCGACAGGGACAGGGACAGGGCTTGAGGCAGGGACATAGCGCATGGCCATGGGGAACAGGGACAGGGACAGGAGTGGGGATAGGCGGGGATGGGGCAGGGTTGGGCCTGGGAGAAGGGGGGTCCCCAGAAGGGATGGGGACACCCAAGACGGGAAAGGGACATCCATGAGGGGATGGGATACCCAAAAGGGGATGGGGACATAAAGGAGGGACAAAGGACACCGAGGAGGGATGGAATCATGAGGGATGGGGATGCCCCAAAGCAGGAATGGGATATTGGGTGCATTTGTGAATTCTGAGGGGTCTGCCGAGCCCGTGGTGACCCCCATGGGGTGAACTCTGTGGTGTCAGACCGGGGCGTTTGGGGATCCGGGGGGTGTTTGGGGACCATAGGGGGACGTTTAGGGGTGCGTTGGTGGGGTGGTGTTGTGGGCGCGGGTGTTGTGGGCGCGGGGTGTGTTTGTGGGGTGTGGGTGTGTTGTGGGGTTGGGTGCATTGTGGGGTTGGGGTGTGTTTGGTGGTGCAGCTCTGTTGGTGGGGCTGCGGGGGTGTTTGGTGGGTTTGGTGGGTGCGGGGTGTTTGGTGGTGCGGGTGGTTTGGGGGCGCGGGTTTTGGTTGGGATGTGGTATTTGGTGGGGTTGCGGGGTGTGTTGGTGGGAGCGGGGTGTTGGGGTGGGGTGCATTGTGGGTGCGGGGTTTTTTGGTGGTGCAGGGTCTGTTTGGTGGGTGCGGGGTGTTTGGTGGGTGTGGGTGTGTTTGGTGGGGTACGGGGGTGTTTGGTGGGGTGTGGGTATGTTGGTGGGGCGGGGGTGTTTGGTGTGGGTATGTTGGTGGGGCCGGGTATGGTGGGTGTGGGGTATGTTGGTGGGGCGCGGGGTGTTCAGGGACCCCGAGGGTGTTGCCGGCCCGGGGTGTCCCCAATGGGATAGCCCCGGTGACCCCGCGGGCAGCTGGCGCCGTGGCACTCGGTGGTGTTCACGCCCAGGCCGAGACGCGGACGGGACACGCTCATGTACGTCATCGACACGGCCTCGGTGAGCCGGGGGGCGGGGCGGCGGGGGGCCGGGGCCATCTGCGCGGCTGACCATCGCCCCCAACACCCAGCCCGACCGCGCTTCTTCCGCATCGACCTCCCGAACAGCGGCCGCCCGTGTGCTGGCGCGGCCCTGACTTCGATAGCCGCCGCACCTGAGGTGGTCGGACCGCCGTGGTGAACCCGCCCGCCCCGGGACCCTCCCCTGGAATCCCCGTGACCGGAACCCTGACACGGGACCCCTGAACGGGACCCCCCCTCTGTGAGAACCCCACCCCGGACCCCGATACGAGACCCCCGCCCATCCCGCTGCCATCCCCACGAACGGGGGGAGGACCTGGAGCCCACCCTGCCCCGAGAGGGAGACCCCAGCCCCACCCGACCCCACAGACCCCCGCCCGCGGTCTGGGGTCCTGGTGCCCACCGCAGCTCTGGGCACGGCCATGGCCCGGTGGGGTGGCACAGTGGGTCCCTCCGTCCCCCCCCCGCCGCCCGTCCCCGCCGGCCCCGCTTAATGGGGGTGACGTGATCCTGTCACCTGCCTCAAATCCCCCTCATTCCTTAATGGGCCACCTGCGACCCCCCCCCCCCTGCGCCTGCCCCCCACACCCACCCTGCCCCCACCCCGGCTCCCCAGCACCCCCACAGCTATGGTGGAACTGGGGGCACGCCCACGCTCCCGGGCTGCGCCCCCACTCCTGCCTGGGGAGGGGGGATCCTGTCCCTCCAGGTCTCCTTTACTGGGGGGCTCTATTTTGTGGGTCCCTGTGCTCTGGAGATCCCCTGTCCATCAGGTCCCGTCCCCTGGCTGTCCCACGCCCTGAGGGTCCCTGTCCTGTTGCCCTGTGTTTGTGGGGTCCATTCCATGGGTCCCTGTTCCGGGCCCCGCCCCTGAGGTCCCTGTCCCTGGGGTTCCTTGGATTCCCCTGCGGTGTCCCCACGCCATCAGGGTCTCTGTGCAGCCCCCAGCGGGTTTTGGGGCGTCCTGTGCCCCGTTTTCTGCCCCGCAGGAGATGAACACCCGGGAGCGGTTCAACGCCTCGGCGCGGGTGCGGGTCAATGTCCTGGACGGGGATGACCAGTACCCCCAGTTCCTGCCCTGCACCCCGCGCCCCCCACGCCCCCCGGTCTGCACCAGCCCGTCTACACCGCCAACGTCACCGAGGCCAGCTCCAGGTGGGACAGGGGACACTGCGGGGACACTGTGGGGACACTGTGGGGACACTGCGGGGACACTGTGGGGACACTGTGGGGACACCGTGGGGACACTGTGGGGACACTCCACCTGCGGGACACTGTGGGGACACTGAGGGGACACTGCGGGACACGTCGACATGTGGGGACCAGGGCGGACACTGTGGGGACACTGTGGGGACACGGGGACACTGTGGGTGGACACGCGGGGAACGACCGTGGGGACGAACTGACAATGGGGACACCGGCGGGGGGACACCGTGGGGACTACGGGGGGGACAATGAGGGGACGACTCGGGACACTGCGGGACGTGGACACCGCAGGGACACTACGGGGACACTGCGGGGACACTGTGGGGACACACGGGGGACACACACGGGAACACGGGGGACACTGTGGGGGACACTGTGGGGACACTGCGGGGACACGGGGGGACACTGTGGGACACTGTGGGGAACACGGGGGACCCACTGTGGGGACACTCGGGGACACTGCGGGGACACGGGGGCCGAAGGCTCGCGGGGCTCAGTCCCGACACGCCCGTGTCCCCTCCATGTCCCCAGGAGGTCCCCTGAGCTTCAGTCCTGGTGCCGTCTATGCGAGGATGGGACAGGGGGCTGCGCGGGCGGCCATCACTACCGCGCTGGCAGGTAACGGGGACAGGGGACACGGGGGACACAGGGGACAGGGGGGGATAGGGGAGACACGGAGGACACGGAGGGACACGGGAGACACGGAGGGACACAAGGGTCAGGGGCGTGGGACACAGGGACACTCAGACGTAGGAGGGCAGGGACATGGGGACGCGGGGAGGCACAGACGAGTGGGCAGGAGCGCGGGGACGCGACAGCAGGTTGGGGACATGGGGACAGGGACGGGGGAGGCGGGGACATGGGGCACATGGGGACGCGGAGTGGCGGGCGGGGACACGCGGCGAGCTGGCCACGGTGCCGGGGGGTGTTGCCCTGTGCCCCCCAGTCCCCGGCAGTGCCGGGTCCCCGGCGATGGGGGTGTCTGTGGCTATTCGGGGGGCTGTGGTCGGTGTCTGTAGGCTATGGGG
Organism: Malurus cyaneus samueli; assembly: GCA_009741485.1. Taxonomy (NCBI): domain Eukaryota; kingdom Metazoa; phylum Chordata; class Aves; order Passeriformes; family Maluridae; genus Malurus; species Malurus cyaneus. Next base: position 4,975 of record VKON01001908.1, read on the forward strand.
GTGTCTGTGGCTATCAGGGGGTGTCCTGTGGTAATGGGGGGTGTCCTGTGGCTATGGGGGGTCTGGTGGCTATCAGGGGGTGTCTGTGGCTATGGGGGGGTGTACTGTGGCGATGGGGAGGTGTTCTGTGTCTGTGCCAGGGTCCCTGTGCCCGGCGGGTCCGAGTCAGCACAATCCAATTGCCGGATCCACCGGGGCATAATTGAATCAAGGGATTGAGCTGGGGGGGCTAATCCCTCCTCCCCCCGGCGCGGGGGGGCTGCGGGGTTGCTGGGTGGGGGCAGCACACAAGGGATCTGCAGCACCAAAGGGGTTTAAAACCCGCCAGTATTGGGGTTTCATAAGGGTTAATAGCGCCCTCCCCCAAATTAACCCGGCGGGGACAGATCGCGGGAATGACCAGGGAGGACAGTCCCTGCCCCAGGATTTCCCACTGCTCCTCTGGGCAAGCGGGCATGAGTGGGGGGGGGGGTCCCGGGGGCTCCCATGTCGTGCCCTCCCCAAGTCAGGGTAGCAGAGCAAGGTTCCACATCGATAACGTGGACCGGGCATCCACGCTCGAACCGCAGGATACTAGGTAATCCGATAGTGTAGGTCGAACTGGCAATTTGCTGAACAGTCCTGTCCCGGAACGCTGAAATCACCCAAGTAGTAAAGCAATCCACATAGGACCTCCGGGGGTGTTTGGGACCATAGGGACGTTAGGCGTGCGTTGGGTGGTGTTGGTGCCGTGTTGTGGCGCTGTTTTTGTGGGGCGCGGGAGTGTGTGATTGGGGTGTGGGTTTGTGTGTGGTATGGGTTGCATTTGTGGGTGTGGGGTGATGTGTTGGTTGGGGTGCAGGCTTCTGTGGTGGGGCTGGGTGCGTGTTTGGGCGTATGTCTTGGTGGTGGTGCGGGTGTTTCGGTGGGGGCGGGGGGTGGGTTTGGTGGGCGCGGGGTGTTGTGTGGGATGTCCGGGCGTATGTTGGTGGCGTGCAGGGGTGTTGGTTGGGGCGCAGGGTGGTTGGTGAGGGTGCGGGGTGCATTTATTTGCATTCGTGGGTGCGGGGATGTGTTTGGTGGGTGCAGGGTCTGTTTGGTGGGGTGCGGTGAGTGTTGGGGGGTGTGGCCGTGTGTTTTGGTGGGGTTACGGCGTGTGTTGGTGGGCCTGTATGGGGTATGTTGGTGGGCCCGCGTGTGTTGGTGGGTCATGTTGGTGGGGCGCGGGGTTGGTACTGGGATGTTGGGATGGGCGCCGGGGCAGGTGCTGTAGGGACCCCGGAGGTGTGCCGGTCCCCGGGGTGTCCCCTATGGATAGCCCCGGTGACCCCCCGGACGGGCAGCTGGCGCGTACTCGGTGGTGTTCAGCGCACCCAGGCCGCAGACGCGGACCGGACACCTCAATGTACGTTCATCGACACGGCCTCGGTTGAGCCCGGCGGGGGCGGGGGGCGGCGGTGGCCTGGGCCATCTGCCGGGCTGACCCATCGGCCCCCCAGCCCAGCCGTACGCGCCGTTCTTCCGCATCGACCTCCCCGAACCAGCGCCGCACCGTGGTGCTGGCGCGGGGCCCCTGGACTTCGGAGAGAGCCGCCGGCACCTGGGGTGGTCGTGACCCGTGCGTGAGACCCCCGCCCGCCCCACGGAAGGACCCTCCCCTGATCCCCCCGTGACCGCGGGAACCCTGACACGGGACCCCCTGACCACGGACCCCCCCTCTGTGAGACCCCCCCACCCGCGGCGGACCCGATACGAGACCCCCCGCCCCATCCCCGCTGTCCCCGATCCCCCACGACTAACGGGGGGACCCTGGAGCCCCACCCTGCCCCGAGGAGGGGAGACCCCAGTGCCCACCCGGCCCCACAGAGCCCCCGCCCGCGGGTCTGGGGTCCTGTGCCCACCGCATCTCTGGGGCACGGCCATGGCCCGGGTGGGTGGTGGCACAGTGGGGGTCCCCTCCGTCCCCCGCCCGCCGCCCGTCCCCGCGGGCGCCCCCGCTAATTGGTGGGTGACTGATCCTGTCACCTTGCCCTCAATCCCCCTCATTTCCTTAATGGTGGGCCACCTGCGACCCTCCCCCCCTGCGCCCGTGCCCCCCACACCCACCCTGCCCTCACCTCTCCACCCAGCACCCCCAAGCTATGGTGTTGGTGGAACTGGTGGGCACCCCACGCTCCCGGGCTGGCCCCCTCTCAACTGGGGAGGGGGGGACTCCTGTCCCTCCAGGTCTCCTTTACTGGGGGGCTCTATTTTGTGGGGTCCCTGTGCTCTGGAGATCCCTGTCCCATCAGGGTCCCTGTCCCCTGGGCTGTCCCCACGCCCTGAGGGTCCCTGTACCTGTGCCCTGTGTTTGTGGGGTCACCATTCCATGGGGTCCCTGTTCCTGGGGGTCCCCGCCCCATGAGGTCCCTGTCCCTGGGGGGTTCCTGTCCCCTGGGGTGTCCCCACGCCATCAGGGTCTCTGTGCAGCCCCCAGCGGGTTTTGGGGCGTCCTGTGCCCCGTTTTCTGCCCCGCAGGAGATGAACACCCGGGAGCGGTTCAACGCCTCGGCGCGGGTGCGGGTCAATGTCCTGGACGGGGATGACCAGTACCCCCAGTTCCTGCCCTGCACCCCCCGCGCCCCCCACCAGCCCCCCGGTCTGCACCAGCCCCGTCTACACCGCCAACGTCACCGAGGGCCAGCTCCAGGCTGGGACAGGGACACTGCGGGGACACTGTGGGACACTGCGGGGACACTGCTGGACACTGTGGGCCACTGTGGGGACACCTGGGACACTGTGGGGGGCACTTCGGGCACTGAGGGAACACTGTGGGGACACACGTGGGGACACTGTGGGACACTGTGGGGACACTGTGGGGACACAGGGGGGGACACTGTTGGGGACACCGCTGGGGACACCGCTGGGCACTTGGGACCCGGGGGACACCGTGGGACCACGGGTGGGACACTGTGGGGACACTACGGGGACACTGCGGAACACTGTGGACACTGTGGGGACACTACGGGGACACTGCGGCTGAGAGGGGAACACAATTGTGGACACTGTGGGACCACTGCGGGGGACACGGGGGGACACTGGGGGACACTGTGGGGACACTGCGGTGACACTGGGGGGGACAACTGGGGGACCTGTGGGGACACGGGGGGGGACACTGTGGGGACACTGCGGGGACACTGCGGGGACACGGGGGGCCGGAAGGGCTCGCGGGGCTCAGTCCGACACGCCCGTGTCCCCTCCATGTCCCCAGGAGGGTCCCCTGAGCTTCAGTCCTGGTGCCGTCTATGCCGGGATGGGACAGGGGGCTGCGGGCGGGCCATTCACCTACTCCGACTGCTGGCATGTAACCCGGGGACCCAGGGACACGGCTGCGGCGGACACAGGGGGGATGCGAGGGGAGAGCAGGCCGGCAGACCCCCGAGATCGCCTCAGGCGTCTATGGTGGGGCGGGGGCGAGGTGACTAGCGGGGACGACGGGAGGCCACGGAAGTGTACACGAGGGAGACACGGAGGGATACAGGGTTCAGGCGGTGGACAATCGTAGGGACACTGCAGAGAGGCGTAGGGAGGCAGGTGACATGGGGACGGAGGAGGGGCGCCACGAGGAGCGAGTCGGGGCAGGAGCGCGGGAGCAGCGACAGCATGCCTGGGACGGCAGGGGACACATGGGGGACGAGGGACGGCGGGTGAGGCGGGGACATGGGGATCGGGTAAACGCGGTGTGGCGGGCGGGGACACGGGCGGGCAGAGCTGGCACGGCGGTGCCGGGGGGGTATTGCCCTGTGATCCCCCACGTTCGGTCCTGGCGAGTGCCCGGCTGTGGGTGGACAAAGACGGTGGTCCACGTGCCCGATGGGCGGTGTCGGGCTGCGGCTATCGGGGCATGTCTTGTAGTCGTGTCGGGGGGTGTCTGGTATGGGGGGATGTCTGTGGTATCAGGGGGGTGTACTTGGCTATATGGGGGGGTGTCTGTGCTATGGGGGTGTCTGTGGCTATCAGGGGGTACTGTCTGTGGCTATTGGGGGACGAGTGGGGTGTACCTGCGCGCTGGATTGGGGGTGTCTGTGTCTGTGCCAGGGTCCCTGTGCCCGGCGGGTCCGAGTCAGCACAATCCAATTGCCGTAATGCACATCGGGGGGCAGGACTGACATCAAAGGGGAGATACAGAGCTGGGGGGGAGCGCTCCTGGTGAATCCCCTTCGCCCCGCGCGGGGAGGCTGCGGATGGGTGCTGAGGGGTGGGTCAGCACACACGGAATCGTGCGCCGAGCACCAGCATTCGGCGCGGATTACAACCCGCCCGATTGGTTCAAAGGGTTAATAGCGCCCTCCCCCCAAATAAACCGCGGGACAGATCCGGGAATGGTATCCCAGGGAGGGACATCCCCATGCCCCAGGAGTTTTCCCACAGTGCCCCGCGTCGCAGGGGGCAGGAGGCGGGGGGGTCCCGGGAGCTCCCCATGTCTGCTGCCCCCCAGGTCAGAGAGAGCCAGCAGGTTTCCACATCGATAAACGGACCCCGGTGCCCAAATCCAGCGCCGGCCATCAGCGGGTCCGTCCCTTGGGGAGATGTGCCCGGGACTCCTATCCGGGTGACACGCCCCCCCATAGGGATGCAGGAACGCTGGTTGGCAGGCGGTGGCAGCCGAGGTGACCACTCGGGTGTTCCTCTTTCTGTCCTCCACCTCCCCTTGCCCCCTGTGTCCTACCCATGTCCCCGCAATGTTCCCCACCGCGCCGCCCGTGTTGTCCCCATGTTTGTCCCCTCTCGTGCTCCCATCTGACCGTTTCCTGTGGCCTCTTCCCTTGTGTCCGCAACATGTCCCCATTGTGTCCCCCCACCGTGTCCCCACATCGCCGGGGGACCCCGCGCCCCCATGCCTCCGCAGGTGAACGGATCCGTTCCAAGGTTACCCGCGGGCGTTGGCCGGGCGGGGGGGCCGCTTGGTGACTTATCTTTTTCTTTCTTTTTTTTTTTCTTTTTTTTTTTTTTTTTTTTTTTTATTTTTTCCCCATCCCTCATGATTCCATCCCTCCTCGGTGTCCCTTGTCCCTCCTTTATGTCCCCATCCCCTTTTGGGTATCCCATCCCCTCATGGATGTCCCTTTCCCGTCTTGGGTGTCCCCATCCCTTCTGGGGACCCCCCTTCTCCCAGGCCCAACCCTGCCCCATCCCCGCCATCCCCACTCCTGTCCCTGTCCCTGTCCCCATGGCCAGCGCTGTCCCTGCCCTCAAGCCTGTCCCTGTCCCTGTCCCCATCCCTGCCACTGTGGCCATGGCTGACCCTGCCCGTGCCTGTCCCAAATGCTGTCCCAGTGCCCCTCCCCATCCCTGTCCCTGTCCCCAATCCGTGCCCATGACCATACCTGTCCCCAGCCCTGTTCCCAGTCCGTGCCCACGGCCATCCCTGTCCTGGTGCCCATGACTGTATCCATGACCATCCCTGTCCCCAGTCCATGCCCATGGCCATCCCTGTCCCGGTGCCCACTCCTGTCCCATACCCATGACCACATCCGTGACCATCCCTGTCCCCAGCCCTGTCCCCAGCACAGCAGCCCTGTCACCTCGCTGACGTTGTGGGTGAGGACAGTGGCCCCCTGGAAGTGGGGCCGGTTGTCATTCTCGTTGAGGACCTGGACGATGATCCGGAACTCGACCTGTCAGGGGTCACAGGGAGTGACCAGGACGGGACTGTGCCCCTCCAGAGCTCCCGGGGGTCCCCTCGGTGTGTGGCCATACCGGGGAGGAGCCATCCTCAGCACAGGTCAGGGCCACCATCAGCACCGGAGACTCCAGCTCCTGCCGGGGACAAGGGACACGGCATTGTGACATGGGGGACACGGGGAGCTGTCCCACGGGGACACATTGGGGTCCCCAGCCCAGCAGGAGGTGGGTGCAGGAGGGTCCCAGCTGGACGAGGGTGGAGCAGGATGATCCAGGGGGGAAGGGGCTGCAGGGAGGGTGGACACAGCACGGGCGGAGGGTGAATGGATGGACATTGGATGGACACAATATGGACCCAGGATGAGAATGGGATGGACACAGAGTGGACACAGGATGGACACAGAGTGGATACGGGATGGACATGGGATGGACACAGAATGGACCTGGGATGGATGGAGGATGGATACGGGATGGACAGAAGGAGGAGGATGAATGGAATGTGGACAGATGATGGTAGAGCCAGGACAGATGGAGGATGGGTGACAGACACAGGACGGACACAGGATGGACACAGGATGGACAGTGGACACAGGATGGATGCAGGATGGACAGTGGACACAGGATGGATGCAGGATGGACAGTGGACACCCGATGGACACAGGATGGATTTGGGATGGGCAGTGGACACGGGATGGACACAGGATGGACAGTGGACACCCGATGGACACAGGATGGCTGGGGCGGGACAGGGACAGGGACCGGGACAGGGACCGGGACAGGGACAGGGACAGGGACAGGGGTGTCCCGGCGGTGTCACCTCGCGGTCCAGCGCCCGCCCAGCCGAGACGTTGAGCCGGAGGCTGCGCCCGTCCAGGTAGAACCAGGAGGCGTCGGCGCCCAGCAGGCAGAGCTGGAGGCCGGGGCCGCCCCGCGCCCCCCGTCTCCCGCGCGCGCCGCGCGCCCCCGCGGGGACCGCGCACCAGGCTGCCGTGAGCGCTGTTTCTCCGCGATCTCCGTGAACAGTTACCGAACGCGCCTGCAGCCGTCGCCCCCGGCTGCGGGCACACGGGTTGTCGGTGGGGTGACACCCGCCCGGTGTCACTCACCCTGCCTGTCCCCCGCCGTGTCTTCGGCTCCTGAGCCCCCCTCTTCATGTCCCCATGTCCCATGTCCCTGTCCCCTGTCCCCATAATGTCACCTCTGCCCATGTCCCCGTGTCCCCACCCTAGTCCCACTCGCCCCGTGTTCCCCCGGGCACCACCCATGTCCACTTCCAGGACCCTCCAG